>CM067882.1:3986224-4469633 GCA_034621355.1 Mycalesis mineus
TATATTCACATAATTCCACATGGAGTCAACAAGGACAAATTAAAAGCGAGCGATTGCGAGGAACTCCACAGTCATCAATAGAATCCGCAGTTGACTAACAGGATATGATTTCCCGACAATCAATTCTAAGCTTTATCACCCAACACAAAAGGTTCAATATCAGAATTATAACGGTAAATCAAAGTGCATAAATGTTTCCCCGTTACACGACTACTATTTATCGTGATATATCGTTCGAAAGATCCACAGCAATCTGTCGGGACACTCGGCCTAAGTCTGATATTATGATCTGTGGTAGTGCACACAATTTTTAACCTTAACGTAAATGAGTAAGGTATATTTTTGTGTGTTAGTGACGCCTTCATTGTAATATATAGCATGAGGTTGACAGAAGTCGAAACAAATCGTTTTAGCGACCATTAGGATAGTGGGGGTTGAAATCGCTACTCCTTGATTAAATGCTGTATGTGTCGAGATTTCCGTATTCTTCTTTTTTAACTTAGTTTATGCTTTGCAAAGATTCGTAGTAGTACCTAATATCTGCTGTAGCGTGAGTTGAGTTTTGCCTTGGTTCATGTGTTCATAATTCAACTCTTGGGTCAGACTGGAAAATCTATAGTTACCTTAATTCCAGACACTCTCAATAGTAACTGTTTTTGCATCAGATAACGAAATTAAATCAGTTTTTGTTTTATAGCATCTCGATTTTTGAGAAAATGATAGTAGAAATTTTCAGTCAAATTGTGTGTCCGGATTTGGGTAGTAGTTTATTACACACTTGTGCAACGGAGATTAATTGAATCATTGTCATTATGATTACGCATTGACTGTTATTGAGAGTCAAACATAATCACCCACTCGCCAAATGGATGGTGGACTCAAACCCCATATCCCCTTTAATATAATTTGTTCATTAAACATCTTCCATGTGATATCAAGATTTGGTCGTCGTGGCCGAAACTCCGTCTCACAGTCTGGAGGATATTATTATCTTAATCCGATTACTAATTTAGTACTGTTGTATGCAAGGCTGCGACCTGGAACTACTATATTACGTAATAAATCAAGCTACAGAGAGTCAACATTTACTTGACATATAGGGTTCTATTGTAAATAATAGGTACATAGTTAGTGACTAGTCTACAAATGCCAGCATACAAAATTGATTACTCGAGAAAATTATATATATATGAACTAGAGGTCGCTCGCGGCTTCATCCGCGTAGTGAAATTTTAAAATGTATCGAATTACTTCATTAGATTCACTCATCTTGACAGTACGAAAAACAAACGAATATCACACATTTTCCTAATTGTGAATTTGGAATTCTGATTTTTTAATTTATACTTTCAATTATACCAGAACCAGCCAGATACAAATAGTAAAGCTAAAGAGATTTTATTACAAGTTCATACAATCTGTAATGTGAATACACTATTTCCCCGACCTATTATTTCAAAGTGAATATCCGTATTTGATATTTATTCCAACATCGCTCAGAGAAAAAGACAGATAAATGGACGAAATAGAAGACGGACGAACGAATAAACAATCAGAAAATGAAAGGACGGAGTTTTCTTTCTTTCTATCCGTCAGTAAAGAAAATAAAATATAAAAAATGATCACAATAAACCCAAAAACAATATAAAATAACTCGGTGCAAAGGAAATGTGTTACCATAGATAGATAGATACTTGGTTTCATTTAATTCCTTTTTAATGGAATCCTAATCAAAAAAACTTTAAATGTAAGAATAAACATAATATCAAAAATCTCTCTGTGGCTATCCTGGCCTTGACGAGCGCCTTATCCGCTAGGCTACGGTGTCTGCACCGAAATTGTTAAATATTATTTTTTTGATATCCAGGTATACGGCCTGTGACGCCATCTTTTAACATGAACTTAAGATGTTACAATACCATTGAAGGCACTTTTCAATAAAACTAAAAATCAATAAAACTTTAATCACTTATATAATGAAAGAAGGAAATAAAACGAGATACCCAACGTAAGCAATATTACACTTACACGCATTTAGTGAAAGGAAAAACTACGGCTTTATGAAAGTGAACTCTATATCTTACTCTCCAATTAGAGAAAAGACTTTTCCTAACAAAGCCGCGGACAGTTGTCCCTAACAGGCTTTTACCTCGCTTTACTTTCTTTTTTACCTTTATTTATTTACCACAAACTCAATAGGACTGCCTATTTTTACCTAATCATTACGAATATTATAAAGGCAAAAGTTTGGATGTATGGATGGATGGTTCTTTGTTACTTTTTTTGTTAACTGTGGAGTTTCTTGCTTTCCGAGCCGGTGGTAGAGTCACTAAGTAAATAGTCTAATTTGACTACTTGAAATAAATGATTTTGATTTTTTTTGAATTTAACTGATTAGTTTGCGCGAGAGACACTTCCAAAGTGGTAAAATATGAGTCCCCCTCCTGTAACTTCTAAAATAAGAGAATGATAAAACTAAAAGAATTATGTACCTACATTGTCTTAAATTTCTTCTTGGTTTGAACGAGATCGATACTCGCACTTGGCCGGTTTTTATGAACGAGAATAGGTTAAACTAAATGAAAGCTTGTAAATCTATATTCTCTACATTATTTTGATACAAGTTATAATAACAAAAGCTACATATTTTATTATGTAAAGCATTATTTGCGACAATTATCGTACCATAAAACCCGTTGATCCGTAGGCTAACACTCCACGCGTCATGCAATAAAAGAATACTCAACCGGAAAGCACTTCGCGTTTCGGTAAGCGTACGAGAAACATAATGTCGCTCAAAAAGCGCTCAAACTTTTTGTCTCCAAAACCATTTCATATCCTCAGTAATATGTGATGAATGACAGACCAACTCGCCTGCTGTTCCTGGGATTGTATGTTGGGAGATCTAATATAAATATGAATTTTATGTTGTAAATAATAAAGTTTAAATTGCAGTGACAAACTATTCTACAACGGTGCTCGTCTTTTGATAAATTTTTGTATTGTACTGAATGCGAGTTTCATTCCTAGCATTTTGTGATAGATTAAACGTAAAATAACATGAAAATATCTGACATTACAATGTAGGTACGAAAATAGCATGTTATTTTTGTGATATTTACCAGAATACATACTGTTACATAGATGGAGGCCCTGAAGTGGGCCATAAAATTGACTGATAATGATGATGATGATGATACTAAATAACATATACTTTATATAATAGAACTTGGTTGCTATTTTGTAGCTAAATGGCTAAAGCGATTTTAAATTAATTTGGTTTGGAGTTAGCTGACACCCTGGATTAACCGAGCCGCTATTTTGTAGCAGTCATCGATCTATTTAACTTATATATACCTACCTAAGTATTGGTTGCAGTAGTAAATTATTCTTTTTGACTTTTTGGTAATATATTATATACGTATATTGGTTTCTAACAAACATTTTTCTCTGTTGTCTTTTACAAACACTGTTGATTTGCCAAAGGCTTTTCAATAAAATCAATTTTCTAAAACGGTAATAGATTTATATCCGTAGATATTTTTGATTTAAAAATTCCATTTGAAAAAGAACATTTTCAAGTTTTTCAACTAACGATCGGTCTGGCCACTGACCTCCGATAACTTTGTGGTTAGACTGAGATAGATTGAGAGAATAAATTACACCCCGATTGCAATTATTACAATGGGCTCAGTTAATGTGAATTCTCAAGACTTAAATCAAAGCTGCTTAGATAACTAAGACGAGGTTAATAATAAGGAATACTAAAGTCTTACTAAGACTGCCTCGTTGGTCTAGTGGTTAGCCTAAGTGGCTTCGAGCACGAAATCCTGGGTTCGAATCCTGGGTCATTCCGAGTTTTTCATTCTTCTATAAAATTTTCAGTAGGTACATTCTAAGCTTGGAAACGGGAAGATGTTGGTGATACACCTCCGTACCTCGGAGAGCATTTTAAACCGTCGGGCTCAGTGTGATATTGATCGTTAGTAAAAGAATGTTATATCCCTTCTCCTACAAGGAACTGGCACTATAGTGGACCATTACTAGGCTGTTAATGTTGACAAATTTTCAGCTTTTATAAAACCACTAGATTATTTAACTCAATATCAACTCTGACCTCATGATGCAAAAACAAATAATCTCACCAATCAACCAACGAGGCAACAACAAAACCCCAAGACGTATTCTATTACTTAATCGACTCATAATCATTTTCTCATAATTTCATAGTAGGAACAATTTAATTTTTCCGAGAAATTTCCCGAATCTTTGTACTTTATTAAGCGGGCGCTTTTCAATATGCCTAATCACTGCTATCGTCAAGCCTCAACAGTGAATTAATTACTCTTCAACCAACCCTGTAATTAATAGAGTTTTTACGGAAACAAAATTTAATTTCTCGGCACGCGTTTGTTATAAATTGTGGCTTGATTCAAATTATAAAAGGAAATTCGATGAATAATTAAAATAAATGTAAATATCTATATAACATTAAAAAAATATGGAAAGAAAAATAAATGAGAGAAAAAAATAAGACAATATTATTGAAAGTGAACTCTCGTAGCTTTAATTTTAAGTTTCCGACCTCAATTATCACCATGTATTTTCATTTCATAATTAAACATTGACGATTCAAAATCATAAAGATTTCATTGAATAAAGATAAAAAAAAGAGTGGGACGGAATGCTAACACATTCCAGTTCCCAAGCTACGCATCACAATATTACATTCTTAGGGAGATGGTAAAACATAAGAAACCATACCCTATTTTATTGACAATATTATTGACAACGGGGAGCCTAACACTGCCATTCCACTTTCCAGTTCCCAAGTCGCGCTGTCATTTAATTTGCACATGTCGACTCACCGCCGACACTTGACAGAATTTAATTTATTACGCCCTCTATTATTTACACTGTTCAAATATGATTGATGACATTTCGTTTATTGATTGTCTGGGTTGGGTTTTGTATGAAATCGTCGAATAATTTTCTATTGTGTCGTAATTCGATTTGTAAATTTCTGGATGAATTCTTTTGAATGGAATAGAAATACCTATCTCGTAACTGAGTGAGAGCTTGTCATGGTCAGATCTTTAATATTACGTATCAGAAAAACACAAAGACCACATATTATCCCACAATTCCCAACTACACGGGTGAAACCGTCCTCTAGTACCTAATTAAAACTTGAAAGTTTGTCATATACTAGTTGAGTTATGTAAGAAAATCTTACCAAAAATATCGTAGAATAATCATTTCATCCATTTCATTTTGTCGTGTTCGAAATTTCACATTTCATAAACCAAACATTTATTTCAGTCTTTCAGTACTTTATTATTTTCAAAATAATATTATTTGATTCCTCAGTTCAGTTCAAGGGTAGAGGCGGCGTAAATTATTTATTATATTTGAGTAATGGTACAGTTAATCCCGTATTGTTGTACGACACACGTGTTTCGAGGAAAGTAGGTTTATTTCTCTCGCATTATACAATAGCTTGAAAGGTATTTAGTGGAAGTACGAAGATAACATAAAATGAAATAACTAAATTTCAGATATAAATTTAATTTAAATATTTAATTTCGTAATCTGTAAGTAGTTATTTATTAGGCTATCTTGCGAATATATAATTATGATAAATAAACATAGATTATGAGAAGTTTTCGCGTGAAAATAAATTCATTTTTAAAAAATCCATTTTTAATTACGTATTAATTTATTATTAACTGCTTTATAGGTTTATGTGACTTCAATCACGAGGTCCCAGGTTTGAATTCGAATGAAGCTTCGACTCCGACTCCGTTAAGTCGAAACTTCCGATTATTATCACACCTTCGATTCCCACTTCGGCTGCGACACTTTTAAATCGGAGGTGTAATCGGAGGTAGAAGCATAACATAGTGGCGGTGCGGACGGTCGACTGTTATGAACAGGTTCATACAACATGTCGCGCGGGGAATTCTCCTGATTCCCGCTACGTGCACTCTGTCGTCAATTATTTTTTCACTTATGCTTAGATTGTTACGCACATAATACGATCATAGGTTATAGAGAATTGTTTTGTTTTTTGCGGCTTAGTAGCGATATAAGTGATCTGTTTTTGTATTGGACAATGAAACCAAAATCAAGTTGTATTTGGAACTACTTCATTGAAGTTAATTCAGATGCGGCAAAGTGTGTATGAAGACGTATTCAAGGAAGGGAGGTACGACAATATCTTTAAAAGGTCATTTAAAGTCTGTCCATGCCACAGAATATGAACAATTAATAAAATTAGAAACTGAAAAGAAAAATACAGTACAACCTTCGACTTCGACCCCTTTTCAGGATGCTAAAAAACAAATTATCTTAAAAGAATCTTTGCTGAAAAATCAAAAATGGTTTACTTCTAATGCTGTTTTATAATTAAAAAATGAAAATGAAAAAAAAAATACTAAATAATATTTTATTTGCCCTTAAATACAAAATCTCTCGACTGCCAACACTTCTGAACCTGCCTCCGCCTCCGGTTCCGACTCCGATAAATCAAATTTAAAAACTTCGACTCCGCCTTCGGTTCCGATATAATTACCTCCGTTACATCCCTAGTTTGAATCCTGGGTAGTGTCGCCGGAATAATTCATTCTTCTATGAAATTTTCAGTACATTCCAAACCCAGAGTCAGGACACCCCTGTGCCTCAGAGAGCACGTTAAGCTGTCGGTCCCAATCAGTATCATCAACACCTGATAGTGATCGTTAGTAAATAAAACATTATCACCCTATGCCCGCCAATCCATATTCGAGCAGCGTGGTTAGTCTACCCTCGTTAGCCCCTCTCCTATAAGGAGGGAGACCTGGCCCAGTGGACTGTTAATAGGCTGGTAATAATGATGCTGATTTGTTTATTTAATAGTATAATATTTTTACAATTATGAATCTAACATAAATTTCCTTATCACACTAATATTATAAAGCGAAAGTTTGAGGTTGTATGTTTGTTTGTAACCCCTTCAAGTCGCAAATATTATTTTTGAACCGACTTTGGTGACTTTGTACCCCAATGATGGGAAAATACAGATATAGACGAAAAATATAAAGCATCGCGACACTTTAACTCAGTGAATAAAGTCTATGTGAAATAACAGTTTCTTTAAATCTTACCTTCTAGAAGGTAGGTACAACATAAACCGGGCATTAATAATTTTGCACGAATATTTGAGTAATGGTGCGGATAATCTCTGCTCACATTATTCTGAACGAGACACGTGTTGCTTTAACCCTCTATTGCGGGAATTATTAACGAAGGAGCAAATAAAATGTTTGTTGTTTCATAGTGTTAGAATTAAGTTATTTTGGCTACCTTAAGAAACTCTTAAAAAGTTCTTTTATTAATGTAGAAATTAATTTTGGAAACTAATCCCAAAAAATTGAATTTATGACAAGGTATTAAATTTAATACAAATTTAGGTTATAAAACTAGTTTTTAGAAAATCATATTACCTACTATTACAAAGGCCTCTGTGACGCAGTGGTATGCACGGTGGACTTTTAAGACGGAGGTCCTGAGTTCTACTCCCAGCGGGGCAGATTGCGATTTTTCTTAATTTGTCTTGGTCTGGCTGGTGGGAGGCTTTCGCCGTGCCTAGTTACCACCTTACAGACAAAGACGTACCGCCAAGCGTTCCGGTACGATGTCGTGTAGAAACGGAAAGGGTTGTGGATTTTATCTTACTCCTAACAGGTTAGCCCGCTTCCATCTTAGATTGCATCATCACTTAACATCAGGTGTGATAGCAGTCAAGGGCCAACTTGTAGTAGATAAAAAAGGCGGAAATTTCTGTGTGTATGTTTGTTACCTACTTCTTCTCGACGAAACGGTTAATAAAAAATTGACAACCTATATTAACCCTGAATTAACAGATAGACTACATTTTATCCCAAAACTCCCACGGGATCGAGAACAAGGCGGGTCAGACCGCAGGCGTCCTCTAGTGTAAAATAAATTTAATTGCAAAAAAAAAAAATAACCTGGCGCACGTTGACTAGAATGAATTTCTAATTAAGTATTTTTGCAGTTTCATCAGCAGTTTTATTATTGTTTATTTATGAAATCCCAAGGTTACTATATTATTAGAAAAATCATCAGAAGAGGTCAAAAGGTAAAAGCAGAAAAAGAACATTAATCATAACGTCAACACGTTTTTATTACAAAACTTCCTTAAATCAAATCAAAATGAAACAATCTGACTGTAATCACATAATTTACTTAACGAGCATTTACATTTTATTACACTTTAACTTTTAACAAAATTAACTGGCAGCATAACTACACACAAAGAGAACACACAAAATAATAATCATTTTACCATTAGGGCTTCGTTTATATAACTGCCCGTAACCGTCACTTTTTGCTATAGTCTATCACAACAACACAAAATCGGCACCTCTATAGTCTATGGTTCGCAATGCTGCCAACAATATTATAAAGTTCACTACGTGAACGTTAAACGCGTACCACACACGCGTTTGTTGTTGTACACCGAAACACCAGAGAGCGCCACGAGAGCGCGAGACAGCATACAGCGCGGGCGCCCCCCGCTCACGCGCACACATATCAAAGGCGGCGGCAAGATCCTTTGATCAAAAAGTGTCGTGACAACTTTTCGTACGAATTTTTTCCGTCTAGCCCCTTTCACAACGCGCGATAAGGAACTTCGTTCCAAAATTTTCAAATATGATTGGTGATTAAAAATTAGATTGAAAAAATATACTTACTAATATTATAAAGGCGAAAGTGTGTATAAATGTTTGTTACCCTTTCACGCAAAAACTATTGATTGGATTTTGATAAAATTTGACAATAATATAGCTTACATACCAAAATAACACATAGGCCACATTTTGTCTACAAATTCACACGGTAACCAGAACTCTTCTTTAGTAGCTTAATAATTTTATGTACAGAAAGATGTTCTTCTCAAGTCAAAACAGAAACTGCTTTCAATATTCTATTAAATGTAGTTGTAATTTTTCGTTGTGAAAAAGGTACAAAATATTGAAAATTAAAAGCCAATTATGTCCTGTGCATTGGAGGGTTGAGAGAGAAAATAGGTTTATTTCTCGTGCTGGTGTATTCCGAGCGTGAAGGATATTTAAAAGTTGTCACACGAGTGCCATTGGTTTAAATGGCTCCATTTTGTTAAGCCGTGGTAATGTTTTCATTTTGAAGCGACATTTAGAGGTTAACGTATTGCCAACATTTTTTTATTTTAATATTTTCATCTTATTCGCAAGTAAATTTTCGCATTAAAGTGTAAACGGCTGAAACTCACGTCGCTGTTGTTGGAGTATGTCCGACTGGTTTCGAACCTGGACGAAATTCAGTCGTTTATATTTTTTTTAACCGACGAAAAAAAATGGAGGAGGTTCTCAATTCGGCACGTATTTTTTTTTATGTATGACCACGCATAACTTTTTAAAGAGTTGTCCGATTTTGATAATTCTTTTTTTATTAGAAAGGGCATACTTCCAAGATAGTCCCATTGTCATCATGTTAGGATCTGATGATGATATCCAGGGGAAATTGAAGGAACTCTTCAAATTTTGGAGGCACGCTTACAGTGATTTCGGTCTTTGTCTCGGTATCGGTAGCTTTTTGGCTACTATTGCCGTATAATATACTATGATAGTACGAGTACGTTACGTGGCAATAAATCACTAAAAAGTAAGAAATAAAAATTTTTAACAAAAAATAGAACCGGCTCAACGCGCACTAAAAAGTAAAAAATAACTGTGTCATTTAGTTGCTTTAATTTACTTAAGCATATCTACGAGTCGTTGCCAGCCAAGTTTCCTTCTTTAAGGACGTTACCTAGAACCCACAAACTGTTTTGAGTCGGTTCTATTTTTTGTTTAAAATTTTTAATAATATGGACAACACTCGCGATAGTTGAAATTCCAATATTTTATCAAAACGTACACAATTAAGAGTAATTAATATTAATATTTTTTGTTATCTTCGAAGACGATTTAAAATATCTAGCCATTATCTGGAGATGTACGACTACTGTTCATGCTAGACATCTAGCTCAAAAGTATTTCTCGTTCTTTTTGGTATAAAAGGTGGTATTAAAGGAATATAGAGCACTTTTATATACCAATAACAGCGCCAGCACCTGCCTGTAACTCGGTAAATGTCGTCAGTTTACTTAGAGTGTATCAATCCGTACAAAGTCGTCATTCCAACATTTTGGGTTCCAAACGTCTACTCTCCGACTGCTCTTGAATCTATGCACACTCAAACTTCAACTCAACATCGATGACTTTGCTTTTTCTTCAGATCTCCTCATTTGAAGCGACATTTGACGACCTCCGTGGCGCAGTGGTATGCGCGGTGGATTTACAAGATGGAGGTCCTGGGTTCGATTCCCGGCGGGGCAGATTGAGATTTTTCTTAATTTGTCTTGGTCTGGCTGGTGGGAGGCTTTCGCCGTGGCTAGTTACCACCTTACCGACAAAGACGTATCGCCAAGCTATTTAGCGTTCCGGTACGATGTCGTGTAGAAACCGAAAGGGGTGTGGATTTTCGTCCCACTCCTAACAAGTTAGCCCGCTTCCATCTTAGACTGCATCATCACTTAACATCAAGTGTCAACAATCAATCAAGCAGTCAAGGGTCAACTTGTATTCTATAAAAAAAAAATCTAATCTGAACACACAGAGAGCATAGCTTGTCCCATAGCCCGCTGACAGTTTGAGTATTCTAATGAAACACAATAGTTAGGCGACCAAGCCGAAAGTCAGAAGTTTAGCCAAGTCAAAGTCAGATAGTTTAAGATTACTAGACTAACAATAATTTTATTTGAAACCGATAAGAGATTTTGTGTCTCCAATTACTACGTCAGATTTAACTGAAATGTAAGCTGAAAAAATTGCAATAATTCACTTATATAATCCCTATTCCAGCCATTGAGCAAACCGAGCAAGGATTTTGCCCCAAATTTCGAACAATTTGTATTTCCGCGAGCAATAAATAACAATTTGCACCTTTCCGACTTGTAATGCTTTCACAATGATTATTTACAGTGGCATTTCAGCTTCTTTCGTGAATGTTGAACTTGCAAAATTATGTATTAATTTTAAAGTACTCGTTTACCTGGCATTGAACATTTTAACATCTTATTAATATTGTAAACCAGAAAGCTTGTATGTGTGGATGGATGTCTGTTACTCTTTCACGCTTTCTTTTCATGAAACTTTACAATAATAACTTTAAATTAAAATTTAAATTAAAATAACATTTTTGACGGGAACGGGAACTACGCGGGTGAAACCGCGAGCGACCTCTAGTGAATAATAATTATTTTTACATGTATGTATTTATTTAAGTTTTCACATTCTGCGGCATTATGTATGTACATTGTAAATAGATACTTCAAGAATTTTTGAACGAACGCATTCAGATGTATATATATCTATGGTTAAGGTCTGTGGTCAAAAGCATAGATTACTATAGCACCAAAATTTTCATTTTGCAAATGGTCTGTATTGATTCATAGGTTTTGCAATTTATATTTTTATCAAATTATTTTATTTGAAACCACTAAAAATATAATTTATTTTTATTCCCGTGATTTTTTACTGTTTTTTGATATACTGTACTAAGACCTGGCCAGAAATGAAACAACCCCTTTGCCACGGTCCTTTCATATTTCCTTAGCTTCTTCCACTGTCATTAATCCTTTGCGGCATAAACAGCTGTATCTTTTGACTGCGTTGTCTTAGAAATTTGATTCTTTCAAAGCTTCAAGTAGACCTGAGTATTTGTAAAAATTTAGCTTAAATTCTAATTAATTCCTAAAAAAGGGCCTTGACAAACATTCGGACGGCCAACAAAGTGATGAAGTATAAGGGTTTTGTTTTATTCCTTTCGAAGTACGGAACCCTAAAAAAGAATACCTAGTTACAAGCCATACAATTTGACGGTGACGCCTACACTTTATTGAAATGAACTCATCGTAAAATTAGTCTTTGTGGCGTACAAAATGTTAACTTAATAACAGGGTGGCTCAGTGACAGTATATTAATTAAGCCACAAAAACGGAATTTGTAATTAAAGACCGCAGTCTCTAATGGCAGGTTTGGACTCTAAACACACACAGGAAAAATGTTTTCAGTTAAACCGTAATTTGGAATTAAACTAAATTCTTTTTGTAGAACCTCTAATTATTATATATAAGCTAAATTCGTGATGGTGTTGTTTTTAAATTTATTTTTGTATTGATTGTCATGACGGCCTCCGCAGCACAGAGGTATGCGTGGGGATATTAAAAAACAGAGGTTCGGGGTTCGATTCCCGGCTGGTCTGCTTGACATTTTCTTGATTGGTCCAGTTTACACAATTTGTAGTTGGCACCTTTCCGGCAAAGACGTACCGCCACGTGTACAAAACGAAATAAGTGTGGATTTTATTCTACTCCTAACAATTTGGTCTGCTTCTTTTTTGGATTGGATTATCACTTATCACCAGACGTGATTGCAGTTAATGGCTAACTTGTAGCAAATAAAAATAAAAAGTATCGTGGGAAAGTTGAGTGTGGGCTAGAAAATATTATTTTATCTACTTGTTTAAGTTACAAAATATTTTGAAGGCTTTCTTAGCACAGTGGATTTATAAGATGGAGATTCTGGGTTCAATTCCCGACGGGGTAGAAAGAGATTTTATTTAATTTGTCTTGGTCTTGGTTTGACTTGTTACCACCCTACTAACAAAGAGATGCCGCCAAGCGATTTAGCGTTCCATGTCGTGTAGAAGTCGAAAGGGGTGAGGATTTCAACCTACTCTCAACAAGTTAACCCGCTTCCATCTTAGATTGCATCGTCGCTTAACTTATAAAAAATATATAAGTCCAGTCACTATTTGAATATAAATCATGCCGAAAATAAGCTAACTAACTCATAACTTGACATTAAGGGTAACCGAATGTTACACCACCCTCTATAACGCTTATCTTACACCACCCTATATACATCCCAGCGGCTAGTATATCTTGAGCTTTCAACACTAGTTATCGTCTTGTGTCCCCAGTCCTGTGACACATTGGTCATGCACCCTAAACTGAATAAGAGATTAGAATATAAATATCCCGTCATTTGTGCGCGGGAGGAGAGCTTGTAAGTTGTAAGTGTGAACAAGGGCTTCTTGTTGCTAACTATGAATCTATACATAAATAAATATAAGTCTCATCATACGTCAAGCACCTTATAAAATAGTAGTAATATGAAGAAATAGGTACCTACATTTAACATTTTCTGTTTTTAATGACATCATTAATTAGCATTTATTAGCAATTAGCACTTGTTAATGAAGGTTAATATCATAAGTATAATCCTTATCAGAATCCTATTTTAATAGCCTAATACAGAGCTAGGCTTTTCTCCTTTTAGGAGAGAGAGTTTAGGTCTTCTATCTTAGATTGCATCATCACTTAACATCAGGTGTGGTAGCAGTCAAGGGTCAACTTGTAGTCGATAAAACAGACAGACAGACGTGGCGGGAAGCTTTATTTTATAATAGGTATGTAAGGATAAGGATAAGATGTCATTAGCAAAAGATACTAGAAAATAATAATAGGAGTGTGTCACCAAAAAGCAATAAACACTTCAAAGTACGTATCATATATTAGCTTACCAGTAAATCCTTATTAAATTAGCGAAATCAAAAACAACACAACCTAAATCCCTAATTAAGTTTATTTACATCGTCGGCTCGAGATTTGATTACAATGGCTGTTACGCAAGAAATATTATATTCATTTTAATGTTACACTCTGATTTATTTTATAAAAGTTATTTCATAACGGAGAATTAAGGTTTCTTGAGATATGTTTTAAATAAGTAGCTGTAAATCATATTAAATAATTTTGTAATTTCTTTTCGTTAGAGTGTTTAAGTTGGTATGGCAGAGGGAGCATGAAAGTAAAAAAAATGCAGTAGAAATGAGAGCAAGTATGAGTGGAGTGAAACTGAGTGACAATTAAGAATAATGTGATACGGGATCAGTGTGGTATAAAAGAGGATGTAGTGACTAAAACTGAGTAAGGTATGCTAATATGGTTTGGTCATGTAGAGAGAATGAATGAAAGGAGACTCACGAAAGGGATTTATAGAGTCAGAGTGAACGGGAACGTTGGAAGAATAAGACCAGACGAACGTTTCTGGATTTTCTGGAACGATTAAAGTCCAGGTCAAAAGAACGAAAGCTTTAATGAAGTTGGAATAAACGAGAGACGCAGAGAGATACGCAAGGATCGTGGCAAGTGGAATAAAATGTAGCCTATGTTTTATTCTGATATGTAATCAATATCCATACAAACTTTCGCCTTATAATTTTAGTATGTATTTTAGTAATGCTTAAAATTATTTTAGGCCTACAAAATTATGGGCCAAATACGTTGAACTACGCTTAAGCACACAATAATATAGTCGCGAGCGAGCAAATAAACAGAAAATATTTGGCCAAGGCTTTGAGGAAAATGGTTCGTGTCACGGAATATATATTTGGCGTTAGCAACTCCGCGTACCGGCTCGTATCACAACGATAAGGAGATGCCTACAGCCTCCAGTGAGACGAAGAATGCTCGATCAAATATTTGATGGTAGTTAAGTACTCATAATATACATATTATTGTGATAGAGACGTACGTAATATGTTTTATATTAATCTTTACTAATATTATAATGTTTGTATGTATGGATGGATGTTTGTTACTCTTTCACACAAAAAACTACTGAATGGGTTTTGATTAAACTTCACATTTTATTTATTTATTTATTTAATTATTTAAGTACGCTAACAATATGCATATAAAGACATACACGTTAATACAATTATAATAATGCTCACATTTACTTATACGCATATCAATAACTTGTGTACATAACACTCACCAAAAAAGAACATGCAAACAGTCAAATAAACATTAAATGAAAGAGGAACGAAAAAATTAACTAAATTATTAAAATTAAGAACTCTCCGATAAATGATCGGTAAGTTTTTTAAGTGGAAAAAAATTATAAAAAATGTGAATGCCAGTTATAGATCGAGATAGTTCATTATATTTTGTGCATATACGAGGAATAGGGGCTCGGTTTCCAAGGTGTGTTCTAGCATAAGGAATATGAATTATTTTGCGTATTTTACAATAAGGCGGATATCTATCCGGGACCGAAATGCAAATACGATCAAGTAGTTCTTTGCATTTTACTTCGCAATGAATAACTTTATGTAGAAAACATATTTCTCGCCTACTTCGAAGAGATATCATATTAAGCTTCGCTAGTCGTTGGTCGTAGGGTTGCCCATGTGAAATACCAGTAGTCTGGAACGCAAGATGCCTAGTGAAAGCACGCTGAATGCCTTCAAAGCGTTGAGAGTGCATACTATAGGAGGGATTCCAGGCGACACTGGCAAACTCGAGGCAACTCCTCACGAACGCAATAGTATTTTAGTTTTCTGAGAAAACCCTATTGTGTTGCGTTTGAGAAATCCGAGTACTTGCGCTCCTTTTTTGAGAATGTTATTTATGTGTGGCACAAAAGTTAACTTACTGTCAATAGTAACTCCCAGGTCTCTAATTTCCTGTAACTCTTTAAGTACCACATTACCGATGACACAAGTGGTTTTTTCTTCCTTGAGTATTTTACGTGGTAACATTTATCGACGTTGAGAGTCATTTTATTGACGTTGCAACAATTTATTATTCTATTAAGATCGTCTTGTATAAGTTTAATATCTTCATCCTTATTTTTACTTTCATAAATTTTTAGGTCATCAGCAAACAGAGAATATTTGCAATGTTTTATCTCAATTGTGATGTCATTTATAAATGCCAAGAATAACAATGGCCCTAAGTGGGTACCCTGTGGTACCCCAGATCTAGAAATGTATCTTTCAGATTCAAAACCATTCACTGCAACAGTCTGTGGCCTCTGTTTTAGATAAGATTCGAGCCACTTGCTTAAAGAGGTTCCGATCCGAAACTGTGTTAGCTTTTGAATAAGTAATTTATGATCCACCTTATCAAATGCGCTACTGAAGTCGGTATATATTGCATCTATCTGTTGCCCCTTATCCACTTCATATATGAGATCCGAGGTAAAGTTTGCTAGGTTTGATTGCACAAATAAACCGCTTCTAAAACCGTGCTGAGCGCTTGTTAAAAACGTGTTCAAATGTTCAGCTAGTATTGGGTGCACCAGACACTCAAAAATTTTTGATAAACATGGTAAAATAGATTTTGACAAACATGGTAATTTTTCACATTCGATTGATCTAGTAGACTGGTACGATTTTTGCTTTTTTCCATTCTTCAGGAAAGATACCTTCATCAATGGAACGATTAAATATTAATGTCAGTGGGAAAGCAATTACTTGAACACAGCGCTTGACAAAAATAGGGGGAAGACCATCAGGGCAGGCTTCTTTGTGAATATCTAATGCTTTTATTTTTCTTATGACATCAACTTCGAGGAATTTAAATTTGTTTAGTTGCAAGATACTGGGACTAAATTGTATATTTGTATTAAGATTGTGACTATCCGAATGAGTATAAATTGAAGAGAAGTGACCAGCAAAAAGATTTGCTATGTCTTTACCAGAATCAGCAACTTTCTCTTCTAGTATCAGAGATGTGGGCAAAGATGATACACCTTTCTTTTTTTTACTAAAGTATTTCCAGAAACAATTCGGTATAAAGTTTATAATTACTTAATAACTTAATACTTAATATATTTGTAGAATTTATCAACCATGGCATTGACATCCTTGCAATCAGCAAAAAATTCCATCCAATCGGTAGTCTTAATATTATTTACAATAGTATCATAGTCTGCTTTACAGTAATAGTAATCGATACGACTTTTAGTACGTAAGTAGGGTGTATCAATGTACTCTGTTCTTATTAGCAAGTTTGGATGATATGTGTCTAATTTACTTAGCAGATCAGGGGGATTAGCTACTGTAACATTTGTCAGATTACTTTAAATTAGATCCAAATGCCTATCGTTACAATTACTTATACAGTTAAACTGGTGAAGATTGTTTACAGCCATAAAATCAGTTAAAGTGTATCCAAGAGAATTATTATAATTACACGGGGACATATACCAATTACTTTCGTTAGCGCACCATTTGAGTGAACCTATATTAAAATCTCCCAATACTATTAGTTCTTGTAGATGATATGTTACAATAAAAGCTTACAAATCAGAATAACACATAGGCCACATTTTATCCCGAAATTTCCACGGAAATGAGAACTACGCGGGTGAAAACGCGGGTGTCCTCTAGTATAAAATATATTGACTTTTTATAGTTGTGATTGAAAGTATAAGCAGATGCAGCCCTCCTGATGTTAAGTGGAAAACTATCGCGTATGGACAAGCAACACTTTGCAGTCTTTTCAAAAGAATAGGTCCAAGAACGTGCTGCTACAGTGTCCATCAACCTGAAGCGTAGGTATTAAGTCATACCCTACAGAAACAGAGGAATGCTGTTTGGCAGCAGAAATCAACATGGTGGTAGTACTTCCCTGGACGTTTACTACTCTCAGAGAGTGTGAGTAGAATAGTATTGTGTGTATTATAAAACAGTAAGCAAGTGTTTTTGTACTAAAAGCCAAAGCTTCTTTTTGCTAACTTTTTTTCTATCACGGGAAAATATGAGAAAGGTGTGATGAGATTAGAAATTTAAAAAAAAAATCAATTTCCGCTCGCAAATATAATTAATTACTTGCTTGTTATTTTTCCATATTCCTGTAAAAACGCTTTCAGTTAGTCTATAAGTAATTTGTCTGTTGGAAATAAATAAACAGGAATTTTTAGAGAAATTAATTTTCTTTTGATATCAAATGATAAACGAAGTAGCATAATATGTCTGTGGTATCATAGTTACCAAAGAAATGGACTTGTTATTATTTAATTAGGCGGGGACAAACGTAGTTTTGGTAGATCTTTCTTTCCCCGCAGGTTAAAGTATTTTGTCCCTGTTTGCAGAACCATAAAGTATTTAGAATTTTATACAGATATAGTGATCCTTGTTTTTCTCTTTACAGTTCATTACTTCTAAGCACTTGGGTTTTTTGTTTTTATAATAATAATTTTTTGTAGCATGTACCTTCGATAATAATTATAATTATAAATTATTAATAGTGTTTTTTTGTTTTTGTATTATATATAACATTGTTAAAAATTAAAAAAAAATGTAAATTAAAAGAAATGGGAGAAAAAATAATTAAAAAAAGTGCAAAACACTAATTTTCACTATGTGATGTTAAAATATAATGTGATGTTATAAATTTTTAAAAGTATTTTTTATATATTTTTGTATTATTTATAAAATTTTTAAAAATTAGAAAAAAAATGTAAATAAAATTAAATGAGAGAAAAATAAATAGTTAAAAAAAGTGCAAAACATAACATTTGACCATGTGATGTTAAAATACTCCTTTTAGAGACTCTGTCTTGTAATTTTCTGATATTTAAGTAACTCCCAAGGTGCTCCCGCTTAACACCGCGGTCGTCCTCATTCCAAAATGGAATAACTCTCTAGAGCTCCTACGAAAGATGAATGATCCTAATATCATGAAACATAAGGATAAAAGAAAAAATATATTAAAATTTCCATAATTACTTTTTATTTCGTATTTTTATAAAAAAGAAGAATAAATTAAAAAAATTGTCAAGATTAAAACATTTATAAAACCTTTAGTTTAAAAATAAATAGTAATTGTTATCAAAAAATATTATTTGGTTTAAAAAACCTTTAGTTTAAAATAAACCAAATAATATTTTTGATAACAATTACTAGATTGTATTTTATTTAAACTAACAATATTATTACTTTTGTTTTAGTAAAAAAATATGTAATAATATTTGTTTCCATCTCAAAATCATTAAAGTGATATTGTAAAATTCATAAAAATAAAACAACATTAAAAAGTTCCTCTAAAATGTTATTTTCTAAAATGTGACGGCTATAAATTTTAAAAATATTTCATAGAGCCATTTCCGCGAGGTTTCGAATGAAATTAAAGAATATAGCTTCAAAAAGTGCCTTTAAAAAGTCGGGAATTGGCAGGCGCTGCGATCATAAGTCATTCTATGGAAAACTGAGACTGCTATCCTATCCTATCCTATAGCACATCAGGAGTCAATATATCAAGCTGTGGCAGGACAATAGGCCTAGTTAGGGTTGTCTTTAATTCTCAAGAAGAAAAAGTCTTTTACACATATAAATAAAATTGAAGTGTCTGTTTGTAATATTGAAATAACGGTTTTTTACTACATAAATTTAAATATATATAAGGTACATATACCAAGATAACATTTTTTACAATTTTTGTCTATCTGTTTGTTCTGGTTAATCTCTAAAACTACCATTCGGATTGTAAAAATTTTTTTTGTATATGATAGTCAGACTTATAAGGAGAGATATAGGCTAATTTTTATCCTGATATTCCTACAGGAACGGGAACAACACGAGTAAAACCGCGGGCATCCGCTAGTATTTCATATTATAAAGTTTAAGAGTTTGTTGGGCTTAATGCGCTATTCTCAGGAAATATTGATTCGCATTGTTGTAAAGTTCTTTCAGTGTTGGATAGTTCGTTAATAGAGAAAGGAATCTAACATCAAGCTATAATTATTCGAGTGAAAACTACAGTTAATTTTTTATCAATGCCAAGTTAGCAGTTCGTTGTAATTGCATTTGGTGGTGACAATACAGTGTTTGGTGGTAGCACGTAAACTTGGAAGATATTTATTGATTGAATGATTTTCACGCATGGTTGTGATGATAAGTAGGTAGTAGAATTTTTCATTTTCAACGTATATAAAATTTTTATACCTACGGATTCCAAAATCGGAAGATACTCCCAGATAAAATTTCACGTCTACGTCCACTTTGAAAGTCTTTTTTTCTTCGTCTTTTTAATTTTTTAAATTCAACAGATATATATTCTTTAGACATAATTAATTTTTTATTACCCTTCTCTTTTTTTTATCGACTACAAGTTGGCCCTTGACTGCTGTCATACCTGATGTTAAGTGATGATGCAGTCTGAGATGGAAGCGGGCTAACTTGTTAGGAGTAGGACAAAATCCACACCCCTTTCGGTTTCTACACGACATCGTACCGGAACGCTAAATCGGTTGGCGGTATAGTAATAGAGTATAGTATATCATCATCATCATCATCATTATCAGCCAATAGACGTCCACTGCTGGACATAGGCCTTTTTTAGGGACTTCCAAACACAACGATCCTGAGCCGCATGTGCCCAGCGGCTCCCTGCGACCCGTTTGATGTCATCAGTCCACCTGGTGGGGGGTCGACCAACACTGCGCTTTCCGGTGCGGGGTCGCCATTCTAGCACCTTCGGCCCCCAACGTCCATCAGCTGTTCGAACCACGTGCCCCGCCCATTGCCACTTCAGTTCTGCGACTCGCTGAGCTATGTCGGTTATTTTGGTTCTTCTGCGGATCTCCTCATTTCTGATTCGATCACGCAGAGATACTCCGAGCATTGCTCTTTCCATCGCCCGCTGAGTGACTCTGAGCCTTCTTATGAAGCCCGCAGTTAGCGACCAAGTCTCGGATCCGTATGTCATCACTGGCAACATGCACTGTTCGAAGACCTTCGTCTTCAGGCACTGAGGAATTTTGGACGAAAAGATGTCACGCAGTTTCCCGACCGCTGCCCAACCGAGTTGGATTCGGCGGTTCACCTCTTTCTCGAAATTGGACCTACCTAACTGGACCATATGCCCTAGGTATATATACTCGTCTACAATTTCGAGTGCAGAATTTTCAACAATAACTGGGTGGAGCGAAACATGAGCATTACACATGATCTTTGTCTTGCTCATGTTCATTTTAAGGCCCACCTGTTGAGAAACTCTGCTGAGGTCATTGAGCATATATAGTCTAGTCAGTATAGTATATATAGTCTTCTAATTAGTGATTTTTCGAATTTGAGTTTCAATCCTAACTATTAAGGCTCATATAACTTCTTTTTAAAAGCATGATGTGTTAAACCACTTGGTAGATCTGTAATCTCAAAGTTGATGCAGTAGACGCCCAAACTTGTTCTTTTAGCAAACATTAAAGTACTCAATGTACTAGAAAAACGTGGCAGAAAGAAAGTAATTTATCGTGAAAGCCTATGTACCACAAGAATCATGTAAACGACGCGCCTTTGAATGCGCTCGCGAAACTAGGATATGTGGGGCGCATTAAAATTTTCTTACACATTTCAGATAGACGTACGAGTACTTTTAGTAAGAAATTTAATTTTTCCCGAACAGTAGCGCTATGCTTTAAAGACGTTTTTATAACTCGACAGTGTGTGTTTTGAATTCGTCTCTATGTATCTATAGTGTGGTCACAGGGGTTTTAGGTATACAGACGGAGAACAAATTATAGCTCGTTCGAGTTAAGAGATGCAGTGAGCTCCGACACTTTAACCAATCAAATCTTTTTAAATTACAAGGTCAAGTTCACAGTGACCACGTTGAGCAAGGTTCGAACGCGATGCGCGATTTGATTGGTTAGAGAGCGGTGTTAAGCTTGCGGACAATGGTGACTCACTGCATTCTTAACTCGAACGAACTATAGATTTAAAACTCCCGCTGTAGTCACGTCATCGAAGTTAATATAAAGCACTGTATTTATTTTTCTCACTGTCACTTAATTTTTTCATATAGAAAATAGTCTCGCGATTGACTAAAATTAAGGTACCTTCTTAATAAAATCTAAGAACTTAAAGCTGTTAGTGTATTTTAATGAGAAAAAGTTATTATACAAAATACTTCTTACGCGGAAAGTTGTTTTATATTTAAATTTCATAAAAGTTATCGAGTAAATAATGTTCGTCATTGGGATATTTATATATGTTCATAATTTTAATTTTATGATGAGTAGATTAATAATTTAGTTAGGTAATGATGATGAGTAGATTAATATTTATTACTAGCGGACGCCCGCGACTTCGTCCGCGTGAAAACCTCTTAGGTACCTATTCGGTACGTATAACAACACGGATGAGGTCAACTTAATATATTGGACGATATAGCGGCAGAATTGATTTATAGAAATTTTGTAATATCTCCGAAACCATATAACTAATTAACATACTGTAAAGGGCAAATCTTATCTCTAAAATATCCTTGTGATTATTAAATAATTTTTTTTGATAAGGATTTAAGTATAGTTGTATAAATAATGACATAAACGTAAGCATATGAATTAAACGATTTTTTAAAACACAACAAGTTATATATCGGCCAAAATATAAAAGATAGATATATGCTATTGCGGACTTTTTAATTGAACTTTTTAAGGTGGACAATACTATAGTACATTATTTTGGTCTATCTCGTAGGGTACAGCCAGCGTTTGCAATATAAGCGCAAAAAAACGTGCTTATTTACAACATCACATTAGAAACTTTTAAATTTATCAGTGTTTCTCTACTATATTATGCATGTATTATACATATAAACCTTTCGTAAGAATTTCTCTATTTATTAAAAAAACCCGCATCAAAATCCGTTGTGTAGTTTTAAAGATCTAAGCGTACATAGGGACCGACAGACGGCGGATAGACTTTGTTTTATACTATGTAGTGATATACAACGTGTTAGGTAAATACCTTCTCTAGCCGTCAATCAGGACTTAGGGAAAGAGATATGCGAAGGAAAAAAATAAACTTCCTAGGCTGAATCCTGAGGGAGACGTGTGGACAAGAATTAGCTTAAATCTTCAAAGTGTCAGCCTTTTTTGTTATTTTAGTATATCGATATGTTTCAGAAATTCACCATTTACCTAAAATACTGTATAGTGCTATAGTTAGTAGACATCTAACAATTAATAAATTAATATCCTACTATTAATTTAATATGGCAGCACACAATTAGAAAAACTATTTTAGTGCCGCACTACCCTCGTAATAATATCTTGATTGACATAAATGTATTGTATCATGGAAATTGGTTAGACAACCCTGAAACATGCCCGAAATTTCACATTGAGGGACTAGCCTTTGTTCACAACGTCCATTGTAACTTGCGAAATTAAGATGTTCTGAAAATAATAGAATCTCCGATTGTGGGAGGCCCATCAATAATATTTCGACGCTTCATCGCTTTCATAACTTGCTGTGAAAGGTGTGTGGGAAATTATGATGTTTTTTGAACAGAATATCTTATAACCTATATCGTATTTTATTTTATGTATAACTAGCTTTTGCCCGCGACTTCGTCCACGTGGAATTAGTTATTACGGCAGCCTAAGTTTTCTAAGCTTTGAATGTCATATTTATTAATATATAATCAACTTCCTAAGAAATAGGTCTTAAGCTTTCAAAATGACGATACTTTCATACAACATTTCATCCCCCCTTACAACCCTTTTTTCGCAATTTAAAGTAGCCTATGTCCTTTTTCAGGCTCTAAACTTACTGTGTACCAAATTTCATTTAAATCGGTTCAGTAGTTGTAAAGTGAAAGCAAGACAGACGGACAGACAGAGTTACTTTCGCATTTATAATATTAGTTAGGATATTATTATCTGGGAAGCTAGTGGTGTTCTTCGTGCCTCGTGCTTCAGAGATCTTTAAGCCATCAGCCACGGTAATTATTATCTTTATAAGATAGTACAAACTTGTGGGATTAATTTGAGATGGGAAATCACTGAGCAATAAAGCTTACAAACCAAGCCAAACCTAGCAGCAGGTAGGTAATATTGCCTAATGACTGAGGAAATATTTTTTTAAAACGCTTTATACTTACCGCTTTATACTCTGGTATTCGGACTTTTGTTGACACCTCCCAATCTTACCTATGGTAGAAGAATGGGCTGACTAAGTTTCATCTTAAATAAGTAAATATATTGAAGAAGGTATAGCCATTACCGGCTTCTAGATAAAAAAATTAAATCGTTACTAATGTATTGATGTATGGATGAATGTTAGTAGAATCATCATCATCCTCCGTACCGCAGTGGTATGCGCGGTGGATTTATAAGACGGAGATCCTGGGTTCGATTCCCGGTGTGGCAGATTGAGATTTTTCTTAAATTGTCTTGGTCTAGCTGGTGGGAGGCTTTTGCCATGGCTAGTTACCACCCTACCGACAAAGACGTACCGCCAAGCGACTTAGCGTTCCGGTACGATGTCGTCTAGAAACCGATGGGAGTGTGGATTTCATCCTACTCCTAACAAGTTAGCGCGCTTCTATCTTAGATTGCATCATCACTTAACATCAGGTGTGATAGCAGTCAAGGGCCAACTTGTAGTCAATAAAAAATAAAAAAATCATCATCATTATCAGCCTATCAACGACCCCCTACAGGGCCAGGCCTCCCTTCTTATGGTTAGTAGAATATAGCTCATATATCAGAATAACACACGGCCTACTTTTATCCTGACAATCCTACGGAAAGGAGTATTACGCGGATGAAACGATGGACGTCCTCTAGAAAGTAATATATGTATTAACAAAAATATTATTCCCAGAATTTACAATACAATGTATATTTTGAACGCGACAAAATTGATACCACTTTATCGACATAAATACCGAGTTATTTTCGACTATCCATAAACTGTGGATAAGTCTTTCCAATCAGAAAGTCTCGCAAATACGACCAATTTAGTTCGTCTGTCATTTGTTCCGTGTCTAACATTCGCCGAAATCCTTTTAGAATCTGAAACATCGTGTCGTTTTAAGTGCGGTTGATGGTTTTAAAAGCTTACGGCAGTTCCAATGACAGGCCGCGTCAGGGTTTCCAGCTGGGATTACATCGTGATACTGTGTCACCCTTGCGTCAGATTTTAATCCTTAAGGCTGTGAGGATTTTATTTGCCGTGTAATGTTGCTGGTTTGAGAAATACTTTATATCGTAATTTTTAGCTAGACGATTAGAAGCTGGAGTGATGTAGCGAATTGCAGTTGCAAGACTTTATAATTCTTACTGCCAGATTGTGATTGCTTATTTCTTTAAAGTGACTGTGACAGTTACAGCAGCTTGTTTACTATTTTAACAAGCTGGCGTTGTTAGTGTTGCTGTTTCCTCTGATGAATAAGAATAAGAATAGAATAAGAAATATATGTTATTAAATTCACGGTTACTTTTACAGTGCTTTCCTGACCCTTAATACAGGTAAGCTTAACAAAGGTAAATAGTTAAATACATTTAAAAAAAAACGAAGTTAAGTGTACTCATTGTAAAGTGATTGTTTTAGTCTACCTAGATCTTTCTTGACTATCATAATAGTTCATAATATATAACAGTATATAAAGCTATAACTTTTTTTTTTTTTTCATTTAAAATTAGCCCTTGATTCGTAATCGTGTAAACAACTGTAGTAAAAATATTTATTAGAATATATACATACATATGAAATAAATTCAATTTAATAAAAAAAATATTACCCACACTTTATTACTATGCTTTTAACATATATTTGATGGTATTGTATTTGATAATAGAAAACTAAAATAAATAAACTTACTAAAGTTGATTATTTCATATAACTAGGATTTAAAATTTTGAACACTCGTCGGATACTTACTTGTTTATTTAAATGTACTTATTTAATTTTAATAATCGCTGTTACTACATATTATCTTTAGATAGAATCTATAAATAATATTGATCACGTAATTAGCAATAATTAAAATTTCATAAATGTTACTAAAAATATGAAGTTAAATAATTTTGTTGTCAGCAAAACTGATATGATATTAATTTTGTCAATTTATAACGCCGTTGCATTAAATATTAACGGCTTCCAAATAATAAAATTATGCGGGCGCGGATGAAACCTGACTGAGCGATTTTTATTACAGTTACACGCACGGTCGATTGGAAGAACACGGTAAGTGACATTCTTTCAGATATGCTACCTATTGTAGCCTAGTAACTTCCTGAATAATTTATTTTACTCATATGTTATTTATTTATATGAACTATTGTGACTATTATAACTTGAGTTAAATAAATGTTATATCCTTCAAGCATTTGCAAGTAATTTAAATTTTTAAGGGTGGAGAGACTGACTAGTATTAATCGACCTTAGCTTATAAAATTGTAATAAATTTAAACCATCATTAAACATCATCATCATTATTGTGACGATCATAATCGTACATACTAATATATATAATAACACTAAAAATAATTAAAATATATATATACATGTAAAATATATAAATGTGTTTTATTAAAGAATAGTAAAACGATAAACAACAGTGGTTTATATTAAACGAGTAATTAGAAGTATTTTCTAATTGAACACAAAATCGTGAAGCGCTCCTCATTCTATACATATTGTATGTCATATACGCCCCGACGGCTGCCGGAGACGAGAAGTGGCGTTTGAACGAGTTTGATTGCAGTGCGGTGCGTGATCAGCGTTCTCCGCGTGTGAGCGCGGTGCGCGCGCTCACTAGTGTGGGAATGTGATGTGTCGTCCTGTGTTTTCATCGAGCGATGAATATAATACATAGAGGTCGATTATAAATAGTGTGAGAAGGCATATATGGAAAGAGATTAATAAGCAATAATCCATCAAGTAAGGTTATGCACCCTTACTAAGGAATATAGAATTTAATAAAATAAATTATTGAATTATGTGATAGCAAGACACATAATAATATAAATATATTAACATCTTCATATAAATATGCCTTGACAGCATGGGTATTTACACAATAAAATACGACTGTTGTATTTATATCTATGTTAAAGCTTTTTGAACGCATAACACCTCGTAACGAGGTATACTCATCTGATTGGTTGAGGAGTGAGATACTAGCCGCTTACATTTGGTTCAGCTCTGAATCTGCATCTGACGAGATGTTTGAAACGGATGTCTGAGCTCTATGTTGACTTACTGAGTGCCTTATTCTCATTTAACTTCTCACAATTAGAATCCAATATAAGAGGAACACACCTCTATAAAATGTGCTGTTTTCGAACGCCTTACACCTCGGTATCGAGGTATGAAATTTAAGAGGAACACACCTCTATAACTTGTGCCGTATACATTTCTCTCACACAGAAATGATTTGAGGGGGGGGGGGGCTCCGGTTTCTCTAATAAGAGATTCGATTATTAGATTCTTTCCACAGAATCGTGCCGGTTCTTTGAACGGTTCGTTGAGCTGTGCGACGCGGTCGGCGCAGAATGTTCTAGCAACTAGCGAAGTTTATAGAGACATTAACGGAGGCTGCATTCACGAAGTGTGGCTATCATATTATAATTATTAAGTTAGACGTTTTGCGGTAACCCTCACTCGGCCCGGGCATCATAGAACTAGCATTTCTGGTAGCGGGCCACCGTCATATTGCGGGATGGATCATATGACCATCTTTCAATAGAAAGATGCCATCGATCTAAAGTTTGTCTGAGGACTTACTCGGATCGCTCCGCGTGCGTATCTGTATTACCTCAATGTGGAGCAATAGTATGTCCATCTTTCAATAGAAAGATGCCATCGATCAAAGGTTTGTCTGAGGACTTACTCTGATCGCTCTGTGTGCGTATCTGTAATACCATTCTAATATTGAACGGAATTGACCATCTTTCAATAGAAAGATGCCATCGATCTAAAGTTTGTCTGAGGACTTACTCGGATCGCTCCGCGTGCGTATCTGTATTACCACAATGTGGAGCAATAGTATGTCCATCTTTCAATAGAAAGATGCCATCGATCAAAGGTTTGTCTGAGGACTTACTCGGATCGCTCTGTGTGCGTAACTGTAATACCATTCTAATATTGAACGGAATTGAACATCTTTTAATAGAGAGATGCCATCGATCAAAGGTTTGTCTGAGGACTTACTCGGATCGCTCTGTGTGCGTATCTGTGATACCACTCTGATATTGATTGGAGATTTAAGTTCTTAAGAGAATTTGATTCTAATATCATTTGTGGAACTATACAATACATGAAGAGGTGGTCCCATAAATGGGAAACACTTCGTGTATTGAAAAATATAAAGCAATTAATTTATAAAACATGAAAGGGGCCACATATATGAGAATCAGTTCATGTAATACAGTGAGAAAGTGTGAGTTTAGGGATAGTCAAGATTTTTTTATGGTTGCATGAATTTTATCTTCCGAAACTCTAAAAGTACTTGAGTTATTTATGGACATAACATTGATAATAGGGTCCTAATTGAAAGACGATCACGTGCCAATCTAATACTTTTAAATTAAAAGTATAATAACCTTTAGAAAGATCTAAAACATGATGTAAATTGTGTTAATATTTATATGTGACGAATGTTTACCTTTGTATGGGACTTCGAAACAGTTACATTATCAACCTTTTAACGGCCTACTATAGAGACAGTCCTCCCTTCTGGTACGAGAGGGGATATATGAAACGTAAACCCACTATGCTGCTGCAAAGCAGCTGGCTGAGAGTGATAATTAATCATTTATTAACGATCACTATCTGAGTTGATGATAATGGACGGGATCAACGGTTTAACATGCTCAGGCACAGAGTACACTCCCATCTTCCCGACTCAGGGCTTAGAATGTACTGAAAATTTCACAGAAGAATGAGAAACACGATTCGAACCAAGAGCCTTGCGATCAAAACAGGCAGTTTAAGTTTAAGGATATTAATATTCCTTATTTCCAACTATAAAATAAATATTTACTAAATAATAAATACGATATCACTGAAGTTAATTTATATCGTATTCCCAACTAGTTTCAAACCTATCCCGAGTATTCATAAGCTTGAACTGCACAGCTCTCACACTTATGTTCGCTTTAAACAAACTCATAAACAATTAGGTATGTCCCTGAATATGTTCTAAACTAGCCGAACTAGTCCATACACTGAAGAAAGTTCTCATGAGTTCTAAGCTCCACATACAAGTTGGATCTAACCACTATATCCCCTCTATTATTAAGGAAAGAGGCCTTGCCCTAACCGTAACCTAAAAAAGCAGACTATAATAAATGCCCAATACAAAAATCCTTCTTCTTCTTCTTCTTCGTCTAATCTTGACAGGGCGGTCGTCGTCATCGCAGGAGTGGTGGCATGCTCTACAACCCGTCGTCATTGCTCCCGTACTGCAGCGCATCTAGTGCATTCG
This sequence comes from Mycalesis mineus, assembly GCA_034621355.1. NCBI lineage: Eukaryota > Metazoa > Arthropoda > Insecta > Lepidoptera > Nymphalidae > Mycalesis > Mycalesis mineus. The sequence continues at coordinate 4,015,392 of CM067882.1, forward strand.
TGGATACTTCTATTTAAGGCAATCCTCATTTGGTCAGTCCAGCGCAAAACAATACAAAAATACTGCATTGTAACAGTTATAAATTATGTTTAAATTCACTTACAAAGTTTTGAAAGTGGGCTATGTAAATATCACAACGTAAAAGTAATGACCACACCTTATTGTTTTATTGCCTGTGCATAATAAACGCGCCGTTTTGTGACACCAGCTGGCATGGTGGGTGACAGTCGTATATCTTTATAATAGTCCACAGAGGTCACCCCCGCACCTATTGGTTTGACTCAATTCAAAAGTTTAATAATGACTTCCCTGAGGATTTAGTGACGTAATAAATTTCCTTTTATTGGCAAAGTTGAAGCGGAATTTGCTTGCACTTTTCGATGTTTTATCGTGAAATAGATATTTATAAGTAAAACTATATTCGAAATTAGGCATAGAAATCTAAAATGTTTGATGATCTCACAGATCATGGTAATATAAATCAAAACATTGTGTTTCGTTATTATCAACGTTCAACAACATATTACGTTTAAAATAATGAAGCAACTTGTGCACTGTCTTTCAGTCTCCTTTCTCTCTCAGTTCTCTGTATAGTTAAGCAATCTCCAAAACTAATTGATAAATTTACCTTACTACCTAAAGCTTAGCATGAACAGCTACTTTATATCATTTAGATCCAACGTATAAAAACAAGTTATCCGTGAAAAATAGAAGTAACTACTCTTTTTTAGTTTTATTGAAAAGTGTTTACTGTTTACCTACACTTTTGGGATCATTGACGTCATTTGACGTCATTGGGATCGTAGCCTAGCGATAAGGCGCTCTAAGTGCCCGGATTGCCAGAGAGACGCGGGTTCGAATCCCGTCGGTTCCGCAATTTTTGATGTTATGTTTGTTCTTAAATATAAATAGAAGTATAGCCTTGAAAAATAATTTATCCTAAAACTCAGAATTGTATACCGACTGAGGCACAAGCTTCTGTCCATGAATCAAATAAAAAGTTGTATACACTTCACAAAGTATCACAGACAAAACAAATGAAAGCAGTGCAATAGACAGCGTAGCTATGAAATTTCCCATTCATTTCTCTATGAGCCAGTGCACATCTCAATCGATTTCACAGTTGAGCCGGCCGAGAATCTATTGTGACACGTTGTTTGAGTGTTGTGCTACTCAGATAACATCGTTTGTATTCAAATCGAATAGAGAAATTGAAAGAAATTATATCATTCTATTTTAAAGTTATATAGAAAGATACTTTTTCTATAAGCAAATTATTAATTGTGATTACAATAGATTTTCCTAGTACAAAGGAGTTGGTTCATTTAACTAAAGATTTCTCTTTAATTTAAAACTATTACTAAAATGTCTTTTCAAAATTCTACTTTTAACGGATTAAAAACAGTGTATAAAAGTTTTAATCGTCATGTTTAACTCAGTATTCGTGAAGAATTGGTATGCTTATTTTTTTATTCCAATGGTTAGCGCCTGTCACTGTCGCAATGATTGGTTGATTGAGAACAAAGGTTTAAAAAAAGCAAGTTATACCAAAATCATAATACCATACTGACGTTGCCGCAAGCTTCTGCTAGAGACAAAAAAAAAGTTGCATACACTACACAAACTACCACAGACTAAACTAATGAAAGCAGTGCAATAGACAGCGTAGCGATGAAATTTCCCATTCATTTCTCTGTGAGCCAGTGCACATCTCAATCGATTTCACAGTTGAACCGGCCGAGAATCTATTGTGACACGTCGTTTGCGTGCTGTGCTACTCAGATAACATCGTTTATATTCAAATCGAATAGAGAAATTGAATGAAATTATATCATTCTATTTTATAGTTATGTAGAAAGATACTTTTTCTATAAGCAAAATATTAAGTATGATTACAATAGATTTTCCTAGTATAAAGGAGTTGGTTCATTTAACTAAAGATTTCTCTTTAATTTAAAACTATTATTAGAATGTCTTTTCAAAATTCTACTTTTAACGGATTAAAAACAGTGTATAAAAGTATAAATCGTCATGTTTAACTCAGTATTTGTGAAGAATTGGTATGTATATTTTTTATCCCAATGTTCAGCGCCTGTCACTGTCGCAATGATTGGTTGATTGAGAACAAAGGTATAAAAAAAGCAAGTTATACTAAAAACATAATACCAAACTGACGTTGCCGCAAGCTTCTGCTAGAGACAAAAAAAAGTTGCATACACTACACAAACTACCACAGACAAAACAAATGAAAGCAGTGCAATAGACAGCGTAGCGATGAAATTTCCCATTCATTTCTCTGTGAGCCAGTGCACATCTCAATTGATTTCACAGTTGAACCGGCCGAGAATCTATTGTGACACGTTGTTTGCGTGTTGTGCTACTCAGATAACATCGTTTATATTCAAATCAAATAGAGAAATTGAATGAAATTATATCATTCTATTTTAAAGTTACGTAGAAAGATACTTTTTCTATAAGCAAAATATTAAAATAAGTATGATTACAATAGATTTTCCTAGTGCAAAGGAGTTGGTTCATTTAACTAAAGATTTCTCTTTAATTTAAAACTATTAGTAGAATGTCTTTTCAAAATTCTACTTTTAACGGATTAAAAACAGTGTATAAAAGTATAAATCGTCATGACTTTAACTCAGTATTTGTGAAGAATTGGTATGTATATTTTTTATCCCAATGTTCAGCGCCTGTCACTGTCACAATGATTGGTTGATTGAGAACAAAGGTATAAAAAAAGAAAGTTATACTAAAAACATAATACCATACTGACGTTACCGCAAGCTTCTGCTAGAGACAAAAAAAAAAGTTGCATACACTACACAAACTACCACAGACAAAACAAATAAAAGCAGTGCAGTAGACAGCGTAGCTATGAAATTTCCCATTCATTTCTCTGTGAGCCAGTGCACATCTCAATCGATTTCACAGTTGAACCGGCCGAGAATCTATTGTGACACGTTGTTTGAGTGTTGTGCTACTCAGATAACATCGTTTATATTCAAATCGAATAGAGAAATTGAATGAAATTATATCATTCTATTTTAAAATTATGTAGAAAGATACTTTTTCTATAAGCAAATTATTAATAGTGATTACAATAGATTTTCCTAGTACAAAGGAGTTGGTTCATTTAACTAAAGATTTCTCTTTAATTTAAAACTATTACTAAAATGTCTTTTCAAAATTCTACTTTTAACGGATTAAAAACAGTGTATAAAAGTTTTAATCGTCATGTTTAACTCAGTATTCGTGAAGAATTGGTATGCTTATTTTTTTATTCCAATGGTTAGCGCCTGTCACTGTCGCAATGATTGGTTGATTGAGAACAAAGGTATAAAAAAGCAAGTTATACTAAAAACATAATCCCATACGGACTTTGCCGCAAGCTTCTGCTGTAAACAAAAAAATGTTGCAAAAACTTAACAAAGTATGACAGACAAATCAAATAAAAGCAGTGCAATGAAAGCAGTGAAATTTCCCATTCATTTCTCTGTGAGCCAGTGCACATCTCAATCGATTTTACAGTTGAACCGGCCGAGAATCTATTGTGATACGTCGTTTGCGTGTTGTGATACTCAGATAACATCGTTTATATTCAAATCGAATGAAGAAATTGAAAGAAATTATAACATTCTGTTTGAAATTTTATTTAAAAGATTTTTTTATACATAATTTATTTTCTCTGAGTACAATAGATTGTCTTGGCTCAAAGGAGCTCTATATTGGTTCTTTAGATAAAGAAAACTGTTATACTATAGAATGACTTTTGGATAATTTTCTAAGGGCTTAAAAACAGGGTATAAAAGTGTGTTTAATAATCCGCTTTTCTTTACTCTACATTGACGAAGAATTGGTGTGTGACTAATTTTTTTGTCGCATTTGAGCAGCGTAGTCAGTCGAAGCTCCATGTCTTCTCTTCTACAGGTACAAAGGCCTGGTCCTGAAGTAAGTCGGTCTGAAATAAGTTGATAATAATGATATTTTTTCTAAATATAATCTAAGTTAATATGAAATATGTAAATGCCTAGTGCCTTTGTTAATTAAAATACTTGGATACCACATCTTATAGATTACTATACTCAAATTAATATTGGCTGCAGTGGCTAAAATTCGTTTTTGTTTTCAGGAAACCCTTACTAATACTATAAAGGCGAAACTTTGTATGTCTGGATGGATATTCGTTACACTTTCACACAAAAACTACAAAATAGATTTTGATGAAACTTCACAATAATATAGCTTATATATGAGAATAATACATAGGCTACATTTTGTCCCAAAATTCCTACGGGAACGTAAATGTAAATTCCTACGCGGGTGAAACCGCGAGCATCCTCTAGTAAACAATATGGCACTTAAAAATTTTATAGACTCGTCTACGTAAATTGTAAAAATATTACCAAAGCTACATCCAATTCAAGTTTAATTAAAGTACGACGTAAGACATCAAATCATTTTAGTTAACTACATTCTCAGACAAATTCTAAAACGAAATGCGTATAATTTTTTTGTGGAACAGAAATTAAACCCAGAGGCAATCTACTTTTTTAAAAAATTTAAATATTTCTCTTTCCGTATTAAAGCTATTTATGATTCCCGTCACTTACCCAGAGAGTAGATATTTTAATTTTGATAAATAAAAAATAAGTGTTCAAGTACCTTGTTTTAAAGTTTTAAGATCCCTGGTAATCATTTTAAATTATTATTATTTTAGTCTCGTGCCATTAAAAATAAAATATAAGAATTTAAATTATCGTGACTAACATTTTTACAATTAAAATTAAGTAAATACATGGTAATATAATTCATTTAAGAACAAGTTTCATTTGGATCGCTCGTAGCTTTAATTTTCTGTTAATGACATTATCATTATTTTAATAGTTTTGAAATAAAATAGGATTGTGTCCCTATTTCAGGGCTATATGTTTTACATGACGACATATTATAGAAACACAAAATAATTATTGGTTTTTAACTGACTTGGAAAAATGGAGTAGGTTCTCAAGAACACATTGATGCTACTCCGTCTAATTGGTGGCTCCGGTGAAATCTTTCAGGTCCCAGGGCTACTGAATACATACTGCAGACGCTATAACGATGGGTTTCTCGAAGAAAAACTAACATGGCGATTCCGTAACGTAACTCGACAGTGCGAGTCTCGATTTCATCTCTAATATGTCAACCAACACTATCATGTTAAATAGAGAGAATGAATTCTCAAATTTCTTTTTAGAATCGACATGCTGACTCATATTTACAGCTTTGGTAAGCAAGGCCAACAAAAAATAGTCCTAAGATTGAAAATACAACTTTGCAATTTTAGAATATTAAAAGAAAATATTTTAGTATAACTAAAAAGAAGTAATGATTCTACTAACCTTCTTTTACCCCAGACAGGGTAGTAGTCCCGTACATTTTAAGCCAGGTATATATATATATATCATAACCATCATATCTGCTCAGAAATGTGCGCTGAACAGCGCAAGATCATGGTAACTATTTGGGACTAGAAAATCAATTTAAATAGTTAGCACACATATGTCTTGATTTCATAGCGGGCTTCGACGATCGCACGAAGGACGACTGTACGAGAAGTTGAAGCCGATGTAGAATAGTTGCAAAGTGGATGTAACAAAAATCGGTATTCTCCAATAACATTTTGCCGTATTGGTCTGACAGTCGAACTGAAGGTAGGATGATCGACGAGGTGTAAGCGAGATGTTCTTACAATGTATTTTTTTCAAGGATCCGCATACTGTACGGAGTTGACGAAGAAGTTTAACTTTTTTTTTTTATTGACTACAAGTTGGCTCTTGACTGCTATCACACCTAATGTTAAGTGATGATGCAATCTAAGATGGAAGTGGGCTAACTTGTTAAGAGTAGGATGAAATCCACACCCCTATCGGTTTCTACACGACATCGTACCGGAACGCTAAATCGCTTGGCGGTACGTCTTTGTCGGTAGGATGGTAACTAGCCACGGCGAAAGCCACCCACCAGCCAGACCAAGACAAATTAAGAAAAATATCAATCTGCCCCGCCGGGAATCGAATTTTTTTTTTTTTTTATCGACTACAAGTTGGCCCTTGACTGCTATCACACCTGATGTAAAGTGATGATGCAATCTAAGATGGAAGCGGGCTAACTTGTTAGGAGTAGACGAAAATCCAACCCAGGTTTCAACATCCGAATAAATCGCTATACGTCTTTGTCGGTTGGGTGGTAAAGGCGGCGAAAGCCTCCATCGCGCATACCACTGCGCAACCACTGCGCCACGGCGGTCGTCAATAACCTGCGACGTTAACATTTGCTTTGACATGATGAGTATAGAACAATTTGTAAAGTAGTTTCAAGATTCATATTACCGACCCCTACAATCGGACGCTTAGATAAAAATTCAGATGATAAGCACAAAGGAATGCTTCAAATAAAGGGAGATATAATTTCTAATTGGGTTCTTTTTGAGTGCTTGTTTAAACTTGTATTATTGGATTACAAGGCTTTGAAGAAGAATGGAAATTAAAATACGATAAGTTACCAAATTAATAGTAAAGTATGATAGCGATTGGTAACATTACACTAGCATACCCCGACATATGTTTGTTTTATTTAGTAGGTTTAATCTTTTAGAAAATCTTTTTATAAGATCTACAAGACCTTATTATTTGACAGTAAAATAAATAAATATTGAAATAATACGCAGAGGCAAAACTCTTAACTCGATTGCTTTATCTTATTCAGCTTAGCAGTTTCTCTGACAGTCTTCTGACTCTATCATCAGTTGTATGGTATTACTTTATACTTAGTACTTGCCTATGTTAATTAATTTCCTACCCACAAACACTGACAAGATAACAAAGTGAAATAAATAAAAGCTTGTAAAAAATTTGATGTTATGCGAGAAGTTTCTTGCAATGGCAAATTCACACACCGCCTTATCTGAACCTGCATGCAGAACCAGCTGATGGATGAACCTGCATGCAGCACGTAGTTTGAACAGCTGATGGACGTTGGGGGCCCAAAGCGCAGTGTTGCACGACCTCCCACTCAGTGGACTAACTGGAATGACTGTGAATGTGTTATAGAAGCAAATACGTTAAAAACAAAGCTAAGTTCGGTCACACGAACGACTTCACATCAACTAAATCTCAGTATCGCGTATTATGTTACCTGAAAGTTAAACCCGGCTTTCAGAAATGTATATGTTCCGACGGTCGGCAACTAGCGTGGAGCAAGAAAACTATTCCAATTTATTTTGATTATTTCTTGCAAAGACGTTCTATAAATAGATAGACCTAAACTGAGACTTGTAGAACTATTAATACTTGACTGATATTTTTGCGTTTCTTCCTAGGGCTGTAAATAACAACAAACCTGAAAGGGGTACAAACTTATTACATCGGAATAGCAAAATATTTACGTACAAGTTACAGAATAGAAAGATGGATGAAGTCTTTATTGCTCACCTAAGATAAGATACAAAGTTTAACCCGTGAGAAGAAAAAATAATATGTGTTATTGTTACTATAGTTCGTAAATCAGTTTAGTAATATTTAAGTTATTGCGAACAGAGAGACAGGCAGGCGCGACGTGTGACTTAGTTTTATAATATGTAGTGATTAACAAGTAATTGGTCAAAGTTTTGGTTTTAAGTCTTTTTATGGGTATCATTTATTCATTTCAAGTTTTCAAATTTGCGTTGGTAAAAGTACTCGCATTTGACATCTAAAAATGTAACTAAGATATAAACTAATCTAAGAGAGGTGTTTACAAGTCTTAAATTAAAATATGAATTTCAAAGCAAAAAACAAGAGTTCGCTATGACATTATCGTAAATAACCAGCGCTGGCGATGCGTCTATTTTTATCAAATTATCTTAGAATAGGAATCAGAAAGTGCCTACGGACTTCACGGCGGCTCAACAAAGTTTCTTATCTGCTCTCTTACGAACGTGCGTTACGGCGATAACAATCTATTGCTTCTTGTTTTGTTTTCGTTTTAGCTTCATAATCTTGGCTTTATGTTCAAAGCGGCGAGACATTTTTTTTCTTATAACCTACTTGTGTACGACTTTAGTAAGATATAGACTTCAGGAGAGAATCCTTACGTGGATATGCTCGGGTTTCATAAGAAAGTTGAGAGTCACTCAGTGGACTGTAAAGCGAGCTATTTTCTGAGTATTTCTACGTGATCAAATAAGAAATGAGATCCAAAGGACTTACCGACATAGCTCAATGAATCAAGTAGCAATGGATGGGGCAAATGGACAGTGTTGAAGGATGTTTTTGCACTAAGCAGGAATGCCGCCCCGCATCGGAAACCGCGGTGTTACAAAAGCATAGACTATGATAGTGTAAATTATAAGTGTAAATTATAAAAGTCCTCAAATCCCTATTGGATTATGTGGAAGGAGTAACCTCCAGATCTCCTCTCCTAGCAAAATGTTAACTTTTTCCAATAGCAAGTAGTAAAAGAGGTATCTTTCGCATGAAAGCAGGTCTAAGTAAGTTGTCACAGCAGAATGTATAACCTGTGGCGTACCATCTACTCACGCAGACGTGTCCGCTGGGTTTCAGCAGACTCGTTCTTCGGCTTTGTTTCCTGAAGGGAAGCGTCAATGCATTTTTCAGATTATAAATAAAGAACACACCAATATTATAAAAGCGAAAGTTTTTGAGTGGGTATGTGTGTTACTTCTTTACGACTAAACAACCGGAGCGATTTCAATAAAATTTGGTGTGGAGTTAGCTGACATCTTGGATTAACACATAGGCCATATTATTTGACGATCTCCGGTAAGCGCGGTGAATTTAAAAGACAGAGGTCGTGGGTTCGATTTCCGGCGGGGCAGATTGAGATTTTTCTTAATTTGTCTTAGTCTGGCTGGTGAGAGGCTTTAGCCGTGGCTAGGTACCACCCTACCGACAAAGACGTACCGTCAAGCGATTTAGCGTTCCGGTACGATGTGTACGTGTAGAAACCGAAACGGGTATGGATTTCATCCTACTCCTTACAAGTTAGCCCGCTTCTATCTTAGATTGCATTATCACTTAACATCAGGTGTGATAGCACTCAAGGGCCAACTTGTAGTCGATAAAAAAAATATCCCCAAATTCTAATGGTATCGAGAACTGTGCGGGTAAAACCGCAGGCGTCTTCTAGTAAAGATTATAGTAATGTAGAGGGCTGATATGAATGTGTAAATTAGATTAAAAACGTTATGCTACGTAATAAAACAGTACTCGGTGGTCAAGTCCGACGTAGCTTACAACAACTGTCTACGAACACGCGACGCGGACTTTTGTTTCCGCGGACCATTGTCTGTCGTCTGCACTGGCGCTAAAAATAGACAACAATGTGTGACGTCACCAGAACTTTAATGCTCGGAACATTTTTATATTTTCACAACTTTCCATCGTGCTTTTTCATGCCGCCTGTCATGTTACTGGAGGCTTAGATAATAAACATTTTGAAAGGTACACCTTGAAAATGGTACATATTATTATCTTAGCTTTCCATGGAGTTATTCACATATTAGTGATACTATCATTATCAGCCCATTGACGGCCGACTAAAAGACCAGGCTGCCATCCCTATAGGAGAGAATATAATATTGAACGTAGACCCCCCTGTTGCAATACGGCTTGGTGAGCTTCTGATTCTTCGCTCCTATTGGTTGCATCGTGATGTTATATAACCTAACCTAAAGCCTTCCTCAATAACTGGACCATCCAACACAAAAATATTTTTTCAAATAAAATCAGATGTTTCTGAGATTAGTGCGATCACACAAACAAACCGAATAATATTAGTATATAAAGTTTGGTGCGTCTGACGTGCGTCAACATTAACCTTGTTTAATAAAATCTTACGAGAGCAAACAGCTGTCCTTAGTTTAATTTCGTTGTTCGGTATTTAGGTGTTTTTCCAAATTATTTTCTTTCAAGAAATTGAAAAGTCGCAAATTTTATAGAAATTGTATTAAATCTTGAGAAAAATAAAAAAGGAGAGTAATAAAAATTTTTAACAAAAAATAGAACCGACTTAAAACGCACTAAAAAGTAAAAAATAACTGTGTCATTTAGTTGCTTTAATTTACTTAAGCATGTCTATGAAGTCGGTGCCAGCAAGTTTAAGAAACATTTATTTAACATTGTAAAGCAGTTTGTGGGTTCTAGGTAATGTCCTTAAAGTAGAAACCTTGGCTGGCACCGACTCCTAAACGACAACTAAATGACACAGCTATTTTTTACCTTTTAGTGATTTATCGCCACGTAACGTACTCGTACTATATTGTCATAGTATATTATACCGAACTTGTAGCCAAAAAGCTATCGATACTTACACTAAAACCAAAATCGCTGCAAGTGTGTCTATGAATTTTGAAGAGTTCCTTCTATTTTCCCAGGGTATCATCATCAGATTCTAAACATGATGACAATGGGATCTTGGAAGTATGCCCTTTCTAATAAAAAAAGAAATATCAAAATCGAACAACTCTGTAAAAAGTTATGCGTGATCATATATATACGTGTCAAATTGAGAACCTCCTCCGTTTTTTTCGTCGGTTAAAAATAGGTGGTAATATTTAAATTAGTTTACAAAAAGTAGGTATATTAAATCAAGTTAATTAACCATGTTTTGCAAAGTCGGGTAAATGTAAACAATGTATAGCACTTTTTCAGTTCATCGGGCGTGAATTTCATTTAGTCTATTAACAACAAAAGAGCCAGAACGAATCGGTACTGCGAAGTAATCGTCGAGTACAGAATATTTCTCAGATACCTTTTGGAAACTAAATTGAGTTGCTTTATTGAATTAGCCAACGGAAAGCGACAGAAATGTTTCATTTGCTATTAATGAAACTACGGATAGTACCTACGGCGTCTTAATTGATTTTCTTTTTACTTTAGTGTTTTAATTGGCTTTATTACTTTAAATCCTATTTACTATTGAACTGATACCGCAATGGATTGAGATCTCGACTAATGTTCAAATAAAATCCTTAAACTGGTCACTCCATTTTGAGAACGGTAAGACTAATTGCAATTGATTTATATTTTATGGCCTTGCTATTTAGCGTTCCGGTACGACGTTGTGCAGTAATTACACTAAAACCAAAATCGCTGCAAGTGTGCCTATAAAATATGAAGAGTTCCTTCAATTTTCCCAGCATATCATCATCAGATCCTAACATGATGACTATGGGACCATATTAGATGTATGCCCTTTGTAATAACAAAAAAAGAATTATCAAAATCGGACAACTCTGTAAAAAGTTATGCGTGGTCATACATAAAAAAAATATACGTGTCGAATTGAGAACCTCCTCCGTGTTTTTTGTGGGTTAAAAAAATTATAGAATTTCATATTTAGGACAGTGCCTGGACAAATGAATATTATTATTTTGATGTTTTCTAAATGCAATAAAAAGAAAGGTTTTAAATCTCCACTATACAAATAATTAAAATTGGTGTGGGCGTTTGTAATTTTAATAGACAGCTTGTCACTAAATTAATATGAAAGTATATATTGTCTATCTGTATGTTCCGGCTAATCTCTGAGACGGTTGGGCTGATATTGACACGACTTTTATCGGCAGATAACTAATGACAGAATGATCAACTTAAGCCAACTATGTTTCCCAATAATCCGTCAGAAACAGGATCTGCGCGGGTAAAACCGTAGGGCTCTGGCAGTTAAAAATAATTATCCACTCAACGTTACTGTTATCCCACCGTAAAAATATATTTTGTCGTATTTAACGATTGCTATAAGAATAAATAACAGACTAAACCGATTTAACGACGTCTTTTTCGCGGTCAAGAAAATAAAAAAATAGGTAGAGCTCCAAACGACGCTGTTGCTTTTAATCTATAAAGCTTGTTACGCACGAAGTTACACAGATATATCTTAACTAGAGGATGCCCATGGTTCCACCCGCGTAGTTCTCGCTCCTGTGGGGTTCGGGATAAAATGTAACCTATGTTTTAATTCTAAATGTCAGCTAACTCCATACCAAAATTTATTAAAATCGCTCCAGCCGTTTAGTGGTGAAGAAGTATCAAACATACACACTTATATACTTACTATATCATAAGTAGATTTTAGTAAAGATTTGTTGATTTGAAATTTTGACAACAGACACTTTTTGTTCAATTGTATAGATATTAGTTGAATAAGAAGATGGTCTAATTGATGGGGAATGTCATCACATCGATATAGCAACCACAAAAAGCACATGCAAGATGTCTTCAATGCTGCCCAAACCACTCTGCGGCTATTAACCTGAGGCACAGAGTGAGTGCTTGGTGATAGTAGTAATTCTATAAATTATTAATAAAATTATAATTTTTAAAATCATAATTTAATCAACTTACAGCTATTTTAAAAAGCTAAATCATGAAGACGATATTATTCAAAACAAAACAATCACATAAAATTATACTGTTTATACAAAAATTCCTAAACTTTGAAGAGTGTCATAAAATTAGGGATAAATAATGTCTTAAACTTTGTCTCACTTTTCTAATATTGTACCTACGATATACGACAAATAATGTAGAACCGTATAAGTACAGTCAGCCTAAAAAAAATCAAAAACAATGTCACCCTCATCCTCATAAATTCCATGTAATCTTCGCCCAAATATCGCTGGAGGGAACAGTATTACAGTGGCCATCGGATAAAAGATAAAGATAGGGGGATTAGATGAGCGGTAAGCATAGGGAATGTTTAATCTCTGCTTTCTTAGGGACAAAATCACTTTACTGGCGGTGTTTTTCCAGTGGAATCTGCTTTTCGTGCGATGGTTATTTTTAGAAACTCAAGTACTAGACAATTTGTTTTACAGATTTAAAACGCGGTAATTATTTTATTTTAAGACTAATTACTATTTATGTAATGTTCTATTTTTATTTTAGGCTTTTGTGAGCGATCTCACTTGACAGGAAGTAAATTCAAATTGAAATTTAATTGACTGATTGATGAAACATTTTTTTACATAAGAGCTTGTCGGGGTAGTATCATGACAGCCTGTCGGGGTAGTATCATGACAGCCACTCGGCGAAGTTCGGCAGTGGCGGGGAGGACCGATCGATGTCGATATTCGTGGCGTTCACTGCGACCACATCTCTCAGTCGTGATTCAGATCACGCCAGATTAATTGATCATTATTATTGATAGCTCAATTAGTTAATATTTTATTTAATTTAATTTAAATGCTAAGAAATTAGTCTCTCTCAATTTGAATATGATTCCAGTTTTTATACCTGCGTCGAAACGATTTTGCCGCCATCCGACAGAGCTACAATCGAGCCAGAATGTGGCATGCAAATTATTTTAAAATATTAGTAACATTAAACTATAATTTTATTTAAATAATAAATTTTAAGATTACTTTACAATATTAGATAACACATATTATGTTACTAGGGGACGCCAGCGACTTTGTCCGCGTGAAATTAAAATGAATAAAATTACTAAAATAAAAATAGCCCAAGTTCCTTATAACTTTAGGAAATTATTGTCTGAGAGTCTCGTGTAAATCAGTCCAACTGTTTCAGAGATCAGCCTGAACAAACAGATACACATATCACACATAGACAAAAAATAGCTTGTCGGTGTATATTAAGTAATTTTTATAAAGATTTTAAATTAAAAACATAAACATTAGTTTCTTTTATTCACTTAACAATATATGAAGTCAGTGCCATCCAATTTTAGGTATCTACTTTAAAGACGTTAGACGTTTTATTTTTATTGAATTTTTTTTGAGATTCAGCTCTGGTCTATGCGTGTGCATCGAATGTCATTTTCGTGTCGAAAAATTTACTATCAAATCTTTTAGTGAGTCAATATGAGATACTTAAAATAGGCACATAAAATCAGTGTCGCATGACAAAATACATACATACACATATATTGCATGAAATAACATGACAAAATAATTCATCAACAATTCAATGCTTCCAGTTAGCGTGATATTGTATGATTAGACTGATCAGATGAGATCGTAATCAACCTTTACGAACTGTCGTTTATGATGTATGAACAATTATTATTCAACATCATTATCAGCCTATTAACGGCCTACTACAGGGCCAGGCCTCCCTCCTTATAGGAGAGGGGATATGGAGCGTACACCCACCACGCTGCTCCAATGTGGGTTGGCGGGCTCAGGGTGATAATGTTTCATTTATTAACGATCACTATCAGATGTTGATGATAGTGACCGGGACCGACGGCTTAACGTGCTCTCCGAGGGACGGGGGTGTAACGCCGCCAACTTCCAGACTCCGAGCTTGGAATGTACTGAACATTTCCCTTTTAATTTTAAAGACAGACTTTAATATAATGTGTGCTCTTTCCCCGCTACCCCTCTCCATTTCATTTTTTTTATAGTTCCCGTGAAGCAATATCTTCCATCCTGTCCCGTGTACTAAAGATATACATTTCTGTTAAACATTGTACGATATTACAGTACATTAACAATTATCATATTTATGAAAACTCCTTTTGAGGTACCATTTAATTTTTTTTTTTCATAAGGAACAAACATTTTCGTATATTATATAAATATGGTCTGCCATGCCAAATAAATTGCAAGAAAAGATCAAAGATCGAATTCTCAAAGGATATCAGTACCAAAAATGTTGACTATAAAGTGTATATAGCGGCAGTGTTATATTTTTAGAAATTTTCTAATATCTCCGAAACTATATAACTAATTAACATACTGTAAAAGGCAAATCTTATCTCTATAATATCCTTGTGATTATTAAATAATTTATTTTGATAAGGATTTAAGTTTAGTTGTATAAATAATGACGTAAACGTAAGCATATGGATTAAATGATTTTTTAAAACACAAAAAGTTATTTATCTGCCAAACTATAAAAGATAGATATATGCTATCGCGGACTTTTTTGTAGAACTTTGATTGAAGATGCATAAAGTTTTCATACAATGTTTTCAATTATATCCAATAGCTAAGGCAGCGTACGTGCAAAAAGCCGATTTAATAAATTTCACGGTCCGACTCGCGCAACAAAAACTGTGATAACTCGGATAATATACATGATACAAATATAAAATATAGCCTATGTTACTCAGTGATAATGTAGCTTTCTAATGAAAAAAGAATTATTAAAATGGTATCAGTATTTTCGAAGATTATCCCCGTCAGAACTTTATTTACAAACTTTACCTCTTTATAATATTAGTATAGATGAAAAGGAATATTCCGTGACCCGACCCAGGAATCGAACCTAAAACCTCGTGATCGAAGCCACATGGGCTAACCACTAGACCAACAAGGCAGTTATGAATATATACTATTAGAATTGAGTTAAAATTTTTATTTATTCATAATACTAATTTAAGAACAAACAAACTTAATTAACCAGTTCAAAGGCTTCAATGAAAACAAGTAACAAAGATTCTTTTTTTTTAACAAAACAATAACAAAATAACTTAGTAGTTTTTATGGAATTAAGAAATAAAAAAATGAATATTCGAACTTTTATCAGAGCTTAAATAAAGAGGCGAGTAAAGAGCCCTTTCATAAACTACAACCAAAAAGTAAATAGGAATACTTAGTAGGCAGAAAGTAAGACAAACACAAAGAGTGGATGCTTTACTAGCTTACACAAGATTTTACTGTGAGTCACATGAAAGGGTGCTCGACGTTGATGTGGGTCGGCCTATCGTGTTTCTTTTCTTAAAACTTTTATTCTGTCACTATATTACACTGACATGACTACCGGCCCACACGCTACTGGGAATTGTACTCTCTTTCTACTATGGATTTATCGACTTTCAGTTTCCGAACCGGCTATACCTCGCGGTTTCGCTCAGATCCCCCTCATATAGATAAATAACTATATAACATGCCTATAAACTGTACCAGACTACAAGCCAGCCATTCAGCTTAGATTGAGTAACATTTCCCCATAAAATAGTCATTTTTTTAATTTTCTAATTTATCGTGCAATTTTGTATTTTTTTCTTTTATAGATCCTTCTCCTATGTGTTATTCTAATATATAAACTATATTGTTGTGAAGTTTCATCAAAATCCATTCAATAGTTTTTGCGTGAAAGAATGAATCTATCTATTACATTTCATTATCATATAAGTTCTTTTTTATCGACTACAAATTGACCCTTGATTGCTATCACACCTGATGTTAAGTGATGGTGCAATCTAAGATGGAAGTGGGCTAACTTGTTACGAGTAGAAAGAAATCCACACCTCTTTCGGTTCTACACTACATCGTACCGGAACGCTAAATCGCTTGGCGGTACGTCTTTGTCGGTAGGGTGGTAACTAGCCTCGGCGAAAGCCTCCCACCAGCCAGACCAAGACAAATTAAAAAAAAACTCAATCTGCCCTGCCGGGAATCGAACCCAGGACCTCTGTCTTATAACTGCACCGCACATCACACTGCGCCACGGAGGCCGTCATAAGTAAATAAGTATATTCATTTTTGTCAAAGAAATTCGCGATATCTTTTTAATTATTTTGTATTTGTATACTGAAAGCTTAAAGTCTGTCGATAAACTTATTTTTTATTATTTTTAAACTCGGTCATTTCAAAAGTAGGTCTCCCGTTCCCGCTTTGCCTATAGCCCATGCATTTACACTTATAAAAGCGTATCCTCTATAAAATGCTTTTATCTTAGAACCGCAGAGCAACGAGGCGTCATAGCGGATTCTGAAGCAGTCCAACTGTGAAATCGATTGCGTTGTGCAGCGGTTCACGCAAAAATGGATGGATGGATGTGTCTGTTATACTCGTGTGCCTACACTGTAATATTCATTTGCTTAATTTCTGTGGGCATAATTGATATTGAATAAAATATACTTATATAACACTCAAGACTTCAGATGAAGTGACACGAGTACAGCTTTTCCAAAAGTAATTCCTACAAGTTTTATTTTATTTAGATTTTTTTTGAATTGGCAGTATTTCTAGATAATATAATATACGTTTTTAATAAAGTAAAATAAGTTTTTAAATTTTTTTAAACAACACTATCTAATGTAATGTTTTATTTTCTTCTCCAACTTAGCAAAACGCCTGTGCTCGAAGTGAATAATAGTCGATCTTTGAATTTGAATAGAGCTACTGTTGACGCTTATAATTCCGCTTATAATTAAAAAAATGCATGAAACGCCGTCATGGCAATTTAGTTTTTGTTTTTCTTAGATTTGTATTTATACCTACTGAAGGCCCTGTAATGTGTTTTAAAAAAATTTAAACGAAAAAAGTAACACCGACTTCATGCACTAAAAAGCAAAAACTAATTTCGTTATTTAGTTACTTTAATTTACTTAAACATACAATACCTACATTTGAAATCGGTGTACGCCTCTCTGGCGCACTGATATGTGCAGTGGATTTTCAAGAAGGAGGTCTTGGGTTCAATACCCGACCGGGCCGATTTCGGTTTTCTTAATTGGTTTTCCCTACCGCCAATGATGTACTACCAACCGATCTACTGAAAGGAGGTGTGAATTTTCATTCTACTCCTAACAAGTTATCCCGCTTTCAACTTAGATGGCATCATCACTTACCATCATGTGAGTTACATTCATGGGGTAAATTGTAACCTCGTCAAGTTTTTTTATGGACCCAATATGACAGAGGGGAAGTACGGACGTATGATTCATGCGGAGTTATTACAATCCTTCGCAACGAATTCCATAACTCTACAAAAATAGAAGTGCTCAAAAATATAACGTATTTCCGGGTAAAATGTAGCCAATATCCGTGTCAGGCGAATCAGAACAGTGGGAAATTCGATTACTCCGCCAAACATACGTTAGAAGGAAATTTATTCCCCCCTTCTTATATTCCCTCATTTCCCGGCGCGCATGGAATAGTTGGCGTTATTCTTTGTTATTATCCCAATGTGAGAATAAGAGATTGTTGTTGGGATTATCATTTTTAACGGCCAATAATTGCTTCATTATCAGCACATGCTACTGAGCCAGGCCTCCCTTCTTATGACGGAAGCGGCTTTTCGTTTCCGTGGTCTAATTTTAATGCGATGAGTAGGAACATTGTGGGGTTTTAGTCGGTAAGAGTCCGACGTAACCTCCTCGAATCCCCGTAGCGAGAGGGTATCCATTAGGATTTTCCCATGAAAAAAAGGCCTCCTTCTTTATAGGAAAGGAGATATATGTCACTCTTTACGGGTGATGCTGCAAGTGATGATAGACTCAGGGTTCCGGTTACCTAGTGGATGACTGCAGACGATTACAGCGAACGACGTGTCGCAGCGATTCTACCACTTTTATTTATTTAACTGATCGTAGTGCGCGATGAAGCGAGTCTAATATCGTTTCCATACAAATAAATATAAATTAGTAGCGTACTAGGAACGTAGATGCAACGCCTCGATTGCTGCTGTCGTTTGCAGACGGCTACAAGCTTGCACCTTGCTCATAATGTTTGAATTTCTTATCATCTCTCTCATCATCATTCTCAGATATTAACGACAAGGAACAGATGTATTAACATGCTCTATTTCTGATAACTCTACTTACGATCAATCCTATCTCGATGAAGCAAATGAAGCAAAAAAACTACTTTTTTGCTTTAAACTTATTTTCGTGAAAACAGTATGAAAATCTGTATTGCAGATCAAGTGACAATTGAGCGAAAGTACTTTCAGAACTAAGAAATAGAAAAATCGGTTTTAAGTGCAGTTTTGTACATAAATAATGTTGCAATTATATATATTGAGATATTAATAAAGAACATTTTTGTCTAGAAATATCATTTTTTTTATCTACATATTACCAAACCACGTTGAACAAAACTTGAACGTTGTGGGTCTCAGCTCAAAGTCCCCTCTTTAATAATGAAATTGATAATATCCGAACTCTAGAATAGAGTTTCCTATTTCCTGATCTGCATTCACTGTGCTAGTAGGTGCGTACATGTAAAATGCTTTTTTGTTTGCAACAGTTATTGCTCCGGAATTTTCGCATATTCGTATTTTTTTATTGGCAACCTACGTGAGATATGAAATGTTTTTATTTGCTGTAACACTTTACAAAATTAGTAAAACATTTTTTGTCAAATTTTGGCAGACCTCTTTAAAAATAAAATATTGTACATTGATAATGTAAAGCTATCATGTACTATGTAAAGTATGAAATAAATAAATTATAGGTGTGTAATTGTTATTGTCATAGTAAACAAAAAAAATATTTTGATATTTGCTACGTTTTGTTGTGGGTAGCTGAAGTACAATTAATAAACTTTTAACATATCTCCTATTATCATTGATGTATGAATGTATAGTTTTGACGGCCTCCATGACGCAGTGGTATGCGCCGTGGATTTATAAAACAGGGTTTGAGTTCGATTCCTGGCTGGACTGAATGAGATTTTCTTAATTGGCCTAGCACGTCGATTCTACAACGAAACTTGACACGACTCGACAGCGCGAGTCTCGATTGCGTCTCGATATCACTTAATTCTCTCTCTGTTTAACACGATACAATGACTATCCATTGTATCGTGACCTCATAGAATGAAGTCGAGACTCGTACAGTTGAATTTCCATACAGTGCCGACATGCAGGTCTGGCTGATGGGAGGCAACGGCGGTGCTTAGGTAACAATAAAGCTTATAAAGACGTACTTACCGCCAATTGATTTAGCGTTCTGGTACGATGTCGTTTAGGAACTGAAAAGAGTGTGGGTTTTATCCTACATTTAACAATTTAGCCCGCTACATCTTAGATTGCATCATTACTTACTATCAGGAGATGGCAAGCAAGAGCTAACTTGTAATGAATAAAAAAAGTAATAGGTAATACATAACAGTAACATAACAGTAAGGAATCATAAGATGTTTAATACCACCAATTTCCCATTAATCTTACGGAATATTTTACGCGACTACCAATACTCAAACCCAGGGTCTTTCGATGCGCACGTAAAATTGGTAGTCAAGAAAGTTAGCAAAAAACACAAACGAAAAAATTTATAATAGTATTTATAAACCCAAACATCTAGAAGATTTTTCACTAGAGGTACTTCACGTGTGAAATCGTAAACATTATATTTATACGCTGTCATAAAGCTTTAGCTGTTAAAAATTTTATGAAAGTTAAATAAAATAAGCACTTGTGTGCAGATAATATTTACTGTGGTATAATAAACAGCCGTGAGTGTCCGCAAATAAAGTTCCACCGACTTTATCGACGGAAGCATACGCCATAGCTTCCGTATCACTTGGCCAGTTTATAAGCTATATAGATCTCACCCTTGCGTTGAAAGTACAGCTTTCTCCCTCGCACGCGAATGAGCGAACCCCGACTAGTGCGTTTTGTACCCCTGCACGCTAAGGACGTGTCGTCCCACGCGAAAATTATTGCGAAAATATTACGATGAGAATTGTCATCTGAGTTACTTTTTTTTCAGTGAACATATTGTGGTGGTGTGTGTGTTTAATTTCACAGTTTTATGTGCTTGTGTGTGTTATCTAGTAGTGAAATGTAATCGTCGGGAGGGAAAAGGTATTTTGTTTACTATTTTTTAATTAAATTTTATTTTATAATTATGTTTAATAATATTTTATAATTATTATTGCTCATTCTCAAGTAAAGTTTTATGCTTTATAATATTGTTACGAGTATTATTATAAGGCATTTTAGCAAAATATTATTTTAAACTACGAAAATAATTTATTATTCGTGCTGAATTTACTTTTTGGATAGGAAAGAAAATTATGATTTTACGTAAAATTGAACTGACAGTAGACTATAAATTACTGAAAACTTTAAAATATCAATATTTATAATTTTTCTAATGATTTCTTTACGACATTAGAATATATTAAACTTTAATTTAAAAAAAATAATAGACTTTTAATAAAACCCTCAATGGGTTTTATTAAAAGTCTATTCAGTTTCTTGATTTCTTTTCAAACTTGGAGGTGTGCGAAACCTGGAATTGGAATTAAATGGAGCTTTATTTCTAAATGCAATTTGATTTAACGACTTTAAAAAACCTGAAAGCGTGTGTTACTTATGTACAATTTTCCAAAGGAAGTATTCTTCTGCAAACCATTTTTTTATAAAAAAAATTTAAAAAAACCTTTTATTTTTCTTTAATCGTGATTATGTGTTTGTAAAATTCCCAGGTGCATTTTTAAGTTTCGTTTAAGAATGAAGAATTATAATAGCTAATAGGTAGTAGCAGAATATTAAGTTGGTACTGAGTCTCTTAATTATTGGATTTCCTCGTACCTTTATTAACAGGCATACGATATGCAAAAAATTTAAATAAAGCAATAAATATTATAGGACAATTACACATTTAAGGAGTTGTATAGAGTATTCTTGTAGTAATTTATAAAAAATATTAGTTGTTTAATATTAAATATGCGCCGGATGATAAGTATATAAAACTACCCAACAATTTTTGATTTTTTTTTTATTTCACTACATTCCTTAGCAGTAAATAGGTACTGTTTATGCAATCCTAAAATTGACTGAACTCTACGTGGTATTATATCAGCACAATATAATATTATCGTTGCGGCACTTTGCGGATGCAGTGGTTACCACTGACTCATTAGACAAGACTGGTCTGGTTGGCTATTCGCTAACTAAGTCGCTTTCTGAAGACGAAAGGCACCCAATTTGTTTGACCCTTTAGTTATCCATAATAGATAACTTGGTACGAAATATTTTTATAAAAAATCAAAGAAGCGAAACTCAGTATCTACTAATATAACGCAACAGAGATGGTTAAGTTTTCTTAAGAAGCTAAGTTTCGAATAACTAGGATTAATCTATTTTTTGAAAAAGGCAAACATTTTAGCATTCCACGGATTTACAGGAAGGGAACTAGATTTTTCGTGTAGCAAAAATAAAAATTCCAACCAAATCCCGAAACTTGTGACACGGGTGTAGGATTTAAGGGACTCTAAGACGCGTATCAACACCTACACCTTCTGCTCGTGTTGTTCTCCCTGTTTCGTCATATTAAAGGGGATGTTCTTCATTATCAGCTCTATTAACGGACTACAGGACCAGGCCAGACACCTTATAGGAGAGATAATCTTACAAGAGCAAAATACCTTTAATATGGAACTTATGGAGGCAAAGGGTTAGGCAGGTCATAGTGTGATTTTGACATGGCTCTCGCACCCACTTCTTCCGCACATTAGCTAACCACGTAATGAATATCTAATTAATTCCCACTATGTTAGATCATAATTATTATACGTATGTTTATTTGTATTGTGTGATCTTTAGGGATGTTTGTTTTATATTATTTGATACATATAAATCAAATAGGTAAAATAATAGTGCGTTAGATCTGGTTGTATAATAAACGTTTTCTTTTATTCATTAACTAATTAAAATAAATGACTCGTTAGTCCAGTGGTTAGTTTAGAAGTCCTGCGTTCGAGTCCTGGGTGGCAATGAAATACTGAGTTTTGCTTTCAGAGTCCGAAATTAGGATATTGAGGATACTCCCCTGTGTTTCGTAGAACTCTAAGCTGTCATTATTCATCACTATACTATCATCATAACCATCGTTAGCCTATTAAAGGCCGACTACACGGTCTGGCCTCCCTCTATATAGGAGAGGGGATATAGAGCGTAGGCCCACTACGCTGCTCCAATGCGGGTTGGCGGTCTTAGGGTAATAATGTTTCATTTATTAACAATCATTTGTTGACGGCAGTGACTAGGACCGATAACTTAACGTGATCAGGGGAAGGGGTTCATTGTGTAAGCTAATCCGTAACTTTCCAAATAAATATATTCTTATTCTTATTCTTATCTCCGAGGCACGGGGGTGTACCACCACTGATTTCCTAAGTCCGGACTTAGAACTTACTGAAAAATTCTAAAAAGAAGGAAAATTTTAGAATTATTCCACGAATTAATCCGACCCAGGATCTCGTGATCGACATCGCCAAGGTCTTTGGTAACGAGGTAAGTCTAGGTTCAAACCACCAAGATAAGTCTAACCTGTAGACAGCCATTAAAAACAAATAAATAAATTAAAATATTTATACAAACAAAATTTAGTCTTAATTACTTATTGTCTATTAAATGAAACAATAGTTTTCCTGTGTCTAAGGCGACCCAGTCAGAAATGGACTGAAAACGATAAGAGAGACGAATATCTTAGCATTCCATGGATTCACCGTGCGGGTGCCGGGTTCATCGCGTGGAAGATGAGAGAAAAACTCCCAACAGAGCCCGAGACTTGTGACACGGGTGTAGGTTTAACGGTACCCTTAGTGACGGCCGTCAACACTCACCTCCTCTGTTCAAGTTACTCTCCCTGCCCAGCCAAATTCAGAAGGACCGTACTAGAGCAGCTTTGGACACTCGTTCCAATATGGAGCTTACTGCACTTCTAGTAAGGCCAAGGTCTTTTAGCAGTTTATAGAGAGACTTCGCTGGTATACCTCTCGCACCCACTTTCACCGCGTATAATCTAACCACATTGCCATTTTTGGTTAGTTCATTAGTTATTTTAAAACCGTAAATTATATGTAAAACCTGTTTGAGAGACTGCAAAAACATTTATAGCAAGCGACTTCGTTTGAAACAATTTTATTTGCGTCCCCTGGGAAATTTGAACATTTCATACGATCGCTATTTCCGAGTTATTTTCCCATACAGACTCACCTCACAAAGGTTCCAATATATTATGCTGATATTTAAATCTATTGAAACGTCAAATTACGAGATCCTTACTTCCGGTTAAGCCAAGCTGCAGAGTTAAGCATACGTACTTTACAACAGAGACTACATCCATCCATTTGCCACGATCCTTGCATACTTCCTTAACTTCTTTCACTCTCATTAATCCTTTTATACAATTTCGTCGGTTTAGGGTACTCTTGACCTGGTCATATTTTAAATTGTCCTGAATTTGGACCAGATGTTAATACATACAGAAATACGAGTAGACCAATCGGATTCCTAAATAAATATTAATTACTAGGATTCCCGTGGGAATTTCGGTATAAAATGTAGCCTATGTGTTATTCTGATATGTAACCTATATTATTGTGAAGTTTCATCAAAATCCATTCAGTAGTTTTTGCGTGAAAAAGTAACAAACATCCATACATCCATACAAACTTTCCCCTTTATAATATTAGTAATTATTAATATTTATTAAAGAATTCGAATTATAAATATTGATTAATTAAATAAATATTATTAATTAATTCGACTTGAGTTGTAGCCACACCCTACACCCAAAGAACATATAATTTTTCTGTCTTGCGTCTGACTATTTCGGTCCTGTTATTTTTTCCGACATAGATTGATAGTCTAAACTGAGATTAGATGCGATTGCTGAAATTCTGGATTGCCTCGTTAGTCTAGTGGTTAGTCTATATGGCTGTGATCACGAGGTCTTAAGTTCGAAACCTGGTTCGGGTTGTGGAATAAATCCGACAATTTCTTTTTTCTGAGAAACATTCTTTAGAAATACTAAGCCGAAACCTGGACTTGGGAAGTTGGTGGTGTTACACGTGTACGTTAAGTCTTCAATACTTACATAAACATCTGATAGTGATCGTTAATACTTCAAATATGATCACCCTATGCCCGCTAATGTGTACTGAAGAAAATTAAGTATCAAACTGTTCTATACTAATAGGATAATAAATGATTAATCAGACGTCTGAACAGATCTTCATAAATAAGATAACTCAATTTCGTCCAAGTCAGATTGAACATAAACAGTCGGACACATCTAACTTGTAACAATCCTTTTTATGCCAGAGTTTAATATTATATACTGTAAAAATTATATACTTTTAAGTTCACGAATTATTAGCAAAACCAACGTCCAAATATGGCAACGTCTGTCGGTCTGTCTGTAAATTGTAATATTTTCGGTTTGCGGCGCACACTGTGTCGCCATTTCTGTCACGTGACATGATGGCACAGTTTTTATCCGCTGTATTTAAAGCTTGCGTTTTTTACTGGAAATACGAATGAAAATGTATTGCGTAAACATCTCGCTGTTTGTACGGTGGAAATGGAATAGCACTGTGGCACTGTCAAATACCTGCAGTGTATCGCCACGTCAATTTCCCCTGTCCCCTGAAGTGGTGCCCTATTCCTGATTTCCTGCCAGCGAAATTGTTGCTTCGGAAAAAATTTAATTTTGTGACGTCAATTGTAACTGAACGTCACGGGTGACGTCATAAAGCGTTGTCATTGATGTGTAAATGTTTTAACTGTATGTTGTAGACACAATCAATTTTATTTCGAAATAGAGGACGCACGCGGTTTCACTCGCGTAGGACACTTTTCGGTGGGCATACCAGGCTAAAATGTGGCCTATATGTTATTTTGATATATAAGCAATATTATTGTAAAGTTTCATCAAAATCCATTCAGTAGCTTTTGCGTGAAACAATAACAAACATCCATACATACAAACATTCACTTTTATATTATTAGTAAGGATATAAAATCCAGGCTGAATAGCAAACTTTTAACAAATAATATCATTGGGTTACGTTTCGTTTTACGCCAATAGTCGAATGGATCGATGTCCATATCTCTCTGTATCAAGTCCAGTCGCTTTAAATATAGGAAGCCCCTTATAATAATATATGAACTTTCACTTTATATACTGAAACGTCTCTCAAATGTAAAATTCACTTATTTTACTGCAGATTTCCTAGACTCTCAAATAATATACTCAACCATATAATTTGAATGCTACTCAAACTCAGAAGGGTTTCCCGTGAGTTGTGGATTTGAGTGAAGTAAAATCAACTTAAATAATTGATATTACGTAAGCTTTTAAAAATTCTAAGAAAAAATAAGTAAAAAAGCAAGTCTAACATTGATGTAACACTTAACAGATTTTCATTATAGTAATGCGTCTTCCATCATCTTTGAACATTTCATTCCACTTTCTTAGCAATATTTCTTTTTTAATCTATGCCTTGATTACTTAAGTATTTTCTAAAAGCAAAGGTATATTACGATGTCTATATTTAGACTTATAAGAAGGAGATTCCTCTTTGTAGAACAAAAACTACGTCAAAGGCTAAATGTGTTGAGATCATACTCAATATTACATTAAGGTACTTAAACAAATCAATATTTTTCTATAATTCTCGATGAATTTCATTTCATTTCATTTCTTATTAAAGACCATATCTAAAGGGAACAAACTCAAAATTCTTGATTTCTGTTTTATGAACACCTTTGAATTTGTCATTTCAATACCTATCGACCAATAAATCAGATTCAAAACTATTACCAATATTCGCCGCTAGATGTCTTTGTATACCTATATTGTTGAACGTGAGACCCCAACCCCCTCGCATCCAAAACAGCGACAACGATAGTTGGGATCAAATTTACAAGTGGAAAAACGGGCTTAAACAAATTGGAGTTATTTTGGGTTACGCCTATATTATTGAAATTTGATGGATCATTATTTCGAATTGTCGCCGTTTTGATAGTTAGTGCTGAGTTAATTAATGAAACACTTTAAGTTGAACCAGCATTACTGGCAAGGTGAACAAAAGAGGGCCAATGTAAAACGAATATCACCTATATGGGTTCAACTCAAAATAATACAAAAATATATATACAAATTGATAAGCTATAAAGAAGCATCTATCAAAATGCACAGGGACTCGGCAATCAGTTTTTTGCCTCTCCAGTAAAATGAGCTTTTTTGAGTTAATACCTGTTTAGATATAGAGGTGCGATATATTCAAAGTGAATAAATATTATGACCTTACTAATGAAATAACTAAAAATAGCTATGTGGTTAGTTTATACAGTAGAAGTGGGTGCGAAAGATATACCAGCAAAACCATTCAATAACCTGTTAAACAACCTTCGCCTTACTAGAAACGCAGCTCCATATTAGAACGAGTATCCAAAACTGCTCTAGTAGGATCTTTCCAAATTTGGCTGCGCAGGGAGAATCAAATGATCAGAAGGAGGTAAGTGTTGACGCGCCTATTAAACCTATACTCGTATCACAAGTCTCGGGCTCTGTTCGGAGATTTTCTCTCAGCCACACGATGGACCCCCACGCCGAATCCATGGAATAATCATCTCTAACACAAAAAAAAGACTCATTATTCATCTTTTAAAATATACTCGTAGGATACTTTATTATAGACAGTATTTTACTCGGTTTATAGTTCTTTTTTGTGATCAGCAATTTTGTATGGTTATAAAAATGTATTCGTTCATTCAGTTTCATTTTCTACAGTTGCCCCTACATTCAACATTTAAAACCGATGTTATACCGCGCATACCTCGTATGTATAGATCGAGCTATTTCATTCATTGCATCGTTCATTGAAAATCTTTCATTGGAAATATTTAAAGCGTTATATTTAAAGCTCTGGAGATTAAACAAACTGTTTTACAAATAAATATAATACTCGTGCTATTTTGTCACAATATTTTATTAGACCGTTGTGGTTTGTTCAAATATATCAATCATGAGGAGATAAGAACTTTTGCACTGAATTTCGACAAAAGCTTTGGTAATCCGCTCGATATAGATTATAATTATTATAATCTATAGTTCGATGCATTAGTTCATTTTCCTGATTTAAATGATTTAATGGAAGCTAAATTAAGGCATTTGTTAAAATAAAACGACATGTATACACTGAACAGCTGATGGACTTTCGGTGCTCAAGATGCTAAAATGGCGACCCTACACCGGAAAGCGCAGCAGTGGACGTTCACCGACTGTTAAACATGATCATGATGAAGTCAAATATAATTTATCCAGTTAGGTGTCTCACAATATTTAAGAATTTTAAATAATTATTGACGTGTGAAAACGTTTGCCGGGTCAGCTAGTATCTATATATTATTAGTGTTTATGTATAGTATATATAAAAATATTCATCAGTTATCATAGTACCCATAACACAAGCGACCTAAGCTTACTTTGGGGCTATATAGCGATGTGTGTAATTGTCCTATAATATTTATATATTTAATTATTGATATTGTAAAGTATGGGGATATGGGGACGTCTGATTGAAACCACGTACCTACGATTGTTCGTAGTAGGTATAGTAGAAATGAAATTTGTTTTTAATCTGGAAATATTTCTATTTTTTGTGAAACGTTGTTTCATTTTGTAATTTATTAAATAGGAAAGTTTGGCAAACAGCCAGGATGCTCTAATGCAATCTGGAGGCAATAAGTGCCTTTTGTTCCGCTTATCGAAGAATAAGTGAGATCGTATTACCGAAGCAACAGGCAATGGGTTAATCAGAGTAAAATACATTATATTAATAAAAATACCAATAAAAAATATTGGTTTGTTATTTTAATTTAAACTGTGACATGGAGATTATTTTTTATTATTTATTAGACCTACCACGCTGTTCTAATGCAGGTTGGCGGGCTTAGGGTGATAATGTTTTATACATAAACGATCACTATTGGATCTTAATGAAACTGACCGGGACCGACGGCTTAACAGGCTTTCCGAGGCACGGGAGTGTTACACCACCAACTTCCCGACTCTGGACATGGCATATACTGAAAATTTCATACAAGAATGAAAAACTCACAAACATTCCGTGACCTAACACATAATTAGTGTTATATATTATATATCACATTTATACATGTATGTATTTGTGTTATTATTTGTATAAATAATTATCATCTATTAGTGTACCTTTTCGAGTGTACATTAATTTATCTTGTTTTTATTGCGATTCCCCGTCTCTCAAGTGTAAAGGTCCGTTTATCTAGGTTACCTGGTAGAGATCACTTCTAGTGATAAGGTCGCCTTTTGTGTTTTATTTTGTATTGTACCATTGTTTCTATATTTTTTGCAATAAAGATGTTTAAATAAAAAAATAAATAATTCGAACCCAGGACCTTGTGATCGAAGCCACATAGGCTATCCACCAGACCAACGAGGCAGTCATAATTATAACTAGCAGATATTCCACCAAAATTATAACAGCAAAACATCACCTGATACAAACGCCAGCTTTAATTAAAACTCTGGCAATAATCTAAATTTAAGTAAACCTTAACAAAACTAGCAAAATATAATCCACCAAAATGTGCATATAACAGAAAAACTCTTTGCCTGTTATACTCGCTACGAATACGTCCTAAAATTTTCTGATTTCCATCCATCAAGCTAAAGCATAGTTGTTAAGCCCCTTGTGTATCAGATATCATTCATTTCATTGGAAACCATATACTTCAGGCCATATCAAAGCAATGCCAAGTATAAACTTAGTATCGAATGCAAAGAGGTCTGTTTCTTTTAAAAAACATTGTCATTATCAGCCTACAAATGACTCATTATAAGCCTCCCTTGTAGGAGATGGAATATGAGTTCAGACCCACTACGCT
Source organism: Mycalesis mineus (assembly GCA_034621355.1). NCBI lineage: Eukaryota > Metazoa > Arthropoda > Insecta > Lepidoptera > Nymphalidae > Mycalesis > Mycalesis mineus. The sequence goes on from CM067882.1 coordinate 4,044,809, forward strand.
ACCCAATGCGGGTTGGCGGGCTTGTGGCGATAATTTTTAATTTTTAAACGACTTCAATAAAAGGAGTTTCTTATTTGAGTATAATTTTTATAAATACATAGCTTCGCACGGATGCAATGCTGGTATCTAGCACCACATACCCCACCCAAACGCTCGTCCCTGCATTTTGAATCTTACATATCTTGACAAATGTTCACTTAAATTATATGCTGTAAAAGGCAATAGTGGTCTATATTGAATGCACAAAGTATTTAAGATACTCAATTGAATAAGGATTAATACGGTATTGCTTAAAATCGCTTCGTAAATAAGCCATTACTGTTGGTTGAAAGTAAACGATAAAAAATGGTTATTTTGGGTTATCCCTAAGAGATAGACATATACCATCGCGGACTTTTTTGTTGAACTTTTTTAGGTGGACAATACTGTAGTACATTATTTTGGTCTATCTCGTAGGGTACAGCCAGCGTTTGCAATATATTTACGCCATCACATTAGAAACCTCTAAAATTATCAGTGTTTCTCTACTATATTATGCATGTATTATACATTTAAACCTTCGATGGACTAAACGATGGCTTAACGTGCTTGGGAGTGTAACACCATCAACTTCCTGGTTCCAGGAAGATTGATCGTTGTTATCCACGTCAGGTCGTGATCCCAAGTCAACTGTGACGAGAACCATAGATAACAAGGCAGTCTCTTACAAATAGAATTAATTTCTTTTAAAATACCGATTGCCACAAGCGTAATTGTAACAGATTTTACAAGGCTCCTGATTAAATTGAACCGCGTCGTATAAAAAGGCCGCACACAGAACTAGCGAACCCGAGTTTTTAAAGCCTCAACACGCCCCTTTAATTCAAACAACGGCAAACTGCGAATAATTGGTTCGAAAATTCGAAAATGGCGATTGCATTTTATTCAATTACAATCATCGGAAGAGGTCACAGTTTTTTATACGAATAGTAGCCGTCACATTGATCCTTTAGATTTTTTTTATTAATTGTAGGATAGTCCTGGAATGCAATCACGCCTGATGATAAGTGGCAATGTAATCTAATATGAAAGCTGGCTAACTTGTAAGGAGTAGAATGAAATCCATACTCCTATCGGTTTCTACGCGACATCATAGTGCTACGCTAAATTGCTTTGCGGTACGTTTTTCTCTCTATGGTGGTAATTAGCCGCGGCCGAAACCTTCTACCAGCCAGACTTGGACCAATTTAGAAAATTTTAATCGGCCCAGTCGGGATTCGAACCCGATACCTCCATCCTATAAATCCACTGCACGACGGAGGCCGTCAAAATTGCTTAACAACAAAACCAAAAATATCAAAAAGATCTTTTCGAAACCTGGGAAAGATATGGCTTATCATCATCATCACCAACCTAGGGGCACACTACAAGGCCAGGCCACCTTCCTTATTATACGCGAAGGGATATTGAGCTCAGAACCAACACGCTGGTACGATCAGATGTCGCTGATAAAGCCCAAAACCGACGGCTTACAACGTAAAGCGTCCTTCGAGGTACTAGGCCTAACATTACATACTTCTCAACTTTAAATTTTTCCCGAGAATTTCCTAAAATACTCCATATTTCTTAAATCACCAAGGACTCTAGGACATAAACTACAAAGGCTAACTTTGGGAGCAACAAGGCAGTAAGCTAGATCATGACATTTCTAAAACCATTTTCCTTATAGAATCAAATGTGAAATGTCTTCCAAGTGCTCCGAGTACGTGCCGCAATGCCACTTTTTCTCGAATGGCGTGTTTTTAATGACCACTTGAACTGAGGATTCGTATCTCATTCGCCACTCTCGAGGTACCTGGCCCGTGATCGATTTCTTATGAAAACCTTAAAGAACCTTCTTTATCCGATTCGAGGATTTCCTTACAAAGTGAGTAAACCCAAAAACGTGTAAACATTATATAATACTAGACACCCACGGTTTTCCCCGCATACTTCTCGTTCTCGTGAAAATGTTGGCTATGTGTTATTCTTATATGCAAGCTATATTTTTGTGGAGTTTCATCAAAATCCATTCAGTAGTTTTTGCGTGAAAGAGCAACAAACACACACACTCACACACTCACACACTCACTTTCGCCGTTGTATGATTAAATAGTTTTTAAAAATTTAGGGTCCCGCTTTGGAGCAGTGTGGTGGGTCTACGCTTCAAATCCTTTCTATACAAGAGAGGCCTAGTCCTGTAGTCAGCTGTTAATAGGCTGATGATAATGATGATGATGATACATACTCGTAGATAGAATATAATTATGCTTATAATATAAAATATATAAGTAGAAAGTTTGCAATTTTATCAAAACTCTCGCCTAAAGTGCGCATAAAATCTTTGTACGGCGACGAATGTAGGGTCAGATGGCAATCTCGCAAAGGTCAGATGTTATTTGCGCTCGAAACTTCAAATCTAGGTTAGAATACAAAGTAAGCTGTTAGATTGCAATGAGCTGAAAAAATTCTCAGCTATTTGAACGTATAATCTGAACAAATTCTCTTTTATGTATTAGTTCTTTGTAGATTGCTTTCATATTTTTGTGTAGAAATTCAAGTGCTTTTTTGTACTGATGCTACTCGTAAATATAAATTTTGAATGTTTGATTTTCAACCGCGGGTTTTAGAGTACGCAAATATTTTTATTCATTACAAGTTAGCTCTTGGCTGCAATCACACCTGATGGTAAGTAATGATGCAATCTAAAATGTAAGCGGGCTACCTTGTTTGGAGTAGGATGAAATGCACACCCTTTCAGTTTCTACACAACATCGTACCGGAATGCCAAAACGTTTGACAGTACGTTTTTGTCGGTAGAGTGGTAACTAAACCACGGCCGAAGCCTCCCACCTGCCAAAAGAGTAGTAGAGAGTAGATAAGACTGCCTCGTTGGTCTTGTAGCCTGTGTGGCTTCGATCACTCGGTCCTGGGTTCGAATCCCGAATGCCCGGAGTCAGAAAGTTGATATTGTCACACTCTCGTGCCTCGCAGAGCACGTTAAGCTTTCCCAGTCACTATCGATAACGTCTGATAGTGAACGTTAATGAATTATCAAACTAAGCTCGCCACCTTAATTAGGGCAGCGTGGTGGGTCTAAGCTCCACATCCTCTTTTTATAAAGACAGAGGCCTGGCCCTGTAGTGGAATGGGCCGTAAAATGGGCTGATAATGATGATGATGATGAAGTAGAGCTCTACGTGACAAAGCTTGTCTAGTGCTCATTATTGCCGCCAGGCAGCATAGCCGTGTTTTCCTAAATATAACAAATAGTTTTCTGGAAGCTGCATCAGACTGGAAACCCCCATTTTTAGGCTGTTAAAAATCCGCAATATTTGTTCCTTACTGAAAAAAATACTTGGATATTTTTTTTAACGTAGCATTGGGAATTTGTTTTTAGTGTTTGCGTTTCAGCGATCAGTCGGCAACTAACTGCACTTGAGTGTACACGCTTCCATTAATTTGAAGCGTAAAATTTTATTTCCGAAATTCATCAACTAAATAAGTCATTGTATATTTTTTTTTATATTCTTATAGCATACTAGAGGACGTCCGCGATTTCACCCGCGTTGTTCTCGTTACCGTGAAATTTCAGGATAAAAAGTACAGACGAATATCTTAGCATTCCATGGATTCACCGTGCGGGTTCCGGGTCGATCGCCTGGCTGAGAGAAAACCGAGACTGAGGTGGAAAGAACAGAGACTGAGGCTTGCGACACGGATGTATCTATGCTTAAGAGTACTCTTTATGATATATTAATCAACGCTCGCCTTTTCTGCTCGAATCTTTCTCCCTGCCTCGCCAAATCTTGTAGGATCTGTGTTGTGTGTGCTAGTATATAAAATATTTTGAGGATAAGATTGTTATATATGCACGATGAATTAATGTGGTTAAGATGATTCAAAAATCCAGAAACTTTTTGCGTTAGTATGAGAATGTTGACATAAAAACCGCCACTCTAGCTATATTACTGGCTGTCCGTTAGCAATGTCTCTAAATATTAAATTTAATTATGAAAACTTAACCGCGCAATATGGCGGTTGACCAAATGCGGTTAGCGGTACACTGTGTGTGTTCTCGTACGATTGGCCGCTTTTACAACAGTACGATATGTCGTGGCAAGCTATAAATATGATTATTATTTTAAATTAATATAATTATCATCCTTCATCATAACCTCATTAGAGAATCGGAGAAAACTTTTGGATTTACTGTTCCTGTATAAAATTTTGAATGCTGGGATTGACTGCACTCAATTATTGTCTAGCTTTAGATTTATGGTTCCCTTTAACTATCCACGTAAACCTATGACTCCTTTATATCCTACTCTGCGTAGAACTGTCCTTGGCGCTAACTCCCCTGTTCTGAGATTGTGCAAAACCCTAAATAACCTCAGCACTGTAGTGGATATCTATTCAGACTCCATAGATATGTTTCGGAATAAGATCATTTCCTCATGGAGCTAAATGTAAATTATGTTCTGCCAGTTCGATTATTAAGCTTTTAACTATATTAGTATGATTTTCTCACATTTATTTGTTTACCTTTTTGTATTAATTACTAAGTAGCACCTATTTGAATTGTCAGTTAAGTTTTGTATTATTTAAGTTATCTTTATTATCTACTATATTGGGCATGCTGTGTTTGCTTGTAAGTAATTACTACACTTAGTATAAATTAAGGAATAAGTTTAAGATATCATGTTTTAGTGTAAGTAATTGTAAGCGAACCTAATAAATAAATAAAATAAATAAATCCTTATTAGCATATTTTAACGGCCCACCACAGGGCCAGGCTTTCTTCCTTGTAGGGGAGGAGATAGCTCATAGTCCCACAACGCTGCTCCAATGCGGATTTGGCAGTAGGGCGATAATGTTAAACTCCTTAAATTGTAATTTCAAATAAACCCTTGACTGCAATGACAACTAATGGTAAGTTATGATGAAATCTAATAATTATGGAAGCGGGCTGACTTGTAACTTGCCTACCGTCTTACACATCGTGTATCGCTTGTACGAGGCCGTCAACCGAAGGGATCGAAGGCTTAACTTACTCTCGGTGATGCGAGGGTGTAACACTACCAAATTCCTGACTCCAATTAGTGGTATTCGCAGTAGATTTAAAAGACGGAGGTTCTGGGTTCGGTTCCCGGCTTGGCCAATTAAAACTTTCTAAATTGGTCCAGGTCTGGCTGGAGCTTTGGCCGTGGCTAGTTACCACATTACCGTCAAAGACGTACCGCCAAGCGACTTTGCGATTCGGTGCGATGTAATGTAGAACCGAAGGGGACATCCTATGGATTTTCCTCGCTATTATTCCTAACATTAACCTGTTTCGATCTTAGCTCGTATCATCAGTTACCACCAGGTGTGATGACAGTCAAGGGTTTTTGTAATGGATAAAAAAAGAAACGCTCACTAGAGCTAATATTTCGCCTGTTAAAATAATAAACTTTCCACAGATGCTTTCAAACACAGTTACTTAAAACATTTGAACATAATTATTCATATACGCAAGACACTTCAATTCATTATTGTTACATAAACATAAGTACAAAGTAAGCCAGAGGCTGTATTGCCATAACGCGATTAGGCAGCTCCTGTCGTTATTTCAGACAATATGTTTTGCATACAAAAGCCTTACATACGTAAAGAATTCAGGGCGAGAGGAAATGAAGTTATCCTTTTCTAGAGCCTTTCGATGGGGTGTACTTGTTTTTGAGAGTAAGGCTTGGAGCACACTACTGCAAAAATAAAATCGCATTGTTTAAGTTAGTGACGACTGCCTGAGGGAATAAGGTGAATTAAATCAACATCTGAAAAATTAATCAACAACTGAGAGTCAGTATATTACAACAAATGAAAACTTGAAACTAATATATCCGATTGTCAGTTTTATAAAAAATCAATGATTACTTTTTTTAATTTTAAATAATTCATTTTTGCCGTTTCTGCTCTATATTTGTTGGTAACAGAGGTAGATGCTTGAATTATTAACAGAACATTTAGTTATATTATATTCACTTTAACATGAAATAATCCCATTAAATTAATTCTTTTCGTGAACACAACATTTACGTTCGAGTCCAACTGCATTTGGCCGGTTAATGATTCAGTCAATTTGAAAATAAGTAATTTCTGATTTTAATATTCAAATGGGTTGTAACTTTTAGATTTGAATCCGTTGTCAGAACCTATGAGAGTACTGTCGAGCTAGGAGACTTTAGCTCTCAAACACTGGTGGTAAATCTTCACAGCCTTGATCATTGTCGGTTGCAAGTTTATCTGTATTTTACAGTGTTGTCCGATTTTGATAATTCTTTTTTTATTAGTCCATTGTCCGCATGTTAGGATCTGATGACGATATCCTGGGGAAATTGAAGGAACTCTTCAAATTTTGGAGGCACGCTTACAGCGATTTCGGTTTTTGTCTCGGTATCAGTAGCTTTTTGGCTACTAGTTAATATACTATGACAGTATAGCCCGAGTACGTTACGTGGCGATAAATCACAGAACCGACTCAAAGCGCACTAAAAAGTAAAAAATAACTGTGTCATTTAGTTGCTTCCCAAGGTTTCTACTTTCAAGGACGTAACCTAGAACCCACAAACTTCTTTACTACGTAAAATAAATGTTCCTTAAAATTGCTGGCACCGACTTCATAGATGCGCTTTGAGTCGGTTCTATTTTTTGTTAAAAAATTTTATACAGGATATATTTCGGAGAGTGTTTTGAGTAGTTACTTAACCTCGTACCTACTTAACCTCTTTATCTCCACACTGCAAGTCATTGAGTGGAATTTCATTCCTACGTCGCTGATGTTCCCAGGACTTGTACAAATCTTTTTGCGTCATCTTTTATATATTTTTTTATATTTATACCTACTCACAGCTGGAACGCTCTTCCGTAGTAAGTTTTCCTTATTCCTACAACTTGGGTATATTTAAAGCAATCGCTCTTGCCTGTTGCCAAGCCTGTTGGATAAAAAACTTACGAGGTATATTTTTAAATCATAAAGTAAATCTAGAGGTAGGCACTTAAATAGGTGGTTCCAAGTCATGTATGCTAAGCGTATAGAAACGTCTCCCTTGCCAAATTACCTGTTACATCAAGACCCTTTGTAATGTGTTTCTTTGATCTCGGAGCCTTATATACATACAGGAGCGTAATAATTGTCATATAAAGGTAAAATTCTTTGTGTAAAAAGGCATTCTTTATTTACCTACTGAAGGAAACAAGCGATGTTTTCGAATAATCTTTTATAATATCTTTTATCTTTTTGCGGGCTTCCGTGGCCCCACTCCCAGTCCCAATGACATTTACCATTAAATGATGATGAAATTGACAGGTAGGACCCGAACTTAATAGTGATTTTAGTACTCAATTGATCACTAAAAACGGAAAAATAATTTTAAAAAATCGTACCGACTTAAAAGTTATATATTAATCGGTTTGAAGGTGGTGCTAATAAAAGCAAAATAAAACTTAAGTCCATGTGGGGCTGCACCGCCTTTAAAAAAAGAGGTTATATTATCTAAAAAATTTAAGAGACTTTTCTTACATGAAAACCTCAACAAAACGAAAAAGTCTTCAACATGAATACGTCAAGTCAGGTAATGAAGGCAAGGAGAGTAAGCGGGAACGACTGCTTAACTTTTCCTTTAAGCAAAGCGCTGTAACAGCTATAACTGAGAATTTTTCGCTAGAATCAATGACTCATTATGTAACCAACCTAGTGCTCAAACACAGAACCTTAGAATTTAAAGCTGCATTAAAGTAAACTTAACCACTTCGCCAAAGGGTTAGTTAACTTCATTGTAGATAGTAGTAGGTAGTAAGGTACCTACGATGAATGATAAATTTTAATATTAAATATTAATTTTAATATTAAATTAAAAACTTTAATATTAAATCTAATTGTAGTTGGCTATAACTAAAGGTTATTAATTTATTTGAAGACTTAAGGAAATGCAACTTCAATGGTTTTGGCCTATTTCCATAAAACATAACCAGTATGTAAAATGGAAATAATTTTCAACGGGTCGGGTTTCAAATATAAAACATTTTCTGCTCGCATCTAGAAAATTTTTGTGTCATTGCCAAAATTTTGGAATCATGCCTAACAGTTCAGGTTGATTGTTTTCGACATTACTAGGTACTCGTAGATATATGAAGAGATATGGTATGAAATTGAAGAGAAATAATCGCCATGATTATTTCTGCTGCTGCTGCAGTCTGAAGAGCAACTGATAGTACATAAGACTTAACACTTGTGCCTCAGGTTGATGAACATTGAGTTGCATTTTGCCTGCCCTTCAAAGTTCTCAGTAATCTTTCTTTATCTTTACCGAACCATATCTATTAAAATCGAATGCAGGCTTTCTAGGATATAAGGCAAGGCCTAGCTGTGTCTAAGAGATATTGACCTCCTTTCATTGTCTTCTGCACTACAAAAAGATATGCTATTCCTAAAAATTTCCTAGTGAGCTGAATTTTTAACCGTAATAAAAACCTTTATTATAGGCATTGTAATGAAGATGTGAAAAATCGACATTAATATCGTGCCGGCAAAAAAAGTTATAAAGGTCAAAAGGTCATGAAAATCAGTTTTTCGCAAATATCTCGCGATATTGCTCAGGGGTCAATTTTTGTATACAAAAATTCACACTAGGAATTTTTCCGCAGATTGGGGTTAAAATAGCTAAAATAACTGGACTATAAATAATTTGAATATATTTTAGAACAATATCTAATTTTATTATTTCATTTATTAGCTGAATTTTTAGTGATGACCACCGATAATTTGGAACACTGAGTTTTGTTTTATTTAATTTTACAAGGATGAATTCGCGGAATAATTTAAAAATATGAAGGCAGTTTATAAAGTTTTACCGTTGAAAATGAAATCAATAATATTTAAATATATTCAGTAATTATTTATATTATATTCATTTTTAAATACTCATTTTGTAGTTTGTTAATTCATTACAAGTGAGGCCTTGACTGCAATAAACCCTGATGATAAGAGATGGAAGAGGATTGTTTATTCAAAAAATTTAAATTAAACCCACACATCCCTTTTGGTTTTTACTCGACATCGTGCCGGAACGCTAAATTACTTGGCGGTATGTTTTCCTCGATAACTAAGAGTGGTGACTAGTGATATCAATTTATTGATTTTCCTAAAATTAATAAAATCCGCGCCGCATGCTCTTTTTCAAGAGCATGTAACTAAATGAGCTAGGTCTTTTTTCTGGGTTGTGCTACACTTCGCAGGCTATTGTCTTTGCGACCAATAAACAAGTTGTGATGTGTGGCTTAATTGCATTAATAAAAATATTTTCTTAATTTCTTTCAAAATTATATTACCAACCTATTTTGACACAGATAAAGTTTCCACGTACCATTTTTTTATACACCTTTATTACGGCATTCAAAATGTTGGTGTGCCTTTAGCCTACATACAAAGATACTTGAAACTTTTGAAATCAGGGAGATTAAATCGAAATGAAAAATAAATTAAGTATTAACAACAGTAATCCACACATAAACGCCTCATTCAATGAATATTTATTCTTAAAATAAATTCCAATGAGCAGAATCATTTTGTGGCATTAAATTATTTTAATTAATATTAATTTCCACGATTTTATTTTACATTAATATGGGATTACGTTTTACGTTAAAATGGATGCGTAATTCTGAATGGATCTCGAATGGTGGCAGAAAATCAATTATACAACTTATTACGGTTTGGTTTAAAACGAGATTGTAACTAGCTTATGGCACTGTCATCAGTAGCAGCCTATAAAACACTACTATAGGGACAGATTAGCCCTTGACTGCAACCACACCTGATGGTAAGTGATAATGCAATCTTACATGCAAACAGTCTAACTCGTTAGGAGTAGGATAAAATTCACAATCCTTTCGGTTTCTACACGACATCGTACCGGAACGCTAAAACTTGGCGGTTCGTCTTTGTCGGTAGTCGGAAATCGAACACAGTCCTTTCTTGCAGAAGAGGGGATATGGAACGAAGACCACGCTGCTCCAATAAGGGTTGGCGGGTTATCAGATGTTGATGAATCTTTTTTTTTTTAATGACTACAAATGGGGCCTTGACTGCTATCACACCTGATGTTAAGTGATGATGCAATCTAAGATGGAAGCGGGCTAAATTGTTAGGAGTAGGATGAAAATCCACACTCCTATCGGTTTCTACACAACATTGTACCGGAACGCTAAATCGCTTGGCGGTACGTCTTTGTCGGTAGGGTGGCAACTAACCACGGTGAAATCCTCCCACCAGCCAGACCAAGACAAATTAAGAAAAATTTCAATCTGCCCCGCCGGGAATCGAACCTAGGACCTCCGCCTTATAAATCCACTGCGCATACCACTGCGCCACGGAGGTCGTCAAGGCTGATCGAGAGTGAAGGCTTAATGTGCTCTCTGAGGCACGAAACGTAATGCTAATATATCGAATTTCTAAGAAGATAGAATACATCAGAATTATTGCATTTGAACCCAAAACCTCCTGATCGAAGTCGCATAGGCTAACCACGAGACCAACAGAGCAGAGCAGATTTCGAATGGCGACAGAAAATCAATTATACAACTCATTACGGTTCGGTTTAAAACGAAATTCTAAGTGGCTTATGGCGCTGTAATACGATTAAAATGCCTCAAGGAATTAACATGTTTGTAAAAGCCCATGAATTGCGGTCTGTTTCGCGGTTGCGAAATACCAGCCTCGTATTTTATGCCTATTGTTCGAAAGTTATTACGCATGAAATGAAGGCACAAGTTAATTAGATTCGAGTTAATTATGAAGGGTAGAATACAGTATAAAGATAGAGTATGGTAGAGGTTATCTTCATCAATCTGAGACCGCCAACCAGCTTTGGACAAGCGTGGTGGATCTACGCTCCATATCCCCTCTCCTACAAAGAGGAATGCCTAGCCCTTAATAGGCTGATAATGATGAGGTTGATGAGAGCTTAACTCTCATCATCATCATTTATTATGGGGAAAAAAATAAAATAATTTTCCAAAATCTTCTTCGCATTTATTACTACTATTACCTTTGCCTCGTGGCGCAGCAACATGCACCGTGGATTAATAAGACGAAGGTCCTGGTATCGATTCCTAGCTGGATTGACAAAGATTCTAAATTGTTTCAGATTAGGCTGGCCTTAGCCGTGGTTAGTTACCACGTAGTAGTACCACGTAGTTAGATGTCGTGCAGAATTCGAATGGTGTATGAATTTCTCCACCTAACAAGTTAGCCCACTACTATAATTGTATCAGACTGCACCATCACTTACCATCCTGATGGTTGCAAGGGCTAATTTGTAAAAAAAATAAAACAAACCGGTTTGTGGCACCATGGTTGGATGGTTTAAAGTCCATCATTAACCGTAATCTGATAGTGATCGTTAATAAATGAAACTTTATCAACCTAAGCCTGCCACCCTGCATTGGAGCAGCGTGGTGTGTCTTTCTAAATCCCCTCTCGTATATGACGGGAGATCTGGCTCTGTAGTGGATCGTTAGTAGGAATAACTCAGACAGCTACCAAAAATTCTGTATTTTATGTAAAAACACTAATAATAATTATGGCTATAACCTATTAAGTACACCCAAGTGGATCGTTTCTAGCTTCGTAAATTATCAGCATTTAAATAATTATTGCGCTCTGTGGGCTAATACTATCGTACAGTACAAATTAATAATCTATATTATTTTGGTTAGTAGTATATTATGTCATAATTAAAATGGCTTGTCGTTGTTCAGTCATTATTGTCCATATAATATTACATATCATAGAATATCATTATTATATAATAGAACTATAATAAAACTTTAATGTCCGTGTATACACATACATACATACCATGACGCCTCTTGCCTATATAGATAAGCAAAGACCACGTCCTTCTACTTGCCACGATCCTTGCAAATCTCTCGCTTCTTCCAATTTCATTTAACCTTTTATACAAGTACGTCGGATTAGGGTACTTTTGACCTAACATTTAATTAGAATATGGATTTGGTGAACTTGGTCTTTCCCTATAAAAAAACGCTATTAAAATTTTATAAAAAAATGTGTTCCTTTGAAGGCCCTAGCAACCGGTGATCAGGCCCCCATAGTGAGGAACCTCCTCACAATACGCACCGCCTCAAGAATTACCGCCTTCTGTATCCGACCCTATATTTAACAGCCAAGCGAAAGCTTCTTGAGATGTTGGTCGAAGCTTTTCGCAAGAAGACCATTAACTGAACTGTCGACTCAACAATCCACATGGAGATAATCTCATGCTGCTCAGTTATTATTATTATAATAAGGAATGTCGCAGCAGAATTTTAATTTTGGGAAATATAATAACCCAAAAATAGAAGAATTTATTAAAATAAACGCCAAAACCATGAAGGATTCCGGTTTATTTCTTGCACAAATTACAATAGATCCCTTTTTAATACCTACTTTTTAAATTCAATACACGTGTCTCTATTTTCCTATTGTATTTTTTGTTTGTGTAACATTTCCCTCGGCTGGGCGGTTTTGACCCAATAAGGTATTGAAGGGTTGATGTTTCGAACAAGACAAGTGAAACGGGTCCAACTGAATAACTATCACTGGGAATAAAATATAATATTTAATAACAAACCTCGGGGAGTTTTCTTTTGGGAAACATTTGCTTATGTTCTTTGTCTTTGGTTTGGTTTTGCGTATTACTTTGAAATATAAATACCTTAAATGTTGGGCCCATTTTCTTTTATTATTTTATGAAATTTTCCATTACTCATCGTAGGTATGTAAATACGTATGATGTATTAATATGTCATTCTTAACCTTGACAAGTAGCTTGAAACTTAATAATTATTGTTGTTTTGTGTAACTAATATATTTTTTTATTCAACACAAGTTCGTGTTTTCGAATAAAAAAATTTGTATTACAAAAATTTTGATTTTCTACTGCATTAATTTTTAGTAAAAACAAAGAGAAGTATAACTGAATGACAGAATTAATAATAGTGTGATAAGACAGCCTGGACCAAATCCAGGACATTATAATTAAAGGCCATGTCGAAAAAATCTTACACTGACGTACTTGTATGAAAGGTTTATTGAAATTGGAAGATGCGTGGGAGATATATGCAAGGATCGTGGCAAGTGGCAGGATGTGGTATCTGCTTCCTCTATGTGAATGAGGCATGATGTTATGTATGTATGTTTGCATGTAGAATTTCGATATCTTTTCTCTATTGTTGTTATAAATACTGTTACAGATAACCCCTCGGAGGAATTACGAAGTAAAAGAGTTTATAGGTGAAAACCTCATTTAGGTTAAAAGTAAATGCAAGTTGAAAAAGGAATAAGTTATAAGAATAGAACAATTCAAATTTATATCGTATGCTGATCAAAGACTAGATTCAGTGAGTTCAAAGCGAGCTGTCGTTGAGTCAAGACGGTTGAAGGAATGTAGGGAGATGTTCCCTGAGAGTGTGCGTGTAAGGATGATGGATCTGTAGTGGTCCCCCAGTGTGGTTGGGGTGTGTGGCCGTGAAGTGCCGAGGCAGATCATCGTCGCCACCGTGATGGGTTCCTTCAGGATTAGAAGCGTGAAACGACGGCGTCACAGCGTGCTGCATGAAATCTTGTACACCAAACTATTTACTGGCTAATAAACGTCTAGTTCTCCCTGTTGTGTGGTTGTTCTTCCAATCCCCGACCCCTAGGTCGTAACAATACGATGCAGCCGGCATTAAATGCATTATGTTAAAATGCGCTACTAACAATTAAATTTAATCTTGTTAGTTATTGAAATCACAATCATATTTGGAAACAATTAGGCTATATAGGCAAACTGTCATTCGTCCATCCTTGTCACTCTCATACAATACGTATCAGCTGTCCTGCTCGCAAAACGCAATTCGTGAAACTCTAGTTCAATATTCAATTGCAATTCAAGGAAAATGTCCGAGCATTTTCGTTCTACGCTCGGATTAGGCTGGTTGGTTATCTAACTACACTAGGATAACAAAGGATATATACAAGTTTAAGTTGTTATATTAAATTGAGCATTATCACATTGTATTAAGTCATAATTTTGCTTGTAAGATTATAGTGCTTCAATTTTCTTCCACGCTCTAAGTGCCAGATACGTCTTTGATTAAGCGCTCAGTATGTGTCTATTTTAAGTGAAACACTTTCTAAAGTAACATTTCTATTAATAGTTTCCTTAATTCTTAATAGTAACTTTTGATTTTATCTTTTAGTTTGTAAGTGATAATAGTGACTTTCTGAAATAACCCGTAAGCATTTATTTGTAAGCGTTGAATAAACGGAGGAGGTACTCAATTTGACGCCTATACTTTTTTTAGGATAGGATAGAGGTTCGGATGATGGGATCATGGGAAAATCTAATATATAAACATCGTTAAGCGATTAACCGTTCTGCTACGATATCGTGTAGAAACCAAAAGGGGTGTGAATTCATCCTACTCCCAACAAGTTAGCCCTCTCCCATCTCAGATTGCACTCGTCACTGTAAAAAATAACTGTGTCATTTAGTTGCTTTAATTTACTTAAGCATATGTATGAAGTCGGTGCCAGCCAAGTTTAAGGAAAATTTATTTAACAACGTAGTTTGTGGTTTCTAGGTAATGTTCTTAAAGTAGAAACCATGCTTGCAGGCATGGTGGTAGTATTACCCCGATCGAACTCAACTACGAAAATTCCAATACTCTGCAAAAATAGTAATAATAGTCTATGAAAAAGTGATTCAAGCATAAAACATTTCCATTCTTTGTACTAAGTTAGGATAATCTTAACCACAATCATAATTCAGTAAAAAGTGGAGAGGTGAAATTTTTTGCATCGATGAATACGCAAATTGAATTGATGTCGGAGTTTTCAACTAAATTCTTATATTTTTTGTCAGCGCTTTTAACTCCGATGTTATTGGGTGACCTCGATTCGTATTCGTTGATGTCTTCATTCTTGATGATTTATTAATTGAGTACTCTTATTTTTTTTAATGACTATATGGAGAGTGTGCTGACGGGTTATTTAACCTCGTACATACTAGATCGCTAACTATCAACATAAAATATTTTGCGTTATTTTTAACTAGAGCCCGCTGTTACAGAGCCCGTTGGGTTTTGGGATAAAAAATAACCTATACCTATGTGTTATTCCTATGTATAACTGTATTATTGAAAAGATTTATTAAATGAAAAAGTAACAAACATCCATACATACAAACTTCCTTTTGCCTTTATAGTATTAGAAATAGAATCTTTTTTGTGATTTTTCTACCGGTTTGGGATGTAGATTTTTCTGAAAACCGAGGAACCGAGTAATTGTTCTTTTTTATTAAGTTATTAAATAACTTTTTTTACTTACACACCTAGCTTAAACTCATTTTAAATTTCAGTAGCAATTTAAAGTTTAAGACAAAAGAAGTTTTGTTTTAAAATGAATGATTGGCCTTTATATTACGTCCATGTTTGGACCAATAATAACTTGACATATAAAATCGAGTACAATATTTTATTATTACTATTATACAATATGACTGATTTTATGTTAATTTATAGACGGATGTATTAAAACGCAATACAATACAAAACATGCAATTAATATTTATTTATACGTAATTCATTAATTACTTTCACGATCATAATGCGATGCGTGCGTCAGCGGATTCCGAAAATAATACACATTAAACTAGTAATAATTAAAATAAAGTGTATTTATTAATGTAAAATCCATGTTCATAGTATGCATTAAAATTCATTTACATTTAAAGGCCCCTACATACTGCACTTTTAGGCTCAATCCAGTATGGAAGCGAAGCGATGCGCCACGTTTGTCAACAACAAATTATAATATTGATCTCTATTTTCAAACAATTAAGATTAGATAATACAAATCACTACTACCTACTGCTATGTGAGTTCCTTCCGTTTATATTTAGTAAACATTTTTAACAAAAAATAGAACCGCCTCAAAACGCACTAAAAAGTAATAAGTGTCATTTAATTGCTTTAATTTACTTAAGCATATCTATGAAGTCGGTGCCAGCAAGTTTAAAGAACATTTATTTAACGTAGTAAAGCAGTTTATGGGTTCTAGGTAATGTCCTAAAAGTAGAAACCTTGGCTGGCACCGACTCCTAGATATGCTTTTTTTATGTATGACCACGTATAACTTTTTACAGTGTTGTCCGATTTTGATAATTCTTTTTTATTAGAAAGGGTCCACTTCTAAGGTGGTCCCATTGTCATCATGTTAGGATCTGATGATGATATCCTGGGAAAATTGAAGGAACTCTTCAAATTTTATAGGCACACTTGCAGCGATTTTGGTTTTTACCCGACTGCGTCGGAAGGAGGGTTATATTTTTCATTTTTTGTATGTATGTATGTATGTATGTATGTATGTATGTCCATTTCTTCGGCACGCGCTACAGCCTAAACGACTGAACGGATTTTGACAGGTGAGTTTAAAATTGTGGTAGTGACATAGACTAATTAAATTTTCAAAATGGTGGCTGTAAATGGGGGAAAAAAGGGGGGATGTGTGTATATCTTTCTTCTATCTTAGCAATATGGGTATCAAATGAAAGGTTGTAAAACGACCATTTCAAAAATATAAATATCATATCATGTTTATGTTGCCGTTTTAACAAAAAATGGCATAAAGTGTACCGAGTCATTTCTATACCATAAACTAAAACAAAAAAGTCTCAAATAAAATTATTATTATAAAAACAAAAAACCCGACTGCATAGAAGTTATGAACTGAAAAGAGAAAAACAAGGATCACTATATCCATATAAAATTCTAAATACTTTATGGTGCTACAGGCGGGGACAAACGTAGTCTTTGTAGATCTTTCTTTCCCCGCAGAAAATAAAGTATTTAGTCCCCGCTTGCATCTCCATAAAGTATTTAGAATTTTATTTAGATATAGTGATCCTTGTTTTTCTCTTTTCAGTTCATAACTTCTATGCAGTCGGGTTTTTTGTTTTTATAATAATAATTTTATAGTGTAAGTATCAGTAGCTTTTTGGATATTAAGTGCCGTATAATATACTATGACAGTATAGTACGGTGGCGATAAATCACTAAAAAGTAAGAAATAAAAATTTTTAACAAAAAATAGAACCTACTCAAAACGCACTAAAAAGTAAAAAATAACTACGTTAAATAAATGTTTCTTAAACTTGCTGGCACCGACTTCATAGATATGCTTAAGTAAATTAAAGCAACTAAATGACAGTTATTTTTTACTTTTTAGTGCGTTTTGAGTCTGTTCTATTTTTTATTAAAAAATTTTTGATGACAACTTTGCGCTTGACTGCGATCTTAGTTTGAGTTACTATCTTTTCTCACTTTTGAGTTTTGGTTCTTATTTTCCGAGAAAGGAGACGCTTTGAAATATTAAATTGTTATGTAAAAACCATGTGTTCAATATTTATTATCGTCTTTTTAAAAGTAACTTATCATACTGCTATTTTAAAGGCGAAAGTTTTTGAGTATGTATGTTTGTTACTTCTTCACGATTAAACGGCTAAAGTGATTTTAATAAAATTTGGTTTGGAGTTAGCTGACACCCTGAATTAATAAATAGGCCACCTTTTATCCCGATTTTTTACGGGGACGGTAACTACGCGGGTGAAACGGGCGTCCTCTAGTGATAGGTAGTGAAGTGAAATTTATTTAAACTATCGCAAGAATTTTCCATATTATGTTTAATACTCCGTTTAATTGTGAAGAACTATCAAACATACATTATCATAGTAATATGATAAAATGCCAGGAATTAATTAAAAACTACGTAACATTACAAATTAAAACGAATTCTAAGTGGCTTACCGCTGTGTAATGAGATTAAAATGCCTATACAGTAATTCTATATTACATTATTCCAGATATTTAATGTAAGTACACGCGTGAGCCTCGCTTTAATCCACTTATGATGACTTATCATGAAACACTTCAAAATAAATCTGATGAGTGTTAATTATGTCATGTATATTTTACTACTGCTAAAAGATCTTGGCCTTACTAGAAGTACTCCATATTGGAACGAGTGTCCAAAACTGCTCTAGTAGGGTCCTTCCGAATTTGGCTGGGCAGGGAGAATAACTTGAACAGTCGAGGTGAGTGTTGACGCGCGTCACTAAGGGTACCCTTAAACCTACACCCGTGTCACAAGTCTCGGGCTCTGTTCGGTGTTTTTCTCCCAGCCACGCCCTGGACCCGGCACCCGCACGGTGAATCCATGGAATGCTGAGATATTCGTTTCGAATTATAAAATTTCAAACCTTCATTACAAGTTAGCCTTTAACTGAAATCACACCTGGTGGTAAGTGATGATGCAATCTAAGATGGAAGCAGGCTAGTTTACGAGTACGATAATATTCAAACCGCTTCGGTTTCTACACGACATCGTGCCGAAACGCTAAATTGCTTGGGGATACGTCATTGTCGGTAGAGTGGTAACTAGCCACGGCCAAAGTCCTGGCTGCTGGGAGGCCAGACCAGGACCAATTAAAAAAATCTCAATCGGTTCCGCTGGGAATCAAACCCTGGATCTCCATCTTATAAATACACTGCACATACCACGTCGAATGACGTCAAATATCACATATACACGTAATATTACACAAAAAAAGTCTTCCATCGCCCTTTTGTGTCTATTCGCGATAAACTCAAATCTGAATTTGAGTTTGAGATATTTAATAATGATAATTGAGAGAATTTAAATCAAAAACGGATTTTTTCTGTAATGGATATGATTAATGAGAAAAAGATAGTTAGGTATACCGAGGGTGTGCTAACGAAAAGTTCATGAACGTGCACAATTATTGTACAGAAAGATGTAAACCAACGTATCGTATTGTATTGTCGTAAATGAGGGGTTAACGATTTTGAACTTTTGAGCGCGCAATGTATTGCGGACAATGCGATAACAACGCTCTGCAATCTATACCTTACTGCTGTCGGCGACGCGCGTCGGTGTGTAGGTGTAAGTTCACAGACGTAAAGTGTGTTGACTCTTAGATTTACGTGCGTTTTAAAATTAAATTTACATTGGAATTTTTAACCCTCGACGCAAAAACGACGGGGTGTTATATGTTTGACGTGTCTGTGTATATGTGTGTCTGTGGCATCGTAACTCCCAAATGGATGATCCAATTTTAATGCGGTTTTTTTTTTGAAAGGTATATCAGTCAAGAGTGTTCTTAGCTATGTTTGGTGGAAATCGGTTCAGGTCTTCAAGATCATCAGGTCGTTTGTTAGGTGTGATAGAAATGTTACACGCTCAGTTTGCTTAAAAGCATGTGTGTGATCTGACATTTTAATTAATGTCTTCTGAAACCACTGAGCTGGTCTGATGATAAGGCTCGAAGGTAGAAGACGTAACCCTGATCTACTTTTTCAGTAAACCCATCGAGTTTGGGCTCGTTGAATTTGTCTTGACTGGTTCTTTTCATGTTTCTAATTGACGAGGACCTGATGCTGGAAATGTGATGTGGCATATGAAATCCTGGAATGCCGGAATGAAACGGATAAACCGATTTATATTTTTGCTGAAGAATGACTAGTTTAATCTTTATAGCTAGATAGCACCTTGACCTATAATAATTCCTCTGTTTTAACAGATGCCATTGACAGACTTTCTCTATTTATGCGGTTATTCTTGTAATTTCTTTTTTTAAAAATTAATTCTTTTTTAAATCTAATCGATAACTTTGTTGCAAAATGTTCATGTTGTTATTTAATGTTGCAATAATCTTGTTTTAATGTAAAAATCATTTTACGTCGTGAAAGGGCTTGAATAGTAGAATACTACACTATGAAAAGTGTAAAATGGTAAATTAGATTTTAGTCGGTGTTTTTTTAATTTTGAATTTATTAGTTATTTGATAGTTTTAAATTTAAAATCGTAATGAGATGGACTATACAGGTGATTAAATGCTGTAATTAGTTTAAAAAAGTGCAGATTTTTGTTTTCAAAATTATGAAAACGGCGTAAAACTCCAACGCTGAAAGACCCAGCATCGTGTACTTGATCATTTGTGTATTTTTTTAATTTGTAAAGCTTTTATGTATATTGGTCGGAATAAGACGACGAAGTTGAAAGTGTGAGAAAAACTCAAGGCGCCTGAGAGCTGTCATCGAAAACCTACTTGACATACTCAGTCCCCTATGACACGTGTACGACTAAGTTTTAAAGCAAGGAAGTGACTCGTTATTCGTGATCATTTTTGCCCATAGCAAATTCATCTCTATTTTCCCTAAAGTACGAAGATGTAACGTCATCATCATCGGCCGATAGATGTCTACTGTTAGGCTTAGGTCTCCTGAAAGGACTTCTAAACACCGCGGTCTTGGGCCAACTGCATCCAGCGGCTCCCCGATACCTGCTTGATGTTATCAGTCTATCCAGTTTGATGTCGTCATTCCAGCATCATGGAATCCCAATGTCCATCCGCTCTTCGAACTATCTGCCCCGCTTATTGCCACTTCACGTTAACGACTTGTTGGGCTATGACAGTAACTTTTAATAACAGCTTATTTGCGGATCTCCTCATTTCTGATTCAATCACGCAGACACACCACCATCGACCACTGAGTTTTTCTGAGCCTACTTATGATAGAAATGTATTTAAACAAAAATGAAAATTAGCGATTACTGCGATTTAGGACGGACACATTTAGCACGATGTGGTTTAGAAACCCAGTAGCTTCAAGTATTTCATCCTTCTCCTAACAAGTTACCCCGCTTTTATCATAAATGTAAAGTTCTCATTAAGACAAATTAATCAAGCCCAAACACAAGGTAGCTACTATAAGCCGTTACGAAGCTCCCTTAACTGTACTTCGTCTTCATCACCAGACCCTCAATGACAGTCACAGTCCATCTAAGTGTAAAGTTCTCATCAAGATAAATTAATTACTTAAATCGGACTTGTAGTTCCGGAGATATGCCTCCACAAACATAAATACATAGGTACATACACTTATGAAATTTGGCACATTTGTTCAGACGCTGATATAGACTAACATATGCGAAAACTGGGAATTTCTGGATATATTACATACATACGGGTCGAATTGATAATCTCCTTTTTTTGAAGTCGGTTAAAAATAACTGCTACCAAAGTAGATAATAATGCAAATCGATGTTGACAAATGCGATTCAGCATAATATATTCTACCATGCTGCACCAAACGATAAAATATTCTCCATTCGTATTTTATTTCTTACCTTTTTATTTCTATGTTAATGTTATTTAGTTCGTAAATAACGTTGTTCAGTTTCTATGAATTTTGTTATCGTTCAATGTATTTTAAATTTGCACGTTATATGAATTTAAATCAGTTCATTTGAAATTGTGAAAATATGTTATTTTGTGGTAGTTTTGTGGTATGTTTATTGTTGATACTAATAAACGACCGCCGTTAGTTCAGTGGTTAGCGTCGGTTTGGGATTATGAGTTCCTTGATCCGATGGTATTAAATATAGAGATTTCCTCTATTTCTTTGACGGCTTCCGTTGCGCAGTGATATGCGCGGTGGATTACACGGGGGTCCTGGGTTTGATTCCCGGCGGGGCAGATTGAGATTTTCTTAATTTGTCTTGGCATAGCTGGTGGGAGGCTTTCGCCGTGGCTAGTTCCCACCCTACTGACAAAGACGTACTGCCAAGTGATTTAGCGTTCCGGTACGATGTCGTGTAGAAACCGAAAGGATGTGGATTTCATCCTACTCTACACAAGTTAGCCTGCTTCCATCTTAGATTGCATCTTCACTTAACATCAGGTGTGATAGCAGTGACAACTAGCCAAGGCCGAAAGATCTTATCGGTATTTGTTGATTCTTCTTATCAGACTCATTTTTCCTTATTTGTGTTGATATAACGGACATAGCGAATATGTTAGTATGTTTTCCTTGTATTGTATTAACTTACATCAAAAAGCTTTCACCGGGAACCAAGTCGATATCAATAAAGTATTGTAAGAAGTTAAGTACACTTTTGCCCTCAGAAATATTAATTTTGGAACTCAAATCAGTAGACAGCAATCTAATAAGATATTCATCGTGAAGGAATTACTCGTGGAGTTCAAGGGGGATCAATTTGGTAGCTATATACATTTCTATAGAAATAAGAAATAATTGAAAGAACGATGGGGTCGTGAGGTGCTGGAATGTCGAAAACGCAGTGTTTGACCCCCCATTAGGTCGACTGACATTTGGAGATCTTTGTAAGGTCTATGCCCAGCAGTGAATGTCTTTTGGCTGATAATGATGATGATCATTACTATCCTCGGTTCGATTCCCGGCTAAGCTGATTGAAACCTATTAATGGCCCACGACAGGGCCAGGCCTCCCATCTTATAGAAGCTATGGATCATATACCCACCACGCTGTTCTAAAGCAGGTTGACGGGCTTTGAGTGATAATAATTCATTTACGATCAGTACCCGAATTTGATGATAGTGGCCGGGAAGACACCACTAACTTCCCAGCTCCGTTATCTACTAAAAACTCGTTAGAAAAAACTAAGAATGACTCCACGACTCGACCCAGGATTTGAATCCAGGACCTTGCGATCGAAGTTTCATAGACTAACCACTAGACCAACGAGGCACTCTGTGTTTATTGTTAAATAAATAAATAAAAATCATTTATTTTCATTCAGTTCATTTACATTACATTAAGGAGATTACATAATTATAAGCTGCCAGATCTACATCAGTATAAGTTCATTTACATTATATTATTATTTGATAACTATTTTACATTTTAGTCTGAATCTACACGGGTTAGCTGTAGATCAATTTGATGGTACTGGAACCAGCCTGATCTAGGTTTATGTCAAACCTGTGTTTCAGACTTTCTCAGTTCTTATTTTAAATAACATAGTACGAATGAATGTTAATTAATATGATATAATACAATTTTCTTACTAGTTAAAGTACATGTTATATCAAATATAAATATTTCTTATCATAAATTCAATGTTATTAAGAAAAAACATTAAATCAGGCAGGCTATATCCTCTATTATTTCCAGACGGCTGGTACGAGATGAGACTGGCTGAAATACAAACCATAATTTGATGAAATGAAACGGTGAAAGAATTTTTTGCATCGATGAATACG
Source organism: Mycalesis mineus (assembly GCA_034621355.1). Classification (NCBI taxonomy): domain Eukaryota; kingdom Metazoa; phylum Arthropoda; class Insecta; order Lepidoptera; family Nymphalidae; genus Mycalesis; species Mycalesis mineus. The sequence goes on from CM067882.1 coordinate 4,068,019, forward strand.
TAAATTGAATTGGGATTTTCCACTAAATCCTTATACTTGTCAGCATTCTTTTCGACCTGTCATTTATCTATCTGTATTGTATAAAAATTTTTAACAAAAAATAGAACCGACTCAAAATGCACTGAAAAGTAAGAAATAACTGCGTCATTTAGTTGCTTTAATTTACTTAAGCATATCTATGAAGTCGGTGCCAGCCAAGTTTAAGGAACATTTATTTAACGTAGTAAAGCAATTTCTGGGTTCTAGGTAACGTCCTTAAAGTAGAAACCTTGGCTGGCACCGACTTATAGATATGCTTAAGTAAATTAAAGCAAGTATATGACGCAGTTATTTCTTACCTTTTAGTGTGTCGGTTTTTTTTTGGTAAAAATTTTTATTTCTTACTTTTTAGAGATTTATCGACACGTAACTTACTAATACTATGCTCTCATAGTATATTATACAGCACTAGTATCCAAAAAGCTACCGATACTTACACAAAATCCGAAATCACTGATAGTGTGCCAATACAATCCCATCAGTAGAGTTCCTTCAATTTTCTCAGGATATCATCATCAGATACTAATATGATGACTATGGGACCATATTGAAAGTGTGCCCTTTCTAATAAAAAAAGAATTATCAAAATCGGACAACTCTGTAAAAAGTTATGGTCGCACATAAAAATATATATATATACGTGTCGAATTTAGAACCTCCTCCGTGTTTTCGTCGGTTAAAAATACGCCCTCGGTTTCACCCGCATAGTTCTCGTTCCCGTGGGAATTTTGGGATAAAATGTGGCCTATGTGTTAGGCTATATTATTGTAAGGTTTTAACAAAATCCGTTCAGTACTTTTTGCGTGAAAGAGTAACAAACATCCATGCATACATACATACTTTAGCCTTTATAATATTAGTAAGAATTAAATTCATACAAACAAATAAAAGTGGCTGTCTGTCTGTTTGTTACGGATATTCTCTGAAAGTACCAGTTGGATTGCAAAAAATATTTTTGAATATGATAGACAGACTTGTGGGGAGTAACATGGGTTAACCCCTGGGGGCCTGACAGTTGACAACTGCTGTCAGTGTTAGTTACGGGCGTAGTGCCCTCCCGCTCGCGCGCTGTTTTCTATTTCGGTCTGATACGTTACTCTACAAAAAATTAATAAATAATCTTCTTTTAAACCATATTTTGCCATTCTGTAAAATGTAATGACTTGATTGATATATTTCCTAACTTTTATCTATCAAAATGTTGATATAATCAAAGCTTTATATATTTATTTTACGGGTACAACATTTTGGAACTATGTTGTGCGTTGGATTACGAAAAATAAATGAAAATACAAACAAAGTCTAAAGAACTGGGGTCTATGCTATCTATTTATTGTAAACAACATAACAAAAACAATTGGTATGATCACCATAAAAACACTTGAAACACGATCCACCCGACACTTCGAAATATAAAAACAGCTAGGGATGTGTTCTTTTACTTTTGGTAATTTTATCGACAGTTATCCTTTTTGTAAGGTATTATTATATAATGTAAATAAAAATAAAATGATTCTAATTTTTATTAATTTTTACTTTTAACTACCTAAAGTATTTTCGAAATGTTAGTGTAGAACTCATTTCTCTTGTTATTTAATTTTACATTTTTTTAATACACCGTCATGACGGAGCAGGTCTTCGTCGGCGCTAATCTCAGCCTCATCGTCATAAATGAGGATGAGGATATCGGCCGGCGGGTTTTTGTCCTTTCGCCAGTTTTCTGCCATACTGTAAAATAAATAAATGAAAAGTTATTGTCATCATGTGAGCACACAGATCTTTTGATTTTTATTTTTGTTAAAAAAACTCTAAACATAAATTTTCAAGTAGCTTGTATTTGCTTTTTATAATTAATTTATACAAAATACAAATATAAATTGAACCAAATTTATCGACATCTTTTACACACGGCGATGTATCGATACATCATTATGTCCTACTTTACAAACAAAGGGATTCTTATTGGTTACCGGTAAACCGTCCTTAGCGCTTCACAAATAAAGACCAAAATAGCTCGTTTTACCAATACCAAACGAAAATGTTTTGTTTGGTATTGACAGACCAAAACGGTCGCTTTGAACTCAAGAAACGTCAAATTTTAGTTGCACAATAATAAATAATTTTCTAATATTTTACAATAATATATTAGTAAATACTTATGTAAACTACTTCCAAGTAAATTTTATACATTTTTAGTAATATTTACTATCATTCACATGCGTAAATAAGTCGTAATTCGGGAAGATACGTATCAGATGTTTTCATAATTTATTTAAAATTTTTGATGTATTTCTTAAAACAAATAACGTGAAAACAATCACTGTATGCAAAATAATGAGTTTTGTAATAAAAATTGTACTTACATTCAATAAATTTGCACAAATCACGAAAAAACACTCTTATAATTTCACTTTCGAGCACTGTCCAATAAGATTAAAAATAAACACAGAATAATACCAATTTCAATGTCAATGTCTTGGAAATTTATCACAGAATATGAAACAATTCTTTTTTTAAACTAAAACTTAGTTTTTAGCGCCTAATAAAATTAAACCTTCGTTGAGGCCCGCGGCAGCCCGCGGCTACCCGGGTAGCGACGGAGCTATAATGACAGCTGTCATTATTTGCCTGACGGTTGCCAGGGGACCCCTCGGGGCTGTGAGACTTTAATTTGAGTCTTATTACGGGAACGAGAATAAGAGTGCGCTAAAGGTATATGGGAGTAAGCAGGTTCACGTCGTTTCACTTGCCACGATCCTTGCATATCTGTCACGCTTCTTCAGATTTTTTTTTTTATCGACTACAAGTTGGCCCTTAACTGCTATCACACCTAATGTTAAGTGATGATGCAATCTAAGATGGAAACGGGCTAACTTTTTAGGAGTCGGATGAAATCCACACCCCTTCGGTTTCTACACGACATCGTACCGGAACGCTAAATCGCTTGGCGGTAAGTCTTTGTCGGTAGGGTGGTAACTAGCCATTGCGAAAGCCTCCCGCCAGCCGGACCAAGACAAATTAAGAAAAATCTCAATCAGCCCCGCCGGGAATTGAACCCAGAACCTCCGTCTTATAAATCCACCGCGCATACCACTGCGCCACGGAGGTCGTCAGAATACATTAAACCTTTCATACAAGTACGACCGATTTAGAGTAATTTTCACCCGGCCTATAATCAGAATGTCCTGGATTAGATCTAGGAACGTTCACCTTGGTTTTCTCCTTTCAACATTCCCATGCACTCTCGCCTAATAAATCCCTTTCGTAAGTCTCCTTTAATTCATTCTCTCTACATGTTCAAACCATCAGTATACCTTTCTCAATTTCAGTCAAATATTCTTACGCTTAATTAGACGTATTTGTTTAAACTTAAACATAATTAATAAGAACAAGTCTATTAAGAACATTCCAATTATATTACTCAACAGGAAAACGATAATGAAACACTGACCGTCTCACTGTTCAGAGCTGAAAATAACTAACCTTATTAACCTTATTCGATCTATCTAACCCTATTTCTTTTTTAATGTTGAACTAGCTATGCTTCATGGTTTCACTCGCGTATAAGCCGTTCTCGTGGAAATATTAGAACAAAAAAAGCTTACGTTTTAATACAGTGTCTATCTCCGATTCAAATTTTTACTAAATCATGTTGTCACGCAACAATGTGACTGACGGCTTCGGTTGTGGCTAGTTACCATCGAGCCGGTAAAGAGGTACCGCTAAGCGATTTAGCGTTCCGGTATGATGTCGCATAGAAACCATTTATTATTTTTTTTAAACCTAACAACTCTACTGCAAGCACACCTGGTAAGTTATGATGCAATCAAAGATGGAAGCGGTGTAACTTGTTAGAAGTAGGATGAAATAAACTCCTTTCAGTATCTACACGACATTGTAACGGAAGGCTAAATGGCTTGGCGATACGTCTTTGTCGGTAGGGTGGTAACTAGCCTCGACCAAAGCCTCGCACCAGTCGAAACCACCCAAAGCATTTTGAGGGTTAAAAAAAACAATAAAAAAATTTAAACGCACCAAAAAGTAAAAATATATAACGTCATTTAGTTGGCTTAATTGACTTAAGCATATTTATGACGTCGGTGCCATCCAAGTTTCGGAAACGTTTTAACGAAGTAGCAAAGCACTTTGTAGGTTCTAGGTAGGTACGTCCTTCAAGGAGAAACCTTGGCTGGCACCGACTAATAAAATTTGAAGAGTTCCTGCGATTTTCTCAGGATTTCATCATCAGACTCCAAAAATTTTTAACAAAAAATAGAACCGACTCAAAACGCACTAAAAAGAAAAAAATAACTGTGTCATTTAGTTGCTTTAATTTACTTAAGCATATCTATGAAGTCGGTGCCAGCAAGTTTAAGGAACATTTATTTTACGTAGTAACGCAGTTTGTGGGTTCTAGGTAACGTCCTTAAAGTAGAAACCTTGGCTCGCACCGACTCCTAGATATGTTTAAGTAAATAAATGACACAGTTATTTTTTACTTTTTAGTGCGTTTTGAGTCGGTTCTATTTTTTGTTAAAAACTTTTATTTCTCACTTTTTAGTCATTTATCGCCACGTAACGTACTCGTACTATACTGTCATAGTATATTATACGGCACTAGCAGCCTAAAAGCTACCGATACCGAGAAAAACCGAAATCACTGTAAGCGTGCCTCCAAAATTTAAAGATTTCCTTAAATTTCTCAAGGAAATCATCAGATCCTAACATAATGACAATGAGACCACCATGGAAGCCTTTCTAATAAAAAAAGAATTATCAAAATCGGACAACTCTGTAAAAAGTTATGCGTGGTCATACATAAAAAAAATAAAAAATAAATATATATATGTACGTGTCGAATTGAGAACCTCCTCCGTTTTTTTTAGACGGTTAAAAATGGTGACTACGTGACCATTTTGGAAGTATATATACCCTTTCTAATAAAAAAGAATTATCTAAATCGGACGACTCTGTAAAAGTTATGCGTCGTCATATAAAAAAATATACGCGTTAAATTTTGAACCCCTTCCTATTTTCGTTGGTAAAAATCTATATTACGACAAGTTTTGATTTTAGTAGTCCCAAGTAAAAATTAAAGTCAAAACCCAAATAACAGCTTAACGAAGAATTTACACGGAAACTACACAATTCTGCATGTTCAATTTGAACTGTTCTTGTGAACTCTCAAACTTGCTCGTCCTTTGAGCTCGGAAATTTCATATTCTGCACGAAGCGAGCCTTGCGCGAAATGCTTTACAACCTTAGTTCTACGCATCTCTAGTTCTGTTCTATGTGTTTTACTAGTCAAACTTCTATTTGTCTCGTCTGGCGAATTTTCATTAGAACATAGGTTACTTGCTTACGTTTACAATATCTGTAATTTATACAAATATATAAATCGTGATCGTTGTGATTGGGAGTTCCTAAAAAGGTATGTACAGCTGTGGGCGTCTGTGGGCTGTTAATTATGATGATGATGATGATGATGATGATGATGATGATGATGATGATGATGATGATGATAATGATGATGATGATGATGATGGTGATAATGATGATGATGATGATAGATTTGAAGATGTTAATTTCTAATTAACAGCCTTTCTAATTAACAGCAAATTAAAACCTACATAAAAAAAAACAATTTAAAATAATTTTAACCGACTCTGTCTACCTCTATGTCTGTTTGTATTAGCTAAAATCTGAAAATATCAGTCTGAACAATCCTTTTTGCATATGACAGCCAGGTCATGAGCAGGGATAAAGACTAATTTTTATCCTGATATGATGATTTTCCACGGGAACGGGTAGTAAGCGGGTAAAACCGCGAGCGTTTGCTAGTTATTAATATAGTAATCTGTCTGCACGATACACAATATGGTGCTTCATGGATTAAAAAAATCTTAATTACAAATGTTCCTCAATAACTAAAAAAATATATCTTTATATTTTTTTATCTGACAAGCTATTACTCAACATATTTGCAGCTTTTAAACGAAATATCAATTAGTTTAGTAGTTACACGCAGACAAGTACACAAACAGGCACGTTTATAAGATCTCTTTTTACGCCAGGGGCTATAAAATACATAATCCAACAAACATACAAGCCAAGACTAAGAGGTTGACCTTGAGGTAGAGTAATAAAAGGTACTCGTACGCACGGAATGGAATTCAAGCCCCGAAAAGCGGCACTTACGAAATTCAAAACATTACTTATTTCGTTTAAAAGCAACGTACGTGGAAAAGAAAATGCGTTTAATTGTCCGTAAAAAGCTCTCGGACCTGAATAAAGGAAAGGCAATCTTAGTTTTGGATTCAGGGTCACGAAAACATCGCGCAAGGTATTGTCGGAGGCGCGCTGATGTTTTATTCATACCCTATAGGGTTGTCACTTGTTGAAATATAAACATTTTTTGGATTCCTTAGGTTTATGGAATATTTACAACCCATGATAAATAATTCACCGCTGTAGTTAGTAAGTAAAATATTGTATTACTATTATAAAGGTTTGTGAGTGTGTATGTTTGTTATTCTTAGACGCCAAAACTACTGAATGGATTTTTATGAAACTTCTCAATAAGATAGTTTACATATCAGAATAACACATAGGCTACATCTTATTCCAAAATTCCCATGGGAACGAGATCTACGTGGGTGAAACCGCGTGCGTCCGCTGATTGATGTAAATTTTATATTAAATCGAAATAACAATATAAAAAAATGGAATGCCACTTATCAGTGAGATCTAACCAGCTTGCTCGCGCATGCCTCGAATGGCATTGTATATTTGAAATTTAGTATTCTTTTTTATATATATGCCGCTACATGTTCATTCTTAGTATAATAATTTAGTTTCGGAGGATTTTTTGGTTATGATTGTAGATAAGGAAGACAAAGATGTTTGTGTGTGAATTTGAAGGAGCGTTACCAAAACGAGCTAAGTGTTAAGCGATGGCTTGTCTTGGTTTAGATGTTGCCTACCACTATAAATAATTTTTCTACTTACACTCCTTCACAATTACACACATAAAATATGTTAGTGCCGTCACATAGATACTACATTCAAAATCATGTTTTAGTGTAAGCAAACCTAATAAGTAAAATAAAGTTCGTTTCTGAAATAGAATATTTGCAGCAGTAGAATTTTTGTGACTTTGATTGTGGAAAGTAATACTGCTATCGTTATGTCTGCTACCAAGTATCATTTCTGTATACTTTCATTCTCAAGTTGATCGCTTTGCAAAACGGGTTCCTAACCACCCAATGAAGTATTGCTCAAACGATTTAACACTTAATATCAGGTGGACCATCGGACAGTTCCGTACACTGTTACAGTAAAAAAATCATTTAGATGATAAATATAATAACTGAAGTATCGCAAAATTACTGTAAGTGGATTGCGTTAAATAATATAAAAAAATCTCGTATAATATTTAAGTTATGATTATTTTTACAACACTGTCTGTTTCGTGTCTTTGTGCGCGACAGCCCTGACATAAAGAAAAGATGACAGCGATGGATAAAATAAATTTGCGTAGGTACTTTTGCGTGCGTGGTACAAATACATAGGTATATTTTTTTTGTCTCCGGAGTAGTGTATGCATATTAAGCAAAACTTAGAATATAGGACATGCAAACTCATCACGAAAGAAAAGTTCTTTTTTTACATTTGTTATTCTTTAAAAAAAAGAGAATAGTAAGTTTTTTTTTTTTTTTTATCGACTACAAGTTGGCCCTTGACTGCGATCACACCTGATGTTAAGTGATGATGCAGTCTAAGATGGAAGCCGGCTAACTTGTTAGGAGTGGGACGAAAATCCACACCCCTTTCGGTTTCTACACGACATCGTACCGATATTTCTCTTTCCCTTTCAATAAGCCGTGCCTGTGTAAGTCTACAAAAGAGGTATTTTTAAAAACAAAAATAAACAAACCATCGTTTTTATCGTTATAATTATTATATAAAAGACTAGAGGACGCCCGCGGTTTCACCCGCGTAGTTCTCGTTCCCGTGGGAATTTCGGTATAAAATGTAGCCTATGTGTTATTCTGATGTATAAGCTATATTGTGGTAAAGTTTCATTCAAATCCATTCAGTAGTTTTTACGTGAAAGAGTAACAAACATCCATACATCCATACATCCATACAAACTTTCGCCTTTATAATAGTTATAAGATTTAACACTTAATGATCACTATCGGACGTTATTTACAACGACTTAGATCAACGGCTTAGCGTAATGTCCCTGGGACAGAAGTGTCATTCTCTCCTCAACCAGACCTGAACCAATTAAGAAAATCGTCTTTCTAAAACTTCCATCTTATAAATCAACTGTACATCTGTACATACACGGAGCTCATCGATAAAATTAACATAAAATAAAATAATATTTCAGAATTTAAAAACATCATCAGAAGGGGTCAAAAGGCACGAGCAGAAAAAGAACACTTTTTTTACAAAACTTCTTTAAATCAAATCAAAATGAAACAATCTGACGGTAATCACATAATTTACTTAACGAGCATTTACATTTTATTACACTTTAACTTTTAACAAAATTAACTGGCAGCATAACTGCACACAAAGAGAACGCACAAAATAATGATCACTTCACCATTAGGGCTTCGTTTATATAACCGCCCGTAACCGTCACTTTTTGCTACAGTCTACCACAACAACACAGAAAATCGGCCCTATTTGGTTCGCAATGCTACCAACAATATAATATTAATATATGACACGTATTTCTCTCTATCTATGTATAAACTAAAATGTTAATAAGATCAACTGTTATAGATTACAACAACATTTATTATGAACGGCATTATGTAGGCGGATATCAGGTATGTAACGGCCGTTATGTCTACAATGCACCAGTAATTAATAGACGTTGTTAATGTCAATTAGTACTTAATCCCGTAATACATGTTTGTATCACCTTTGAAGTAAATAAATCTTAAATCTAATGTAATTAATGTTATAATTAGAGTTGAAAGAAAGGTGGATGGAATTAAATCCTAAAGCTTTATTATTGTTGCGGGAGATCAAAAAATTACAATTGACTTTTGTCGGCTGGTCTAGTAGAAAGTTTCACCTGCGTCAATCCCATTTCCGTAAGACAGTCAAAAAATCTGTTCTTAGTAAGTACTTAATCATTGTGAAATGAGTAATTGTGCTAGATATGTAACACTGATTAGACAATGATTTTGCTCTGCAGCAGACGTGTCATTAATACGTAGGTATAGTATTTGAGTAATCAAGCTCAAGTTACTCAGTTATAGTGTTTTCGTGATGATTAGATGACCAAAACTCATGGCCTAAAATAACTTCCCTTTACTCTTAGTCAGCACGGAACTGCTCAGCATTTCTTCGTGCTGACTTTTCCTTAGGCCTAGGATGAGTCACGAGACTTACTCGTATTTTGTGTAGAGAAACACGACCTTTAGTGGCTAGATCGAAAATATCGCTGTCTGTTTCCAGCTAGCGTAACGATATTTAAATTAAAATTTTAAGCCTTTTTAATCGACGAAAAAAACGGAGGAGGTTCTCAATTCGACACGTATATATATATTTTTTTATGTATGACCACGCATAACTTATTACAGAGTTGTCCGATTTTGATAATTTTTTTTTTATTAGAAAGGGCACACTTCCAAGGTAGTCCCATTGTCATCATATTAGGATTTGATGATGATATCCTAGGAAAATTTAAGGAACTCTTCAAATGTTATAGGCACACTTGCAGCGATTTCGGTTTTATTGTAAGAACCGGTAGCTTTTTTTCTACAAGTGCCGTATAAAATACTATGACAATATAGTACGAGTATGTTACGTGGCGAAAAATCACTAAAAAGTAAGAAATAAAATTTTTTAACAAAAAATAGAACCGACTCAAAACGCACTAAAAAGTAAAAAAAAAACTGCGTCATTTAGTTGCTTCAATTTAATTAAGTATATATATGAGTCGGTGCCAGCCATCAAAAATAGAATCGTATTTTTTGTTAAAAATTTTATCTTTTTTTCTCTATATTCTTTTCTTTTGTTTTCATCATTATTCCAATCGACATTCGAGCTCAAATTTCAACAAAGTTTAGTTAAATGCTATCTTCAAAGTAAGAGAGATAGAGATAAATAATAATAATCCATTCTTACTCACTACAAACTCTATTTAAAATGCTATAATATATCCAAATACACATCCATATAAACTAAACAAACCTTTAACATCAGCTCGGCTGTTTGCTAATTTGGTAATGTCTTTATCACTGAACTTGTTTGTCCATTTCTACATTATTATTTTTATGCTTTTTCTAAAAGAAAGCCTATAAAAACAGTCAATCGCAAGTGCAAGTGACAGGCACTAGGACGTGTATTCCGTAGTTTATGTTGCAATAAACTTGTTACCATCAAATGAAGTACTTTGAAATGAAGTTTATTACCGGTTAAATTCCTCCGAAAACTTGAGCTGAACTGAGATAAGATTATAGAGCTTGACATTTTAAGAAGCCGGAGTGATTAAGTAGCATGTGAATGATTATTTATCCTTGACTAGCGGTGCCCCGCAGTTTCACCAGTGTAGATCTCGTGATAATATTGAGATAAAAGTTGCCTATATGCTAAACCAGACTATAATCTATCGTTATTACAAATTTTATCTAGGTTAGTTTAGCCGTTGAGCCATGATTGAGTAACAAACGTGTCGAGATATTGACAACGATGTCATTACATGCAACATGTATGAAAAAATGACTTTTAACTATCAATAGTTTTTTTTTCGTTGAATTTTTCGAACTTTTATAATTTATTCTGTAATTAGGATAAAGGTAAATGTAACTTTTAAAAGGTCATGAAAATCGGTCCAGCCGATCTCGAGCTATAACTTTTGTAATCAAACTGACTCCGATTTAGTAAACTTTGTTTTGTTTTGTTTAAACAGTGAAAGCGTTTATTAAAGATATTTTCTAGGATTAGCACATTATGACCAAAAAAAACTCTTTAGCAACATTAGTATTATTGTGACCACATATTTACAATAATTTTCAAAGTCGCATAAACTCAATTATAAAATTTGTAGTTAATATTGTAAATAGTTTACTAAGAGAAATATGCAACAAAAATATTTCAATTTAACTAACGAGTGAATTTGCGAAAAACTGACAAATTTTAATTAAATTTCATTTGTTTACAAATATAAGTAACAATTTAAATTCCAGCAACAGTTCAAATATTGAATTATTACCTACATTCATTTGTGGTAAATTGGATTAATAGCTTTAATTATTTATTTTCAATTGTTTGTTCGTGGCGTATGTTTGCTTAAAAATAACGGAATGGTGAGACTTTCTTTTATGTTTATTCCAGTAATGTTTAATTTAATTAAATTGCTTTTATATTTATAGAGAATAATATAATTTCAACAAATTGTTATTTTTAATATTTATTTTACTTTGACAAATTGCTTGAGATCTATATAAAAATTACGGAATATTTTCCACTTAGCAATATTTTAATTAAAATTAAAAACTTTATTTTAGTTAAAATTCCAATAAATATGGACGTCTTCTAACTTAATTAAAAGATATCAACATATTATAGAATTATAGAGAAAAAACACCAATTAAACTTGTCTAATTTATTCCTTAAACTTGGCTGGAACTGACTTCATAGATATGCTTAAGTGAATTAAAGCAACTAAATGACATAGTTATTTTTTACTTTTTAGTGCGTTTTGAGTCGGTTATATTTTTTGTTATGTAATGGTAGTATGGATTTTTTCACTCAAAATGATTATTTTATATACATAATTGTATAAATACGATTGAAATATACCGAAACGTTTCGGAATGTTATATATTTACCTAACACATCTAACACATTGTATTTTGTGAGGAGTTTCGTTACACCCGGAAGAACCCTAAACAGATTGTGAAATTAAACGTTTCATTACCTTCGATGAATTTCAATGCGTCTGTAACGCCAAGAACCTTAATATTGCTTTTACCTTTGCGCCTTATTTCAATGACCCAATTTACCGGAGGCCGAAAATCGGAAATGGTTCCAAATTCCGATCATTTTATTTTTTTTCCTTTTCTCCGTTCCGCAGTAAAAGTAGGGAATCTAATTTTCGTTTCGTACCGTCCCTCTGGCTGTCCTTTCTGCATTATCTAAGGAACTGAGAAGTGCTCTACGATTAATTTGGTTTAAATCATTTAGTGATACTCTGATTCTCGTTTAAAACTTCGTATTTCAGATCTAATGTAGGTACTTAATTTTGTAAAAATTAAGGACAAATAATCGAGTTTTTTGGTTTTTTTATATGCCCTTGTCTAAAAAAGCTGGTTCTTTGCTTAAATTGGAGGGGAGTTCAGAATATTGTATATTTTTATATCAGACACCGACAAAGACGTACCGCCAAGCGATTTATCGTTCTGGTACGATGTCGTGTAGATACCGAAAGGTTATGGATTTCATCCTACTCCTAACAAGTGAGCCCGCTTCCATTTTAGATTGCATCATCACATACCATCAGGTGTGATTGTAATCAAGGGCGAAAATATAATAAATTAAAAAAAATATAGTTTTAAAATGTTTTATTAATTAATACTGAATTTATATACAAAATATTCTATACACTGGTAAATACATCAATTCATATTAGGCATGTTCCTAAAAGTCACAAAAAATCTTAATTAACGTCTTTAATAAAAATACATAAAATAAAACTTAATTAGTACACACAAATCCGAAAAGGCAAATTAAATCCAACCGACAAACCCATTTAATTAAAATGTTAGCGTCCATTTAATTGGTTTTCCACTGCATGGAGAGCCAGATCATTAGTCAAACGCAAAGAATTTTCAACCCCAAAATATTTTGAATTAATTTCGTATAAACAGTCTGAATGAGTCGTCATCATCAATCCTCACAAAGTGCCCGCTTCTGTACACTGAATAGGTGCCCTGAATACCTAAATACAACCTCGTTAAACAGAGTATCGATCTAACTCAAATAGGAACTCTTCAAATCGAATGTACTGTACACTGATCAATCGGTCTACTTGGTAATAATGTGTTTGCTGTATCAATCAAATCACTCGTAAAGAATTTTTTTTTATTATTTACAATGCCCTTCATTGCAATCACACCTGATGGTTAGTGATGAAGCAACATAAGATGTAAGCTAACTTGTTTGGAGTGGGATGGAGTCTACACTCCTTTTGGTTTCCACACGACATCGTACGAGAACGCTAAATCGCTTGGCAGTCTTCGTCAGTACGGTGGTAACTAGCTACGGTCAAAGCATCCCAACAGCCGAATAATAAAACTTAATACTTACATTATTTATTAAGCTTTTCTCGAATCTAAGCGACTATACTCGAATTGCTGTAAGATGGTGCGGCTGACAGTTGTCAGTATGACGTTGACGTCAGTGACTAGGGATGTGACGCTTAGAAATTCATGTTTATCGCTGACGATACTCGCAGCATAAATCTAGCTCTTTTTAATGTTGTAAAAAAATTGGCTTAAAAGGCAAATTAATATTTGATCGTTATTTATGAGGAGACTTTGTCATCGCGGTTAGTCTAATGCATAGTTTCTAGGGATTAAACTTTTATTGACTATAGTCTCTGCGATAATTTTTTTAACAACTACAAGGTGGCAATTGACTGCTATCACACCTTATGTGTGATGCAGTCTAAGATGGATGCGGGCTAACTTGTTAGGTGTAGAATGAAACAACATCGTACCGGAACACTAAATCGCTTGGCGGTACGTCTTTGTCGGTAGGGTGGTAACTAGCCACGGCGATAGCCTTCCTCCAGCCAGACCAAGACAAATTAAGAAAATCTCAATCTGCCCCGCTTTACCATTTGGTACAGTTTAATAAACCCCCAACCAATCCAACCGCAACAGCGAGTTGATGAACTGGAAAACGGAGTAGATATAAAAATGTTAAAGTTGGAGCTTATTGCCTTAGTCCGGCGTCAAAAGGCACCAACTCCTACCTATGCTCTAAAAGAGATGACAATAGGTCTGACCTTGGTCCTTAGATATAATGTTATTGGACCCAAATAACATGTATGCTTTTAATTTCAATTCCTATTTTGAAGCTTTATAAAATCAGCATTTATAACATCAGCGTTGTGAACGCAGCGTTACCTATGAAATAATTGATTATTTGATTGACTGATTTGATTGATTGAATTTAAATACTTTTTTTCCATATTCCCATTTAATTTTCAGTCACGCCGCAAAAATTAATACCTACTTCACCGCCATTAACGGCAAATAACATGTTGGCACTGTTACAAGAGGCCATCAACAAAGATTAACCTGAAGGCTGGTCGAAAGTCGTGAATAAAACAAAAAGGGATATTATGTCTGATTGGGATCGTGACATCCATATTAACAACATAATTAATTCATCTATACATATAAATAAAATTGCAGTGTCTGTTTGTGCATATATGCATACCGTACATACACCAAAATAACATTTTTTTTCAATTATTGTCTATCTGTCTGTTTATTTGTTCTGGCTAATCTCTGAAACTACATCAGTCATCAGTCGGATTATAAAAAAACCTTTTGTATATGATAGATCGACTCATGAGGGGTGACATAAGGTAATTTGTATCCAGATATTACCGCGGGACCAGGAACTACGCGGGTGAAATACCGGGAGACCGCTAGTTGTTAATAATATTCGTCATAGATTCAGATGATGAATTTAGTGACAACTCAAATGTTCCTAATTCTGATATAAGTTTAGACGAATAAAATATATTTCTTCTTTGCAACCTTTTGAGTAAACTTTTCCTGATGTTCTGTTGTTATATAAAATTGTAGACTTTTTAAAAATAAAAATTGTACTACAATATACGTTTATTATTAAAAAAAATATCGACTATTCATCGTAGAAGTACGTCCCATCACTAGACACGTCTATGGTGTTACGTTACGTTACGTTCTGGCTGGTGGGAGGCTTTCGCCGTGGCTAGTTACCACCCTACCGACAAAGACGTATCGCCAAGCGATTTAGCGTTCCGGTACGATGTCGTGTAGAAACCGAAAGGGGTGTGGATTTTCGTCCCACTCCTAACAAGTTAGCCCGCTTCCATCTTAGACTGCATCATCACTTAACATCAGGTGTGATAGCAGTCAAGGGCCAACTTGTAGTCGATAAAAAAAAAAAAAAAACGTTATACGTTACAACACTTTGCTTCATTTTTCTTTCAATTTGATTTTATTTGTAGACTAGAACATTCTGGCTGGGTTTAACGGTTTTAAATTTAAGTTACTACAGCTATTAACGATTTAATATATATTACGAATGTGGAACAGCTGAAATACTTAGTCATAATTTGTAAATCGCTTCAAATTTCAAGAGTGAAACGGAAAGTTAATGACATATGTCACAGGCACCATGTTAGAGCGCAGGCACTATAAGTCCGAAACCGGAATATCTTCAGATGTTGACTCTACAATGTTCTGTAGAAAGAAGGTTTTTTGTGTAATTTGGGTAACTTTGTCGCTTAGTTTCGTTGGTCGTTTGAGTAAAATAGAAAAATATATAAATTATTTACTATTTACAATGAATTATCGCAAAGTAAAGCCTGTTTCATTCCAATATTTAAATGGTCAAGATGTGAACTTGTTCGGCTACGAATCGAGAAGAAACATAAGAACTTGGGTTTTGAGACTTAGATTGGGAATTCTTCCAAAAAATGCCGGAAGTTCGATAATAATTGTTAACACCTCACTGTAGGTAGTTAATTCCGGATTTCACAATAATTAAATTTTTGACTATGATACTGCATTGGTACAGCAGCTTGGTGGAATTAAGCTCCACATCCCTAGGTTATTAAATTAGTCAGATGCCCCGTTGATCCAGTGGCGAGCTTATATAGCTTTTAATAACTAACTAAGAAATACTATTTTCCACTGATTCTATGCTCCTATTAATGGCAGCGTGATGTTATGTAGCTTAACATCTTCCAAGATAAATGGACTATCCAGCACAAAAACAGTTTTTTAATTAGAGCCAGCACTTCCTGCAATACGTTCAAACAAACAATAAAAAAACCATTTCAGTTTTAACTTTTATAATACTAGTAGGTATAGATTGGGGCCAACTTTATTAAGATACTATTTAAGTATATCTAAGTATATTTAAGATAATATTTAAGTATATTTAATTATCGTCACGTGAAACAGTAATATCAACAATCATTGCACGGCGCGTTGATCGATCAATTATCACAATATCTATTCTCTATCAATTGGCTACAATATACCTATCAGTGATAATCGTTCGATCCCAGTAGAACAACGCACTGCTATTTTCAAGAACTGACACTGGGTCGTACCTATAGTTAGGCATCTCAAAATCGACAAGGCCATACTGAAGAGCAAGTTGTTGGTGGATTATCTTGGCGACTTGATTATGTCTGTGCAAGTATTCGCCATTAGCAAGATGAGAACATCCGAAAGCTATATATCTGAGGGATTCCCCATGATGGTGACACGCTCGACGTATGTCTAGAGTGCCATCTTTCTTAATATGTTTCCGATAGTTTTTCGTCTTGATAACCTCATCCATAATTGCACAGACAAAACCCTCGGTTTCCCCAAAGAGGTCACCGAATCGCAACCAAGATACAGATGTTTTTTATCTACATCCGGCCCCGTGAGGGCCTTGTAGAATCGTCGAAGGAAGAGTTGCATATTACATACTCTTCCTTATGTCCATTAGTATTATAATTATATGCCTAAGAATATTTCTTGAATTAATTCAAATAATTTGCATTGTTACAGAATGATCAAGAAGAGGACTTTGTTACAATACGAGGGAAGCTAGCAAAATTCAAGCAATAATGACTATAAATTTAAGTGCGACGGAATGTAACCAAGTTTCCCAAATGTGACGTTCACTAAATTCAGTGCCAAAACAATGTTTTGCAGTAAAGAACTTAAACTACTCTATGCCACTGTTGTTCTGTTGCTTGAAGCTGAATTGTTAGTGAACACAGGTGCTATGGAGTCAAAGAGGTCTTCCATTTTGGTCACGCAAAACGCGGACGACCTTAAGTCTTTGGAGTTGTGCACTACGAGAAATCAACAAAGATTGGGCAGTGTTTTTGGAAATTTTACACGCCATCACAAAAAAGGTACCTTATGTTTTAATTTATTTCTAAAAAATAAATAAAAGAAAATCAATGTAATTTTTTGTAAATATTTATTTTCTTATTGTTACTTTTAATATCTTAATAATAATAATATTTATTATTATTTTATAGTAACTCGATTTGGTCAAAAGTTTGACCCAACCAATTTCACTTTTTCTATATCCACTTTTATTATAGCACTTATAGCTAAGATAATACGAAAAACGAATATTTAAAAGACATGGCATTAAAAACTCTTTTTTATTAGGTTCAGTTAATTTAACCCTTAAAACAATCAATTTCTTTGTAATACTAATCTTAATACTTTATAGGTCACCGAAGAAGAACAACTACAACCACGTCGTCAACACAAACTACAATAACCTATACAACAACTGACACCAATGAAGGTTCCACGGAGCCTTATACGACCAGTGCCTACAACCTTAGCACAAGTACCACATATCCTGAACTACCAAAACCACTTCGTCTATCATCCCTTACCTTAGATAACGACTTCGATGAGAATGTACATAATATAAATAATATTATAGAAACAGTTAGAGATATAAGTCACGAAAGACATCACAATAAACACCACGAACGATTACAAAATAAAGAAATAGATACGGAATTAGATGAATCATCAATATCCAAGTCATTAAATAAAGTTAAGAAATTGTACAGAGATTCTTCTGCGTCAGCAGTCAATAAGTTAAGTGGGAAAGCTAAGAGTGGTATATTTTTGACTGACAACTGCACTACTGTTATAGCTCAAATAGGAACTACTGCAATACTACATTGTGAAGTTAGTGACATAACGGAAAACACGGTAAGTGTATTATTTGTATATGTATTCATTTTAATTACACTGTAGTTGGTCGCCAACTGCAAGTCTTATACATAGGGCGTTGGAGGGAGCAATGCTCGGAATATTTTAGCATGAACGAATTAGAATTGAGGAGATCCGTAGGAGAACGAAAGTAACCGACTTAGCTTACCGATTCGCGGATCTGAATTGGCAATGGGCGGTTCGATGGACGCTGGGAGACGAAGTTGCTAGATGGTTATCCCGGACTGGAAAGCGCTTTGTCCGTTGATCCTCCCCTAGGTGGACTGATGACATTAAGCTTATCGCGGAGAGCCGCTCGCTGCAGTTGGCTTAGGATCGTTATGTTAGTAATTTCCAGAAAAGGCATATGACGTCCATCGCCTGGTCTGATATCTCATTGGTAATATTTTGGACTACAACAGAATATCCCTGGCTTGGCTTCCCGGCACCAACCGTGGCTAGTCACTATCCTAAAAACAAATACGTACAGCTAAGAGCGGTTCGATGCCGCGTCAAACTATTTCAAGGTGTAGTTTGCAAAGCTTACCTCTCTATCTTAGACTGCATCACCACTTATCATCAGGTGAGATCGCAGACAAGGGCTACCTTGTTATTGAATAAGAAAGCCTGTCAAAATAAGACATATCTATTGGTTTACAATAAAGATGATAATTCGCAAGTCTTGATAATTAAATAACTTTCATGTGCCCTTCCAACATTCCAATCAGCTAAAATTTCTTTACCATTCAGTTTTATACCCGAAATTTCATAACTAACTTTTGTTTAACAACTTAGCCGTGTTAAGTTTAATCAGATAAATGACATTAGAATCAAGAGTAATTTCGAAACCCTTAATGACTTTATTTGAGAACTTTCCGCGGGTCTCGGTGAACTTTGTCATGAATTGGAATCGTTAAATTTAATTATTTTCAACTCCACTCAAATTATATGAAGCTTTCCAGTAAATGTTCACTTTTATGTAACCATCGATACAATATTTTGATGAAAATCACCGATTGGAATTACGGGCGTATCTAAAGCTTTGCCAACTACAACAACAAAAAAAGAACAAGGATATACTTACGATGGTACTTTGAATTATTCTGACTTTTAATTTTCTATATATTTGGAGGTAATATTTTGCAAATCACTAGGTAAGGTTTAAAAAAATCGCCTACGAAAACTTAGAATTGTAAGATAATCCATTTTCCTAATAATAATTATAATGAAGGTATCCTCAATAACTAGCGATTGCTTTCGCTTACGCTTTGACCAAAATGTAGTGTTTCCGCATACGGAACGATACATTACTATTTATTTGAATAACTATTAAGCCCTTGTTTCCCCCTGACTAATAATTAGATTCTAAAGTATTAATCAAAACGAGAATTTTAATATTAAATTGATTGATGTGCATAACAGGTGAAAAAATAGGCGAATTTTGGCATTGTTTAGTTTCAGTGAAATGTCAACAAAGATCTATTGTTTTGGACAAGCTTTTATCATAGCATTCAATATGCATATTAGTAATGGTGAAATGATTTTCTATTAAAATATACAAATATGATATGTAGTATGTATAAGTACGGCTAAAATTTGCTCCAATTTCATTTGAATCACAATTACTTTGGTCATATAATATCTACACCATTCGAATGAGGTATCTGATTGCCCTAAATAGTAATTATAATTATATTTATATGTTCCTCTCTATATATCTATATATAAATGTTTTACACATTACTAGTAGAATTCCCATTAATCATAAAATTTGTTCGAGGGAGCGTCAACAGCTCCTTGGGTATAGATGTGCAAGGAAAAAAGGGTCAACAGTTGATTGCTGAAGATCGTTTAGTATAAGCTGATTGAATGTATACACACAAATATATGTTTCTTTATTAAAATAAATATATAAATATACAATATTCAGTAGGTTAAGACAATAGTTAAATTTGCGAGAAATAGAGAATACCTGTACTTGTATATATCTGTTTCGCTCTAACATATAAGTGCGTCTCGCTCTAAGTAAAACTGTCACTAAAAAACTGTCCAATCAAGAAATTACTACGTGTTTTATATCAACGCGTCTCCCACTGTGGTTCGGACCTTCCTAAATCCACCACAGATAGCGCCGGATTAAAGACCACTAGTTCGATACCTGCCCGCTGGTCTATTGTCGTACCTACCCTTAACACAGTTTGTACGACTAATTCGTTGGATGCGGGAATGTTGGTCATACTTCAGAACACATGGAAAATATTCTTTTATTAAATAAAATAAAACTCAAGACAAATAACAAAATTTACAAGTTGAGTTGAGTTGCTATTTATATAATTATATTTATATAAAGTCACATAACTAAAAGTTCAGAGTTACATTTCATCATCACTATCACTATTAACAGCCGATGGTCGTCCACAGCTGGACATAGGCCTTTTTTAGGGACTTCCAAACACAACCATCCTGAGCCGCCTGTGGCCAGTGTCTACCAAACTGACGTTTGATGTCATCAGTCCACCGGATTGAGGAAAAGTGATTGTTTCGGTTTCCCCATTCTAGCATCTTGGGCCCCCAACATCCATTAGACCTTCGAATCACGTGCCTCGCACTCAGCCACTTCAGTTCTGCGACCCGCTAAGCTATGTCGGTTAACATTTAATGAAAATAAATAGTTAACTAAATATACAAAACAAAACAATGATAATAACGTTCTCGCATTCATTCAGCCATTAACAACAGGAGTAAAAACCGTTTACGTTAAACTTTATGTAAAACGTAAAATGTTTACAGTGAAACGTTGAAGAGAACAATGTAGTTAAAACGTTTGATGTCAGAATTATATCGCCACTGCAGTTTTAAACTTCTATACTGTAGCTCTAGTTTTAACAAATGGAAACAGTGTTACAAAACGTAAATATAACATTTTTTTGCCGGTTACCCTTTAATCACACCTGAAGATGCAATCTAAGATGAAAGCGGGCTAACTTGTTAGGAGTAGGATATATTCTACACCCCTTTTGGTTTCTACATCCTATCCAACCGGAACGCAATATCACGTGGCGGTACGTCTTTCCGGCACGGCCCTCGGCCAAAATTGCCCCAGCCAAGCCTTGGCCAATTAAGAAAATCTAAACCTAAACCCTGACCTCTGTTTTATAAATTTAGGGCGCATACCGCTGCACCACAGAGGCCGTCAGAAGGGTGTATAGAAATTGTAAGAAGCGTGTGCTCAAACCATAAGTAGCGTATACAGAAACTATGAGTTTGTACAGAAACTATAAGCAGTGTGTGCACAAACTGTAAGTAATTAATCTTTTAGGTGACGTGGATCAGAAGGAAAGATTACTCACTTTTATCAGTCGGCCTTGTGACATACAGTGCAGACAGCAGATTCTTTTCGGCCCACGGGAGACATGTCAAGGTGAGAGATATATGACTGGTATTGTATTTTTATGTATTGTATGTAAAAGTGGTATTGTATTTTTAATTGTATTTTATTTGTTTTTATCATTATCAGCCTACTTGAATGAATACTACAGTGCTAATTCTTTCATTGAGCTCTAAATCCCCTCTGCTATAAGGTAGTAAAGGTTATTCACAGCTTAATGCTAACACACTGTTACATTGTAGAGTTGGTGTTCTCACTCGAATATTTAAACGCAAATCAAATTTAAGTACGTCTTAACTAGACTTACTTTGACGGTTTACTATAGAAAGAGAATAAGTTGACTCGCGACGTTTCAGAATTTGTACGTTAGGGTGACAATATTTGACTTTGTAACTTTCACTATCAGTTGTTATAAAGACTAAGATTAATTGTTTAACGTGCTCTTCAAAGCTCGGAGACTTTAGTCATGAGCTCGCTTGTTCATGCAACAAGCCTGAGCGAACTTATGACTAAGGACCCCGTATTGGTTCTAAACATACTCCGACAACAATGACGTGAGTTTTAGCAGTTTCTATTATTTAAATGAAGTAACATTTTCTCACTTATTAGTAAATACAACAATATAAGTATAGCAAATTTTAAATATAAAATACAAATCTAAAGTAATGTTTAGTAAATAATATTAGGCTTTATCCGAAAATAGAAGAACTTTTTTGGAGTTTTACAATTATATTTTAATGTAACGATTAAATATTAAATTAATACAAGTTTCCGAGGATTAAAATTATAATGTTTTCAACAAAAGCATCATTAATCTGAGAATCCATTTGTCTAAAACAAGGCTTTCAATTACTTTTATCAACTTGGAAAGAATCCTTTGTCCTTTTGTGTTTGATGTTCTGATAATGTCTCTATTTGTAAATTAAAATTAGAATTCGTTGGACATTTTACTTTGTCGTCTTTTAATAAATTATTTCGATGTTTTAAAAGACTCTATTATTGAAGTAAATGTGACTCAATCTAGGGAAGTGATGAATTAAAAAACAATCAATACATTTTACCTACCGCATTGAAAAATCAAATAGTAATTGTCTGTTTTTCTTTATAACTACCTTATAACTTTGACGACCTCCGTGGCGCAGTGGTATGCGCGGTGGATTTATAAGGTGGAGGTCCTGGGTTCGATTCCCGGCGGGGCAGATTGAGATTTTTCTTAATTTGTCTTGGTCTGGCTGGTGGGAGGCTGTCGCCGCGGCTAGTTACCACCCTACCGACAAAGATGTATCGCCAAGCGATTTAATCGGCGTTCCGGTACGATGTCGTGTAGAAACCGAAAGGAGTGTGGATTTTCGTCCTACTCCTAACAGGTTAGCCCGCTTCAATCTTAGACTGCATCATCACTTAACATCAGGTGTGATAGCACTCAAGGGCTAACTTGTAGTCGATAAAAAAAAAATAGTGAGCACGTTAAGCCGTCGGTCCCGGTCACTATCATCAACATCTGATAATGATCGTTAATAAATGAAACATTATCACCCTAAGCCCTCCAACCCGCAATGGAGCATTATGGTGGCTTTCCTCTCTCCTATAAGGAGGGAGGATATGGACTCCTGTAGTGGGCCGTTAATAGGCTGATAATGATGAGCATAGTTATGTGGCTCAGGATCATAAGAGCCTTGCTTCATAGATTCGTTATGGGTTGTGTTACACCCCCGTGTCTGGGAGAGTTTGTAAATCCGGAGGTCTCGGTCATACATGGCAGTGATCTTTACAAAGGTAAACATTATCTCCCTAAGTCAGCCAACTTGTATCGGCATGGTATGGTAGGCCCGTTCTTTTCTACAAGTAGGGCCTTCTCTGCCTGATATTGTTGTCCACTTTTTATTATTTACTATAACTATATCGGGGTCACTGTCATAAACATCTGATTGTGATCGTTAATTAATGAAATATTATCACCCTAAGCCCGCCAACTCACATTGGAGCAAAGTGGTGGGTGTACGCTCCATATCCCCTCTCCTATAAGGAGGGAGGCTTGGCCCTGTAGTGGGCCGTTAATAGGCTGATAATGATGATGATGATATCGGGTGTAAGAGGCTCTTGCCCTTACATCCGGTATAGTTACGCTAGTAATGAAAACTTAAACCAGTTATTCTGAACATGATTCTGAGTTTTTTGATAATATGATCATCATTATATTTTAATGATAATACTAAACGGATTCTAGAATTTGGCTTGGCTGGAACACTGCCATGTTCTCTAATGTTAGTAATAAAAAAAAATACGCAAATTTCTAGGAAGCGTGTAGTTTACCGCTCACCTAAAAACATTTTGTATAAATCAAGAGTCGTCGATGTGATAAATGTACCTTTAATAATATTTATACAGTAAGAAGGTCTGTTACTTACAATTCGTGATACCAATGTTACAATTCAGCAAAGCAAGTCGATGTGTAACCCATATATCTCTCGTTGCTAGGACTGGGCGTTACACATACGCTTCGCCACGTCAGCCGACGCGGGTTACTACGAGTGTCAAGTGCCAACACATCCGCCTACGAGCATTTTTTTTAAGCTCGTTCTCGTTGGTAAGTGGCTACTGACTTGAGAATTTTCTTTCTCTAAAGCAAAAACGTTTTCTAGCTTGTATTTTTAAATAGTTTTATATCTATATCACATAGATACTTAATACTATTAGACTACTAGATACTAGATATTTTATGTTATAGATAAAGGACATTGCCAAAATTTGCCCCAGGCTGTCCAAACGTATGCTTATATTTAACTATTTTATTTAAACACACAATGAATTTAGAACAACTACCCATGTTTCATAGCAATCACTTGAAAATATATCTAAAATATAAGAATTTCAATCGATATTTTGTGTTCTGAATCACGTGACCGTCGTCTTAGTATGAAAAGTCAACTTTTATCAACCTTCATAACTTTTAACAGCAACTGCTTAGCTACAAGTAACTTTATTAGTATTTATTTAGAAGATCTGTACTATTTAATGTTATATATATCAACTCTGGGCACCTCTGGGGCAGACTTCCATACATTTTTTACCTATGTCCTTTGAGTAGATTTTCGTAAAAGTGGGTTTTTTAGGTATTTTTACTCTAGAGCAAAGCTGAATACCATTAGAGCGACCCTCAGAATTCTTTTCGAGCTCTGAAAAGTACATCACGTTTAATTTTGCCGCCAGTCGTTAAATTAAAAGCACGACGGCAAAATAAAAAATGCCTAAATAATATGACACGGAAAAATACTATAACTTTTCTTAAAAGCAAAGCAGCCAATAAAAAAAATCAATAAAAGCCACAAAATTCCAGATTTTGTGTTGTACTTTTTTGTCTGTTATTACACATAATTATGTAAAACATCTCAGTTTGAACATAGAAAATTTTCTTATAAAATTTGATTAATTTTTACCCAACTGCGTCAGAAGGAGGGTAATGTTTTTCGAGCGTATGATGTAGGTATGTTTGTTCCGTTCCGTTTCTTTGGCACGCGCTACAAAGCCTAAAGGGCTGGACGGATTTTGACATACGAGTATGAGGTGTTATTGAATTTTTCAGAATTGTAGCAGTGACATGGGCTGTATTAATTTTCAAAATGATGTCAGAAAAGGGGGGGACTGAGGGAGGATGTTGTTGTATTTCTTGTTATCTTAGCAATATAGTAATTATATAATTATCATTATCATTTTTGCCGACAGCGGCGTATGCAGAAATAATGGGTGAATCCGAGAAGATCATCCACGAAGGTTCCATGCTGAAACTAGTGTGTGTAGTCAAGAGGTCCACGGAGCCGCCCTCATATGTGTTTTGGTACTTCGAAAACCGCATGATCAACTATGACTTGAGTAAGTACAATTAATTATATTTTTTTTATTTATTCATTACAAGTTGCCCCTTGAATGCAATCACACCTGATGGTAAGTGATGATCTAAGGTGGAAGGGGCTTACGTGGTACGAGTAGGATAATATTATCCACACTCCTTCGGTTTCTACACGACATCGTACCGAAACGCTAAATCACTTGTCACAATCACGTCTTTGTCGCCGGGCTGATTTAGATTTTCTAAATTGGTCTGGGTCTGGCTGATGTGAGGTTTCGGTCGTGGCTATTTACCACCCGGAAAAGCCGGAAACCAAAAGGGTGTGGATTTTCATCTTACCCCTAACAAATAAGCCCGCTTCGATCTTAGATTGTAATCAACACTTAACATCAGGTGTGTTTGCAGTCAAGGGCTAACTTGTAATCAATAAATTAAAATAGGCTAGCTAAGGGTTTTTTATAAAGTACATACATAGTAGATTTTAAAATGCTATTATTTTCCACTGGATGGTAAACTGACTTCATAATACTGTTAATCATTAATTTTATAATCACAAAATTGTATGAGACTAGTCTGCAATTATAAAACCTTAATGATTCTATATCCGATAAAAAATGTGTTCAATATTCCACCGGCTAATGCAATTTGTATGGTAATGCAATGCAAAACATGCAATATGAATAAATCATACATTGATGAGTAACTTATAAAAATCCATACATGCATAAAAAGTACTCGTAGAGGTCTTTTTGTACTACAAAGGATTCGGGTAAAAGAAAGCTTCTTTAATATTTTTATTTTATTTGATTATTGGAAAGTGGTAACCACACTTTTAGGTTATTATAATTTTTGCAAATAAATGTGATATCAAAAATTGCGGAGCTGGCGGGATTCGAACCCACATCTCTTTGACTGTCGCGGTCAGAGCGTTCTACTGAGTGAACTACGGATCTTATACCGCCGGCTACGAAATTAAGCATGATGTCACGTTTGATTTTTTTACAACAGGTGTAAGGCCTGTAATGCCATATACTAAAGCCAAACTCGATTGAGAATGCTTATCAACAAACAAATTAAAAATGAAGGTAGAAATCACTAGTCATTTTACACCTAATTTTTTTAATTAATTTATTAATGACGAATTCATGACAATAAATTAGATTAGTAAGCTTAAAACTAATTAATATATTCAATATATTTTATATGAGATTTAATAAAAAAACAAAACATAAATTTAAATTTATAAGGCACAAAATGTGTTGCATTTTCTACCTTCATTTTCAATTTGTTTGTTGACAAGCATTCTCAATCGAGTTTGGCTTTAGTATAGTATCAACTTTTAGCAAGTTAAAAGTTAAGCTTGTTTAATATTTTATTCGGTATAATGTAAATAATTTCACAACAAAAAGTAATTTAATCTCCTAACAATAGCAACCGTACGGGAATTTGAATATTTAAAATGCTTATTTAAATAATATTTTTAGGACAATAGGTTTGTCTTCTAAAGATACGTTTTCATAAGTGTGTAAAAAATTTTTTACATGCAAGTATAAAATAAACCTAACAATGTACCTAGCTATACCTAATATTATACCATTATAAATATAGATTGAGAAGGATTTAAATATTAAAATCTTAGTAAAGATTCATTTCTAATGTTATCGAAAGTACATCTTTCTATTTGTCATGGTCCTTGCATACTTCTTTGTGGTCACACAAACAACTGAAAATTTCTTAGAACACAAAAAGTACATACATACATTACATAGCATCACGCCTGGTACCCCATAGGAGTAGGCAGAGACCACGTCCCGCCTTTTACTAAAATGTCCTGGAACTGGTCCAGGAACGTTCGCCTTGGTATTTCGTTTTCCAACATTTCCATTCACTCTCGCCTTATAAACTCGCTTTCGTATGTCTCATTTCATTAATTCTCTTTACATGTCCAAACCATCTGAGCTACACTTGTTATGTGATGATGCAATCTGAGATAGAAGCGGGCTAACTTATTAAGAATAGGAAATCTACATCCCTTTTGGTTTATACAAGACATTGTACCAGAAAGCTCTATCGTTTGGTGGTACGTCGTTGCAGATATGATACTAGGTGTAATTAATTCAAACTCCGCCTACTCTACTAAACGAAATAGGGTATCTAATACCCAATTGTAACGAAAATAATTATTCTCAAAAATATGTGAGCCCAATTTCTATTCCACTTCTATGTTATTTCGCTAAGCCTACAATAAAGGACCCGGGGGCTTAAACTACCCCCGTTGTAATAAAGTTCAATGAACATAACATTTCTATTCTAATAGACAATGACCCGGAGTTGAGTACGCTTCACAAACTGACCTGATTGTGTCGAATGAATTATTTTCTATTTCTTTTGTATTTACAGCCTAGAAAGTGGTAACAGAAATATTCTTGGCTGTATTATAGCTTGTAGGTTTTTAGTAGAACTTGATACATTATTTAAAAACGTTATATTCGTTAATAATATAACAAGTACGACATACGACAGTCAAAATCACTGAACATTTTTAAAAAGGCTATTAACTCATACTATCTTAAATTCGAGTAGTATTGATGACTTATTGGTTTGTATTTCCTTTATATCATAGATATTACGTATGTATTAGTTTATCTTGATTTTTATTTTAATGTTATTTATATAATGTAATTTGCTGTGTATTATCATGTTATTATTTTTATGTATATATCTTATTATATTACGCCACCTGCAATGTGATCCTGATATTTTCTTAAGCCCAAGATAGCGTGGAAGAAATCGCTGCTAAGCGACCCTTACTTCCTAATTTCTTAATAAACAAATAAGTCAACTAAGTACACCATTTATAATTCTAGAACGGATCTGATGGATGAAAATTTAAACTTAAATATATTTTGCTCTGGAATAACACAAATAGACTTTTATTCAGACATTGCAACGGAAACAAAGTCGAAGATATGTATTGGATATGAAATTCAAAAATGTTTTTTTTTTTTTTAATTTTTGTCTGACGCACAGCCAGACTATCAGATGTGTCTGTTTTCTTGTAAGTACATATTTTAGTACGCCGCGTATAACGCAACATTAATTACCATGTCGTGTAGAAACCGAATGTGGGCTGGATTTTATCTTACTTCCTCACTAAGCCCGCTTCCATCAAAGACTATCAAGGGCCAACTTGTAATAGATATTTAGGTTAATTATTATAATTATTATGACATACCTCCTTACGCGTAGAATGTATTTTTAGCTTCACTTTGCCATCATCTATAATGACATCCAACACACATAATTCCCGTGTAACAAGGTATGATATTATATATCATATAATAACAAGGCCATTTCCCTTCATTAATCCAATAAAGACTTTCAATACAACGTTAATAAGAGGTAGGTACTTGTGGTTAAACTAATCAATAACTACTTCACGTTGTATCTATTTGTAATAGCAACTTGGATTAAGTAGTGTTCAACTAACGGTAACGAGGTATTTTATGCCATTACAACTAAAATAATAAAATACGTTTTCTTGAAAAATTAGGCTAACTCAGAATTTCAGTTTCACTGATAGATTTTGTATTAACTGAAATATGACGTTAATTGATAGAAGTGTCGAAATATTAAAGCCGTTTGGGAGCTTTAATCGAAAGCCCCTTTATACGTTTGATATATAACAAAACGAAGTAGAGAGATTGTTTCTCTTCATTAGGACTACAAAAAGTCCGTAATACCATATATCAATATTCTAAAATTATCCATTATTTCTTTAAAAAAATAGGTTCCAAATAAAAAAGGGAATTTCATTTTTTATTTGGTGCTTTTGGAAGGTTACACATCACTTTTGGATCCCGAGCGAAGTCGCTGTCGTTTGCTAGTTTTTTCCTAATTGCCTATAGCTAGGTATAGTTACCCTGCCGACATAAAAATAGTGATTTAGCTTTTGGATACGGTGCTGTGTTATATCCGCACTACATTAAAGTCAATTTAGTAAATCTATAAATTGTTGCACCTATCATCAGAAGTCTCCCTCTTCGTCTGACTTAATACCTCATATTCAAAATATTACAGGACTATACTACACTGCATAATCCCTTAATTGCTATGACCAAC
Source organism: Mycalesis mineus (assembly GCA_034621355.1). Lineage (NCBI taxonomy): Eukaryota > Metazoa > Arthropoda > Insecta > Lepidoptera > Nymphalidae > Mycalesis > Mycalesis mineus. Next base: position 4,097,417 of record CM067882.1, read on the forward strand.
TCTACTGGGGAGAATCTACAAATAGTCCAACATTACGTTTCAAAAGTGTAAGCAAAGCCTACTTGAAATAAACAAATATTTCCAAAAATTCGAATAAACGAATTTTAATTTTTACATTTTTTTAAATAAAAAGAAAGCTATTTGCATTCTTGCACATTATATAGAGCTTCTCCCGCTGGGGAAGTTGACTCTGATCGCCAATTATCCTAAGCTTCTACTCATAGTTTCCATTACATGAGAAAAATAGAACACAAAAAAATTACGTTCACGTAGGTACACTATACTGTAACATACGTTGCGTTGTTGCACATGTAATACTACGTGTACTATTTTGTACCCTGTGATTACTTGGACATGTTAAAGCAATGCTTCCGTTGTACAGATGGAGTGAGCGTCCACAACGGTAGACAGACGAGCGAGCTAATTATCGGGAAAGCGGAACCACGGCACGCCGGGAACTACACGTGTGTGCCGGCCAACGCTAAAGCGGCCTCGGTCACGGTGCACGTTGTACAGAGTAAGTATTGTTACCTTGGAAATAAATAAAACGTGCCCCATATAAATAAAATATTTCATTGTTGAACAGAATAAGTATAATTAGCTTCTTGTTATACGGAGTAAGTATTCTTAGCTTCGTGTTAAATAAAATAGACATAAATAAAATATTTCATAATTGATGTAATGTGATATGTGGCGTAAGTATTCTTAGCTTCGTGTTGAATGAAACACATTCACATAAATACAATTTTGTAATTTATTTTAAGTACATAGCTAACTGACATAAATAAAATATTTAACGTTATGCAGAATAAGTACGGTTATGTTAAATAAAACACGGTCCTATGAATAATAAAATTATGTAAGTACTAGGTGCAAATTTTAATAATCTCGGAAAAAAATATCATAATTAAAATGATTATTTGAGATATTATGACACCAGACTAGATAAATACTATAGTATTATTTATATTCTAGATTATTATTTATTATTATTATTTACCCATGAAGGACCTGCCGCGGGGCAGATGCCCCGACTCGCTTTTAGAAGACTCGGGACTAAATACTTGTATGAAACCGAGGTATTTGTTAATAACCGATTTTCGTGACCTTTAAGCTTAAATATCTTAGAACATGAATTAATATAAAACTTGAATGAACTTTTAGAATTCCAAAATAAATTCTAGGCGCTGGAAAGTAAAATTCTTTCCGATGCTTAGTTATTTGCGCTTGATTCCTAGTATTATTGTTCCTAGCTAATCGCCTACAACTTAGTGAGCAAGATTTTTAGATACCTTTTATTCCCTACTTCTAATATTAATAAAACATTTCTGGAATAAATAAAGTTTTAATTTTCGAGAAGAGAGCAGACGTCAAAATTTCTGTGAAACAAATACCGAATTCGAGGTACTTTTACTAGTAAAAATTAAATTGATATATCTAGTTTTGAGCCCTGAAATTCTGAAAATATTTAAACACAATTCTATTAAGAGTTCATACAACTCCATTATGATAAACGATTTCTGTCTCTAAGCAATATTTCCTTTGTAATGCTTACTTTTTCGATGAATTTACTTTGATATTATTTAATTTTCATCAAAGTAAATAGATACTTTGATTCTTAAAATAAACTTATATCTGTTTTACAATTCGAAACGCGAAATTAGATTTTCGTAATTTTTTTTTTATAAATTGAAAGCGAGTGAGAGTTTCTAAATGTATATCATTATTTTAAACACACAAACTGAAGTTTTATTTCGTTGATTACTTAAGATATCTTATCTAATATATAAAATTTCCCTGTTACAATGTTAGTTACCGTACTCCTCTGAAACGGCTTTACCGATTTTTACAAAATTTGAATGCTTATTCAGCAGGTCTGAGAATCGGCTACTATCTAATCATCTATTTTTTTTTAATTTTTAATGCAAAACAACGTTTGCCGGGTCAGCTAGTTTTATATATAATCGAAACCAATGTAGGCTTCGATTATTTTACCTTTTAATTGTTTTTTAAAACATATTAGCGTGCTTATTTCTTTGTGTCACTGTTATAAATAAAATAATAAAAATCTAACGAATTAATATTTTGTAGAAGTATGAAGGAATCTGAGAAACTCTTTGTAATTTAGCACAACTTGTTACGAGATCTGCTCTAGCCTCCGCGGAATGAAATACTGATTAATCTTCAGAGAAATCTAAATTAAAGTTTTTGTAATACAGCTTTTATAAAAATTGCTTATAATGAGTATATTCTTTTAAACAATATTTTAGATATTGGATTTTGTGGTCATTATAATTTCTTAAACGAACTGAACAGAACGAAACGAACTGCTAAATCTCGTAGGTAATGTTATAGAATAATTATTTATTATTCACATATTTATAATCAATACCTTTACATTATAAAAAAAAATTCATTTTATAAAAGTTTATAAGTTTGTCAACACATGCTTCTAATATCATAGGTGAGTACGGTGGGCAACGATAGAGTTTGGAACAATATGGTGGCTTTGAAAGATAACATGTAGGTAATATAACAAACTTTCAAGGATAAAGCTTACTTTACTAATCAAAAGCAGTATGTGTCAATATTTATCAGCTCTTTTAAAATTACGAAGATCTGATTTTCTCTAAGACCATGTAATTTTACATATTAAAATAGGAATGCTTAAAAAAGAAAAAACAAGATAAACTTTCGTTTATATTTCAATTAGTTACCAAAAATATTATTCAGTAACCTTTTACTTAATGTTTTTGTTGGAAAAATTTTAATAAAGGACATCTTTTGTTACAATTTCGCTAGAAATGACAATTTTGTTTTTTGTTTTCATGAGCTAGGTAACATTTTCTGGGGGTTTATTATAAATTTTAAAATAAGGTAAAATATTATAACAAAAAGTAGAAAACAAAAGTAAGATTTAAAGCTTTTTATTTGGAATTTAGGTTATTTTTAGTACATTTTCTTTTTAATTAGATTTATTATTTTGTTTATAAATCTCTCTGACGCTGCTCTATATTAGTCCGATTCTCAGCTGTTAGGAAATTATATATTTTTAACTGTATTTATTTCGTTCGTAGCTCTAGTTTTTTGATAGATTCAGCCGTGACCTTATCAGGATTTAAATGCCTCAAAGCTAAACAAACTGATGCGTTTAGAAGTCCTTGGAAATACCTACGACTAGCAGTGGACGGTAATAATGATGATATTGTATCAGATTTGATAGATAGAGATAGATTTCGTTACAGAATCGACATGCTGATAAGAATAGCGACACGCTAACTTCATATTAAAATAAAATCTACAAACAAAATCTTTTCTTTTAGAAAAAGGCTAAATAAAACGTTCGTTAAAAATGTTTATACATTATTATAACTTGAATATGTTGAATAATACGTTGGAATTAAACGTGTAACACACATACTTCATTCCAGGTGAAACGCCCGCCGCAATGCAGCACGGGAATAATTCGTCAGTGAAAACACGAGTGCATTTAGCTCACTCGTTAATACTATTGTCGTTATTCAGCGTGTTGCTACGGAACGTGCGGCGGTTTGGATAACGATGTCTCTCCTTGTAAAATAATTATTGTCGTTGTGTAATTCTTTTATTTTCTCTCCGAATGTTAATGGATGTTTTCCACTTGAAAATGAATTGAAATCTTAGAACTACATTTTTTTAATTATAAATTGAATAGTAAAACACAAGTGCATTTAGCTCATTCGTTACTATTGTCGTTATTCAGCGTGTTGTTACGGAACGTGCAGCGGTTTGGATAACGATGTCTCTCCTTGTAAAATAATTATTTTCTTTGTTAATTTTTTTATTTTCTCTCCGAATGTTAATGGATGTTTTCCATTTGAAAATGAATTGAAATCTTAGAAGTTTTTTTACATTATGAACTAAACACGAGTGCATTGAGCTCACTCGTTCCTATTGTCGTTATTCAGCGTGTTGCTACGGAACGTGCGGCGGTTTGGATAACGATGTCTCTCCTTGTAAAATAATTATTGTCGTTGTGTAAATCTTTTATTTATTCTCCGAATATTAATGGATGTTTTCCACTTGAAAATGAATTGAAAAGTTGGAATTGTATTTTTTCGTTATTATTGGCAGATGCATTAAGTCAATTCATCTGCGGTAGAACGTACATCTAGAAAGTATGACGGTTTAGATAAAAATATTATCTCTCAATGTTAAAAATAATCTGATCATCTTTTTTTATTTTATATGGAAGGGAATTTTAATTTTTTTTAATATAAAAACTAAAAACCGTAATATTTATTAAAAATAAAATTGTAAACACACAAGTTATGAAGAAACTTCTGTCTTATTTTTTAAATATAAAAATTATATGGCGCAATTAAATTTTGAGTGCATTGTTTGTATCGAGGATAATAATAATCACTGTCCAGACATACCAACTATTACTTTATATAAATTAAATTTTATTAATATTTTAAAATCTGCAACTGTCGAACTCAAGTAAATTATAATAATTATTGTTAAAATGTGTATTCGAAATGTAGATATTAATGTTAAATGTATTTGTAATTTTAGGCATTTTAGTTTTCTTAAATAAAAATTCTTATAATTATTGATTTAAATAAGAACTCTTAAAATTTAAAACATAATTTCAAGTAGAATGTAAAAAAGTTAAATTTTTATTTAATATTTTGGATAACTTTGTTTCGTTTCGCAATTTTTCAAGCTGGAAAACATCGTGCAGTCATACATTTTATTGTCAGTTGATAAAATAAAGAAAGTATACCAATTGAGTACAATAATGTTAAATGTAAATAATTGTGAAATATATGCGCATATAAGTGATATTTAAGATATAATAATAGTAAATATTATAATGTATGTAAAATTATCTGTAATGGTTTTAAGAATAAATAAGATTTTGAATTTAACGTGCCAAGTTTAGTTGTGTATTATTTTTAAAGCTATTTTTTATAACATAAGCAACATTCCTTTTTCCCATCGTACTGCCCTATAAGCCTGTGATAAAATTGGTTAGGTACAAACATCCAAGGGACGAGATTGAAATCAAGACCTCTTTGACTTTGAGGCTGGTTCTTTAACCGTGTGACTTTAATTGCATGTTGTCTGCCTGTCAATTAATAAATTAATTAAGTTAGCTTCCTTTCTTCCAAGAAAATTGCCACTAAAAGACAGCCTGGAGTTGGTAAATATTAGGTATTATGTAACGAAATTCGACAGTGCCTATCTCGACGTAGTTGCCATCTCCCTGTCTATAGAGACAAAGTCGAAACTCGCACTGTCGAGTTTTGTTACAGAATCGACATGCTGGTAGTTATCGCTTAATCTTTACTTTAACCCTGGATTAACTATATCTACCCTGGTCAAGTTCTACTTCCTATTACTTGATAAGTGTCTTTATGAAGAAGGCAGCTATGGATGTGAGATTGTCTACTGGCCCAAAAAGGCAAGTATCCAGAGCCGTTATGCTACTTAATAAATAAAGTCAGTATATAGCAACGTGATGTTCGACAACGAATATAACATAATATATGTAATTGGTAAGTAAGAGCCAAGTAAATTTTTAAATACTTTGTCAACGCGTGGTATAAGGAGGAGTTCTGATTTGAATAAATCAAAAACATAATAAACATACTTCTTAAATATTTTAAAGAATTAACGTTTATAATATGAAATATATTAAACATTTTATGCATAATTTACAGTTTTTTCGTCTAACTTTTCTGCAAAATACTCATAATACCTACCGTAAGTACACGTAAGCTAGTAATTCCCAATGAACTAACTTTAGTATAATACTTTAAGAGTCGAAAAGTCTACTTAATACCAACTGTTGCTTGCTGCAGTAAGCAAAAATTCGAGCATGAATATGCGGATGTTTCCTTGTTTACTATGGACTTACGCCAAGTATAGTCTGCGTGTATCCAATACAGTATTTACATAGCCAAAGTTTTCGCTGTGAATGAAAATACATCATAGTTTATGTCATTTTAGAAGGTAAATTGAGAAGCTTGTGTTTGTTAGTTGTTTTATATAACAGGTATGGTTACATGACAGATTGAATTGCAAAAATTGTAGCATATTTCAGTACTTTATTATCTTTAAAATTAACACTTGGAATTTAAAAGACAAATGGAAAATGTAAAATCAGGTAGTTATTATATTACTCAAAACGTTACGTTTTTGCAAAACGCGACTTTGTCATAAACTTTAAAGGCGACGATTGATCTGTCCACAAATCAACTACAATAGTAGAAAATGTTTTGTTTGAAAATCTAGCTATTAAATTAAATTTTTAGGTCGAATCCATTTTTAATTTCATCTGTTCTGTAGTATATCAGGTCTATCATTTGGCTACGGTCGTGATAATGTTTGTACTACGTACCATCGTAGTGATATAGACGTGCCACCTAGCATTCAACTGGTACCTAGCTACGTAAAAACCAGCTGTGCTATTCTGTAAAAATGTTTTACTAACTCGACAGTAATTTTCGGGTATCACTATCTCTCAAATTCAAATTATTGTTTTTCAACTTAATTTACAAGCACTTTAGAAGTTAGAATTTAAAAACCTCCTTTGGGAATAGCACAGCTGTTAAGAATATCGAGTAAACTATATTCCTTTCAAGTTAATACTCTAAGTTAACACCTATGAATTGCATCGTCACTTAACATCAAGTCAGGCATTGACTTGTCCATCACAAAAATAACTCCTTAGAATATATGCCTATTTATTAGTTATTCACAATATGCCATTCAGTCATAAGCTTTGAATATTTCCACGTACAAACTCCTAGAACTATTAAGGCTGTTGATAACTTAACTATTTCTAGGTAAAGCATGATTGATTTCACGAAGCCTATTTAATTTATTCATTCATTGATTGTTGCAGTAATTTTAAGAAATACGGTCGATGTTAAACTCTTATACTTAAATATTGCTTTGTTTCTACAGTAATTTACTTAAGCTAGGAATTAGGCCCATAATTACTGCTCACGAAATGCAATTAAATTGTGCAAATTGTTTTCATACTTATTTTCTATTCTAAGCACAAATTGCATCATTTCTACTATTATTGTAAAATATAGAGTATAGTTTTTGTGTATATTATTCCATAAATTCTAAATATGCCAAAGCGTAGTAACGAATCTAATTTACATTTGTATAGGTTAAACGAAATGAGGTTAGTTACAACATTTTTATATCCAGAATTTCTGAACAGGTCTGAATAAAAGTTATGCAGATTATAGTCTGGAATAGCACCTACATAGGCCAATTATATTTATTTTATTTAACTTCGATATTCTGGCTCTATTTTATTATTTAATATGCCTCTGAAGCATAATAAAAGAAAAATAACGGTTAAAATAAATTGTCCTTTTTCCATACCTAAAATCCTTAAATAAAAAGTACGACGCTTATCAAAATAAACTCCTCGGTGTCCTTTACTTAAAATAGAATTATTCGATTTTATAACGAATTAAACATTTTGTTACAAAAAGTATTTACAAAGTCTATAAACTTCATCTCCCGGAGACAAGGTTTTCGATTACTTTCAAAACTTCTGGAGGATCTTATCTCATTTTGCTTAAATTTTTGATAACGTTTTTGTTTAAGTACAGCGAACAATGAGAATATGCAGGGAGGGTATCAGAATAACTATACATAACAACGACGATTATAATTCTTCTGTATTTAAAAAAATATTTCTTACTCTTTAGTGATATATGGACACAACCTACTCGTACTATTATAGTACATTATATAAGACATTATACTGCTCTTGAAGCCAAAAAGCTACCGACACTCACACAAAAACCGAAATCGCTGCAAGTGTGCCTATAAAATTTAAAGAGTTCCTTCGATTATCCCAGGATATCATCATCAGATTCTAAAATGATAACTATGAGACTATTTTGGAAGTGTGCCTTTCTAAAAAGTTATGGTCATACATTAAAAAAAACATAACCTCCTCCGTATTTTTTCGTCAGTATAAAAAGGATTATAAGGACAAATTTATGAAATATTGACCCCAATTGAAAAAGTATCGTTCGTTTATCGGCCGGCAGTTATTGGCAAATAAAACTGATTTATATTTAGAGCGAAATTCTAACCGGCTCTGTCCGCTTCAATTCCACGATTATATTTTGGTTTCATTATTAAATGGTAGATTTCCTTTACCGTCCGGTAATCATAAATTCCATTTCCTCCGTACTCCAATGTCTTACGAAAATAGATGTTCACGACCTATTTTAATACTCGTACTCCGTTTGCTTACATTTTACTAGCCTCTTTACTCCACTAAAACCATTTTATTCGTAAAGATCTCTCATACAAATTCAAACTATTCTCGATAGTTCCAGACTAAGTAGGTAAATTAATAATCGAATTGAGGGTAACTATGAAAAAACCACCTCACCGCTAGAAGCGAGCAGCCGCCCGCCCAGTCCCGTTACGTCGACGAGGGAAGTGGCGAAGTATTTCTCCATTGCAGTCGTCTCAAATCCAGGGTTCGTTCTTTCAGCTCAAGGCAGCGACCCGCAGCGAGTGTATTAAGCCATCAACAAGGATGCCTGGCAAGGAAGCCGTCGCCTGACGGCTAGGCGGGTTTGCAACATCGAATAGGTAGATGGCCTTCGTTTCCTGCTGCAACCGGTGGAATAGTCACTACGTAGGTACCGATAGACTTGACGTTTCAAAAGTGGTTGTGAAACCGTCGTCTTGAAATAAAATTTGAATTTCTGTTTTACCTTAGAACGATGGATTCCTAATAAATGAGATAAAAAAAAATTGGCGCGTACCTAAAACTACACGACAAAATTAAAACGAAGATCATGTTATTAAATGTAGGTTTTTGTGTTTAACTACTAATATTATTCGAACCCATGGACAACGAGTCGATTTTACTTCGACAAATATGAAGGCTCAGTCTCATTCCATATCTGCATCGTCATCACATAGTATAAAACAAGGTAGCTTTTTTATGTATGTCCATATCTAGTATCCGTAGTATGCTTAAATCTTTAAAACTACTCATCCGATTTTCATGCGGGTTTTTTATCAGATAGAGCTCAAGAGGAAGTTTTATGTGTATATTACATGCATAATATTGTAGACAAACACTGATAATTTTAGAGGTTTCTGATGTAATGTCGTAAACTAACGCATTTTTGCGCTTACATTGCAAGCGCTGGCTTAACCCTATGAGATAACTAAATAACGTACCGCAATATTGCACACCTTAAAAAGGGTAACAAAAAAGTCCGCGATAGTATATGTCTATCTCTTAGGGATAACCCACAAAAACCAATATTTATCTTTTAATTTTAACCAAAAGTACCTAATGGCTTATTTACGACGCGATTTTAAGCAATACTGCATCAATCCTTATCCAATTAAGTTTCTTAAATACTTTGTGCATTTAAAATAGATCATTATTGCCCTTTAAATTAATAATTTATTTTTATAATTTAAGGTAATTTTCTTAGACGGCCAAGTTGCGCAGTGGGTAGTGACCCTGCTTCTGCGTCCTAGGCTGTGGGTTCGATTCCCACATCTGGAAAAATGTTTGTGTGATGAGCGCGGATGTTTTCCAGTGTCTGAGTGTTTATCTATATATTATAAGTATTTATGTATAATATATATAAAAATATTCATCAGTTATCATAGCACCCATAATACAAGCTACCTACGCTTACTTTGGGGCTATATAGCGATGTGTGTAATTGTCCTATAATATTTATTTACTTATTAATTTTCTGTAATAGTTGCTTTTTTTTGCTACAGCAAAGAGTCATATCAACAATATGATTTTAGATTGCTAAATAATTTATTTGGTTAATAAGCACCATTAAATAGTCCTTTGTTGATAAAGTACTGAACAAACTATTGATGGACGAACGGCAAGTTTACCACAAGAATAGACCCAAAACAAACGACGAAAGTTTTAGTTGAAAACAAAAGCTGTGGCACCTTATAAATGATAAACTATCAAAAAGTTATGTAATTTGATAACTTCAGACATTCAATATTAATAGTGTTTGAAGTTTGAATAGGGAATTCACACAATTGTGAAACAGGCCTTAGAAACTGGTCCGTTATTATGGCACAAGTTGTTCCCCGAAATGATTGGAAGGTAACAATCGATGGGGTCAGGGACAATCGAGTGAAAATACAATCGTTATGACCCTTACGGCATTGGGCTAAAAACAACAATGTTCGATTTTTTGCGATTCAGCGATATCGGAAATAAGATAGGTATACTGTATTTTTATGAAGAATTGAGGTGACTTTTTTGTTTAATACAAGTAGGTACCTAGTAGGTACTTCAAATTAAACTATCCGCGTGTGTGGGTCACACGGTCTAAATATAAAGATTATGTATATACTGAGAGGTGGTTTATCTTTTTCGTTCACACGGAACAACCATAAGGTAATTTTTACCAGTTTTAAAGGTGTGAATTCGTAGCCGACCCCAGACGACAACTGCAGACGACATATCGAAGCGGCAATTACTAGTTTTTAGGGTTCCGTACCTAAAAAGAAAAAAACGGAACCCTTACAGGACCTCGTGATCGATGCCAGACAGGCTAATCAGTAGACCATCGAGGCGTGAAGCAGTGTTTAGGAATAATTCCGAAAACCTTAAAATTTACGGAACCCTCGCTGCGCGAGTCCGACTCGCACTTGGCCGGTTTTTTTAATTTATTTATGTAACTTTAGCCGTCATTGTAACGCTTTACCTACACAAACATATAACCTAAGGCCACCAAAGCAAAACTAGAACTCTCTATATATTGAAGTTTTTGTACCATTAACACATAAATTTTCTTTAGTAAAATGGTAAAAATCGAGTTAATTCTGAACACTCTGTGATATAAACTGTGAAATATCTATAAACTTTCACAGAATAAATACATTTAACTCACAGCGATAATCCAGCTTCTAGAATTTCGCTTTACATTTAATTAGCTATACCATGTAAATTCAATTAAAATGTCATCATTTTATTTTAATCCATTTCATTTTATTATGATATTGAAATAATGTCTATACTAATATTGTAAATGTGAAAGTTACTCTGTCTGTCTGTCTGTCTGTCGCTGCTAAAGCTACTAAACCGATTTAAATGAGATTTGGTACAGATATAGTCTAGAGCATAAGAAAGCACACAGGCTACTGTTTGTCGAATTATCACAGAGCAGAATTTCTTGCGGACGGAGTCGCGGACATCCGCTAATTTCCTACAAAATTGTCTAAAAAATTGACGTAATATACTAAATTTCAAACGGGGACCACTCTAAAATTTGCATTTGAAGTCACTTCATCAGATAAATCGGAGTCAAATGTAAAAAGACACTAGTGGTTGCACGAAGTCGTATAACAAGTGTGTTGGCCTAATTACTGACTACCTATTTGAAACAGTAAGCTAGTTAAAGCTTGTTCTCACTACATACAAATAGACTCGTTCATTATATTTTTTTTTTCAATGAAAGCTAACTGCTTAAAGAAAAAATTACAATAGGTGGAAACTTAAATAGGTACCTACTAAGATATGCTTTTGTGAAAAAATCTTGGATATTTAACCACATATTCATAAACATTTATGGCTGCAATAGCCTAAAATCCCTCTATTAAATCAGTTAGTAAATACGTGTTGTTTTGAGCTATTTACAGCTATTTATGTATAGGTTAAGCCGAATTAACTCCACAGGAATTCTTAATTATCAACAAATAAAGATTCGACGCGGAGGAGGTTCCCGTTCTGCTAGCAAAACTAAGGTATCACAACTACTTGTATGATATCTACATGTATGTATAACGAATAAGCGTGTTCTACAAGTCACACAAAAGTCATTAGCACGAGCTCTAAGTCTCAAGAACCTCTTCCAAAAACTCATTGTTGGTTAAGAGATCACGTAGTCGAAAGTTTGGCCTAGTATTTGCTCACAGGCCTCCCTCTCACAGCTGTGTAGTGAGGGCGTGCCTTAATAAGCCTACCTGCAAAGCAATTCAGAGAAGTCAATTTAAATTAATCTAGGTCAAACCGGAGGGTATTTTGTAATAATAAAATCTGAATACTGGCTTAGTGTCTCTGTTTCAATTCCTGAAGCCAGCCAAAAAATAGACTGGTCCTCTTTGCCAAACTTTTCTATGCCTATTTGGATATTTGGATTTTTGTTTTACAGGAATCAGTTGATGAACTACATTTTTAGCCGTATGTCGCTATATTTTATTATTTTTTTTCTACTACAAGTTTGCTGCTATCACACCTGATGTTAATGGAATCTACGATAGAAGCGTGCTAACTTGTTTAGGAGTACATACCCCCTTCGGTTTATACACGACAACGTAACGGAACGCTAAATCGCTTGGCGGTACGCCTTTGTCATTATTAATTAAGTATTATTTATATTACACTTTTATATTTTATAAATATAATGCAGGATCGCTTCCGATGGACCGTCGTCACAGAAACATACCGGCACTCCGCGAACCCACCCGAGCTGCCCGTTATTATAATTAACACCTAGTCATTGTTACAAAGTCAAATATTATCAAGGTCAGTCCATAAACCCGCATTGTAGCAATATGGTGGGAGCAGCAGCCCATATAATATAAGAAAGGAGGTCTAAATATGTAGTAGGCCATTCAAATAAGCTGATAAAGATGTAGAAGTTTCATCAAAATTATGATATAAATCATCATGAGTTCAACTAATCCCGACATATTTTAAAATTATAATGGAAGCGTATATTAGAATGTTTTAAATTGCACGGGGATTACGGATTACCAAAAGCTTTGAAATGCATTTATAATTTTGCGTTACCTAAAACTGAGGATTTTTAATCTTTGGAGCTTTTACTAAAAGTTTTATGTGATGTGAGGGATTACCTTGATGTAGCGCAAGTATTAAATAATACATTTTTATAGTATGGTTGTAACAATACTATAAGTAATGGACAATTCCAGGTGTGTTTACAAAATATTTAGTCGTCATCATTATCTGCCTTTAACATTACTGGGTCAGAGCTCCCAGCTTATAAGGGCTTATAATATATATACTACAATTCATTATCCAGGGTAAACGGAGTGTGGGAAGGGTAAAAATCCTGCCTGAAAAACCTTCGCCAGTGGTCCCATAAAAGCACTCGGTCACTATTCAGGGCTGCTGCGTCCAAAATTCAAGTTACCGGAATGATCGCCCACTTTCGTTAGAAGAGGCACTTCTAGAAGAAGACTGGTTTGAAATTAGTCGGGCATACTCCGACTATAATGACGTGAATCTTAACCATTCTCTATTTAAATAATAAAAGGTTATACTTAGGTAACGTAAAATCGTAAGTCTTTCAGTTAGTGTTTGTCTGCCATCCGTACTACAAGTGTAAAAGTTTTTATTGTTTTTACCCGACTGCGTCAGAAGGAGGGCTATGTTTTTCGTATGTATGTATGTATGTATGTATGTCCATTTCTTCGGCACGCGCTACAGCCTAAACGGCTGAAAGGATTTTGACATGTGGGGTGTCGTTGAATTTGTCAAAATTGTGGTAGTGACATAGGCTATATAATTTTTCAAAATGGCGGCTGTAAATGGGGGAAAAAAGGGAGGATGTGTGTATTTTTTTCTCTTATCTTAGCAATATGGGTACCAATTAAAAGGTCGTAAAAAGACCATTTCAAAAATATAAATATCATATCATGTTCATATTACTTTTTTTACAAAAAATGGCAAAAAGTGTACTATGTGTACCGTCTCATTTCTACGCCATAAACTAAAACTAAAAAGTCTGAAATAAAATTATTATTATAAAAACAAAAAACCCGACTGCTTAGAAGTTATAAACTGAAAAGAGAAAAACAAGGATCACTATATCTGTATAAAATTCTAAATACTTTATGGTGCTGCATGCGGGGACAAACGTAGTTTTAGTAGATCTTTCTTTAAAGTATTTTGTCCCTGTTTGCAGCACCATAAACTATTTAGAATTTTAAACAGATATAGTGATCCTTGTTTTTCTCTTTTCAGTTTATAACTTCTAAGTAGTCGGGTTTTCTGTTTTTATAATAATAATTTTATTCAATCATTCCTTAATTATTTTCTCAAGTATTGCTTGTTTCTGTTGTTCATGTTCTTCGGTGAAATTCTTTTTTAAGTTAAGTATTTTTTTAACTAATGTCAAAACATATCATTAACATAAACTAACTCATAAGTGGAATAAATTTTCCATACGTTTACAATGATAACATATCAAAGTAGGAATATTTGGGGCCCGCAATATTAGGTTGGCTTAATGCCAAATTCTCGCACAACATATTTATATTAAATTCGCCTGCGGGTAGAATGAAGGATTCCGTTTGAATTAATCGGGCACCACGTGTTGTATTTGATTAAAATGGGATGTAACGGAATATGGCCGGCTCAGTTTCAATGCTTAGCGGAGAGATTCGCTGGGGGTCAAGCGACTATGAGATCTTTTCATACTAATATTTTGGTAAAAGTATGTAATAAATGACTATTTCAAAATTTGTTGAAAAACTTTTTGATATATTATTCGTATATCAACAGTTGATGTTAATATTTCATGTTGATGGTGATGAATGACTTATTTTATTTTTTTATTTATACTTTACTTGTACACCACATGGCATAAAATAAAAACAAACAGAAACAATATTATGAAGCACGTAGGGGTACAAAAGCCAGCCTTAGCGATTTCTTGTTTTGAGTTTAGGAAAATATTAGGACCAAACTGCAGGTATGTATGTTTTATTAAAACTTCTTTATCGGGCACCACAGTATTTGATTAAAATGGGATGTAACGGAGTATGGCTCAGATTCAATACTCAGTGGTGAGATTTGTATCCCTATTTGACGAGCTCAGTGGCAGTGGTAACGTGACGGTGGTCCTGGGCTCAATTCCAAGCTGGGCTAATTAAGATTTTCTAAATCAGTCCTGGTCTAGCTGGTGGGAAGCTTTGGCCTTGGCTAGTTCCCACCCTACCGACAAAGATGTACCGCCAAGCGATTTAGCGTTCATTAATATTCTCAAATAGTTATTTAATCCGTCGTTTTAAATCGACGGCCGAGTAGCGCAGTGGGCAGTGATCCTGCTTCTGCGTCCTAGGTCGTGGGTTCGATTCCCACATCTGGAAAATGTTTGTGTGATGAGCATGAATGTTTTCCAGTGTCTGGGTGTTTATCTATGTATTATAAGTATTTATGTATAATATATATAAAAATATTCATCAGTTATCATAGTACCCATAACACAAGCTACCTAAGCTTACTTTGGGGCTATATAGCGATGTGTGTAATTGTCCTATAATATTTAAATCAACAATATGGCCATATACAGAATGAAAGAAAGTTAATTACTTAATTTCTAAATTTCTAATTTAAAGTGAAATATAAATGACGCCTTCAAAACGTAGCGCATATTTAAAAATTAAAACATGACCCAAATTAAAAAAAAAAAACGGTTATGTAAAAACACCCGTAATTTCGTTATTATAATTAATAATGAAATCTCATTACGCGAAAATTTCACCTATCATCATAGATACACACCGGTGAAATTAAGTAGCTTTTATAAATATTAAAACCTCAACGTTCTGCGTACTTAACTACGAGCAAAATGGACTCCCGATTAAATAGCTGACTTAATCTAGACTGGAGGGAGAGTAATGAAAATGTCGCAAGGAGGAAATGTATTGAGAGAAATTTATTCGCCAATGAGCAGCGGGAACGGTGGCCCCTTATTAAGCTAAAAGCTGTTTAACTGTGACATCCTTAAAAGTATGTTCAGTCTGAAATTTCAACGCAGGTAAGTTGAATTTACGCTGTAAGGTGCTTAAAAGTTTTATGTTTGTAAAACTTTATATTCATTTCTGAGGAAACTGAAATTCTATAGACTAATAGAGCGACATGCAAACTTTCTTCATTTTATAAAAATTGAAAGTTTCTCAGCTCCAGCTACTTACCTATAGGTGAGATTTCATACCTTTGTACGGTAGGCTACTATTGTATTTGTTCCAAATATTTTTGATTATTGTGGTGGTGTATACGGTTGCAATTAACAAAAGTCTAGTTGCAGTTGACGACCTTCGTAGCACAGTGATATGCGCGGTGGATTTATAAGAAGGAGGTCCTGGGTTCGATTCCCGGCGGGGCAGATTAAGATTGTTCCTTAATTTGTCTTGGTCCTACACAGGTCGTAATGTTGTAACTTCAGACGGGACTCGAAGATTGGTACGACCAATATCAAGCTGAGTTAGTGATAACTAAGGTCATAATTGCTCATATTAATACAACGATATTAGAAAAATAAGATTTATTTATGGCGATTGAAGGTTTTTCCCGCTAATTACCAAAGCCATCATAGATTTTCAGTCTAATAGTAAACAATTTTAAAAAGTTCTAATAGTCGAATATCAATATGTTCTAATAGTACACTAAAAAAAGTATATAGACACTTTAACCCTAGCTCACTAAACTTATTTTCGAGTGACATTGTCACTAACCATTCGTAATTTTTACGACAAATTAAAACATCAATAATTATTAAATCAACTTTGTTAATGGCACAGAATGACTTAAATTAACAGTCTTACTTATCTTTTAATAAAACTAAATAATATGTTTTATAAATTACTATCCTGAACACAAATTGCACATCGATACCACATGCTCCCTGCAAATCGGTGTTTTGCACCCCATACAGAATGTCGTCGTCATACGACGTTTTTTTGCGGGACAGGTGTTGCAAGTTTTTCGCGTTTTAGGTACGTCATGACTAGGACCTTCCTGAGGATCATTAATTTTCAAGATCTCTGCGATGATGAGCTTCAGATTTCGCTGCAAAGTTACAGTTACTATGTTCGAGTATTGCACTATTATGTCGATGATTTCCTCCGGAATAAAAAGATGAAATAGATCTTTTGGCTCGGAAGGTTCTTTAGATATACCTACTGGTCCAGGTACAATATGCAGCACATTACGAGCACCTGTACGTGGGTCTCGAGGTATTGTAGACCATTTGTGTTGATTCTTACCGTACAAGATGTTCTGCCTTGGTTGAATGACTGATTGCTGGTGTTGAGTATGCTCATTGTTGACATCAACGATCTGATTTGAGCCAAATGTCGTTGGCGTACCATCATCAGAATCAGAATCTATGACCAACCTTCGACTGCGACCGGTACGTGGCACGAAAACATCGCCCTCTGACGAAACTGCAACATCCTCGTCACTTTCGTCAGTTTCGAAGTGAATTTCCGTCTCTAAATTATTATTATCTTCCTCTGAATCCGATTGCGATTGATTATCAGGGATTGACTCCGTATCCGATTCTTCTAGCCACTGTAAAATTTTCTCATTTTGGCTCCTCAAATCCATCTAAAACATAAAGTAAACATGTAAATTTCAAATCTAAACAATAACTAAATAGTCATAAATAACATAAAATAATAAAATTATTAGTATAAAAATAAATTTGTATGCATATAAAGCATTATAATAATAAATAAACAAGGTTTATATAGTTATTTTTTATTTTATTAGACATAAAAAAATATGCATCACATTGAAAAAAAGTTGCGTGAATACTAACCTTTCGTAATTTTTACGCCGATCACACGATATCTCCTAACCAAAAACAGGTGCATCCGTAATGAGTGTTTACGGGTCACTGGTGATGCGAATTAGGAAGGTACTAGAAGTATGCGGATTCGCGCGGGAGGGGAACATACCTAAACCTTAAATGCGCCAGTCACGCGTCGTAATTTTTACGAATGGTTAGTGATCTAGGGTTAAAAATGTGATGTTTAGGAAAATGCTTGATATATCCTGAATACAGTTCCGAAAAAACGTTTCGAACTCGGCATCCAACAGCGTCAGTCTTCCATCGTCTAGGGTGCATTTTCTTTTCCTTTTTATTACTTGCCGAGGAGACACATCCATGGGGAGACTTGTGGAACAACGAAGGGTCGAAGGCACAAGAGCGCGCGGCAGGTTTTCAATGCGCTGGAATGATCAAATGAGAATTGCTCTAAATAGATGTGTCCACGAATGCACTAATAGTGCTGCAATACGCGAGCAATAGCGACGGATTGTGCAGCTTGCCACCATTCCTGATGTGACGACCACGACCGCTCGCACTGTCCAGAATGTAATGACGAAGAAGAAGTACAGTAGCCTGCATAGTTACATAACTTCTTTTTAACCGACGAAAAAAAAACGGAGGAGGTTCTCAATTCGACACGTATATTTTATTTTATGTATAACCACGCATAACTTTTTACAGTGTTGTCCGATTTTGATAATTCTTTTTTTGTTAGAAAGGGCACACTTTCAAGGTCCTATTGTCATCATGTTAGGATCTGATGATGATATCCTGGGAAAATTAAGGGAACTCTTTAAATTTTAGAGGCACACTTGCAGCGATTTCGGTTTTAGTGTAAGTATCGGTAGCTTTTTGGCTACTAGTGCTATATAATATACTATGACAGTATAGTACGAGTTTATTATGTGGCGATAAATCACTAAAAAGTAAGAAATAAAAATTTTTAACAAAAAATAGAACTGACTCAAAACGCACTAAAAAGTAAAAAATAACTGTGTCATTTAGTTGCTTTAATTTACTAAAGCATATCTAGGAGTTATTTTTTTACTTTTTAGTGCGTTTTGAGTCGGTTCTATATTTTGTTAAAAATTTTTGACATCGCAATCGAATTGTCTGTTTTTGAGTCCAGATTATTTATTTCCGTGGTATAAGGCTGAAAGCAATTCACTTGCCTCTGTTTACAAAAACACGTTACAATATTTTCCACGGAATCGTAAATAATTCTGAATTCATAAACAAGGATTAAGTTATAAAAAGAATTCATTTAAAAGAAAGATTAAGATTAGCATAGAAACGTATTTTCATTCAAAGTTTTACAAAAGCGTTTGAATAGTCAAATGAATCGACAAAAGGCAAAAAAAGGTTCTGCGAACAAAGAATAGATAAAAGTGAAAAAAGGAGGAAACACCGAGATTTTGTGACGAAGAAGAATACTAATATCGTGGAAGGTTTATCTGTTTTTAATTTAGCTGACTTAATTAAGAATTTTACAGGAGCTCATCCGGGAAGCTCGCCGCTTATTCAGCTAACGTTATTGTTTTATTCAAAGGAATTGGCCACAGACGTAGTCAGGTTTTAGTTTTGATCGTACTTAACTAAGCTATTAATTCAGATTCTGGAAATTTAAGTACTAATGTTTGTAAGTGATAGTTAAGCGTTCTTAACTTTAATTTCTGTTAAAGTTGTCGACAATTATGGTTATTTTAATAAAAGTAATGTTAAAAATATGTCTTAGTTTCTTGTGTGGGATTTGTGTTTTTTTATGTACTACAAGTTGGCCCTTGACTGCTATCACACCGCATCTTAAGTAATGCAATCTAAGATGGACGTGGGCTAACTTGTTAGGAGGAGGATTAAATCCAAACCCCTTTCGATTTCTTCACGACATCGTACCGGAACTCTAAATCGCTTGGCGGAACGTCTTTGTCGGTAGGGTGGTAACTAGCCACGGCGAAAGCCTCCCACCAGCCAGATGAAGACAAATTATGAAAAATCACAATCTGCCCCGCCGGGAATCGAACCTAGGACCTCCGTCTTCTAAATCTACCGCGCATACCACTGATCCATGGAGGTCGTCAAAACGCTAATGTATCTCTAACAGCAGTAACCGTAACATCTCTTCTCAGATGCTACGATTATTGCTGTTACATTATACTGGCGGACATACCTACGTAGTTTCATTCACGAAAAAATGTATCAATGTATCAATTTTCTCGAAGTAACTGAAAAAAATTTTCACAAAAACTTTCGATTTTTTTTGTATTTTGTATTCGTATTTAAATGCCAGGTGATTTTCATTTTCTGCTAATATAAACATTGTGCAAATAAGTACACGTATGCCCCATCGTCGTATTATATTGTTGGAGGATTCCTTGATAAATCTGACGCCCGTAACTTTTCCCACCTGTCAAACCATGACTGATCTGACGGACATAAACTAATTAACTTTCAATAAAAACCTCTTGTAAGAATGTTCTTATCGAAAATTGTTTTCTTTGTGGCCATTCTTCCAGTGATCTTTTCTATATTTCAATAAAAAAATTACTGCACTAACAATAGTTTTGGCTGTATATTAATATATTCGTCATTCAGCCATATATTTCGTGTTTTAATAATGGGTTATTAAAATATAAAAAATCTGCTTTTTCCTTCAACTGTGAGGACGTATAAAACAATGAGCAATGCAAAGCTTAGATTAAACTGAAAATTCTCAAGTCAACGTAATTCAGCATTTCAGATGAAATTAGCAATATTATGCGCAATCCGCCGTAATAATCCACTTTCCGTTCCCTGTGTAGGTTTTAAGTCTTTTCTTTATTAAAAATCTAAGAGTACTTAGCCATGTTGAAAAATATACTAAGCATTAATGAGGGAATTTTTGTTCTAAAACAACATTTTATACAGAAAAACAGGAACATTTATCAGCTAGAAAAAAACATTAAGCTGTTTCCATTGTACTTGGCATTTACATTTGGAATCTGGGACTAACATTCATCTTAGGTTTCAACAAAAACAAATGGATATAAGGAACCAGGCATCGTTAATATTACATTTCTTTATTTTATTTTCTTAGCGTATTTCTTTTCTATGTAACTTTGTGCTTTGATTGAAAAAAATGAGGCCTAAGTTGGAGTGCGCTTACCTAGATGTCTTGAAAGTGTTATAGATTGTATACCAATAGATTTGGATGCGATAGAGATTTGTAACTTGAATTTTAAGTTAAAAAGCACAGTGAGATTAGATAATACAAAGCTCAATAAGTAAGTAGCTCTTTAACTTAAAAGTGATTCCAATGGTGCCAAAATACTAAACTCAAAATTTTCAATTTTGCCAGCGTAGATGGCGTAAAGCACACGTAGAGTGTCAAAAAAAAATGAAGTCTCAATTATTTTATTAAATTAAGAGTTAGAATTATAACTACTACTACTACTTGTACCTACTTGACATTTAAATTGTATGATTGATATGAGCGCTTATCTATACTAATATTATAAAGAGGTAAAATTTGTAAGTTTGTGTGTTTGTAAGTTTGTAAATAAAGATCTGTCGGGGCTTATCTTCGGAACTACTGAACCGATTTAAAAAATTCTTTCACCAGTAGAATGCTACGTTATCGGTGAGTGTCATAGGCTATATTTTATATTTGTATTGTAAATATTAAACGAGTTATCACAGTTTTTGTAGTGCACGTCGGATCGCAAAAATCTGTTAAATCGGCTTTTTACGCCTACGCTGCCTTAACTATTGAGAATAATTGAAAGCAATGTATAGAGACTTTATGTATCTTAAAAAGTTTTACAAAAAAGTCCGCGACAGCATATACCTTTTATATTTTAACATATATAGAACTTTTAGTATTTTAAAAATACATTTAATTCATATGCTTCCGTTTACGTAATCACTTATACAACTAAAATCCTTATCAAAACAAATTATTTAGTAATCACAAGGATATTATAGAGATAAGATTTACCTTTTATAGTATGTTAATTAGTTATATAGTTTCGGAGATATTACAAAATTTCTAAAAAGTGCGACACTGTAATAAATCATTTAATTCATATGCTTATTAAAATAAATTATTTAACAATCTTAAGGATATTATTGAGATAAGATTAGACTTTTACAGTATGTTAATTAGTTATATAGTTTTGGAGATATTACAATATTTTAAAAAAGAATAATACTGCCGCTATATCATCCAACGGCCGATGGCCGACCGAGTGGCAAAGTGAGTAGTGACCCTGCTTCTGCGTCCTAGGCTGTGGGTTCGATTCCCACGTCTAGAAAAATGTTTGTGTGATGAGCATGGATATTTTCCAGTGTTTGGGTGTTTATCTATATATTATAAGTATTTATGTATAATATATATAAAATATTCATCAGTTATCATAGTACCCATAACACAAGCTACCTACGCTTACTTTGGGGCTATATAGCGATGTGTGCAATTGTCCTATGATATTTATTTATTTATTTATTAATTTATCCAAATTAAGTTAACCTCCTCCGTGCTATGTTATACGTACTGAATAGGGGTCAATATTTTGGTACTGATATTCTTTAAGATTTATATAATATACGTAAAAGTTTGTTCGTTTGTTTAGCTAATCTATACAATTATTTCTGATTATTATGAAAGTTCAAGAGTGAAATAGACTATTTAATATCAAGTTATATACATATCAGCTTGCCATTAATATAAATATTGTTAATGTTAATGTAGTGTAATATCGTACAATGCTTAACAAAAATATTGCTTGGCGGGAAACTATAAAAAAAATTAAATTGAGAGGGGTAGCGGGGAATAAGCACATTTTGTATGAAAGTCTGTCTTTAAAATTAAAAGGGTAACTAATAGGTTTCATGCGGACGAAGTCGCGGGCGACTGCCAGTGATTGATATAATTATCAGAAGACGTAATCTACCTATTATTTAAATACAATGTTAAATTTTTATTAGCGTTCTTTACTATTGAGTGTAATTTGCGTAGAAAATGTTTTTGTCGAGTCTGGATATAAAACCACAGACGACAAACCACGACACATTTAGTTCGGTTGCCATTAAAGAAGACGGGACGAATACTGGCAAAATTGATGATATATCATATATATGATGATGTCGGTGAGTGAAATGGCATCTACGCTCCCCCGTCTCAGCCATTCATTTTTTGCAGTTTGCTTTACGCCGCGTTGCATGAACAAGCGAGTTCATGACTAAGGACCCTAAACTATGGGTTCTAAACTAGTCAGGTATACTCCAATAACAGTGACGTGAGCTCTAACCGTTCCTATTTTAATAATATGGAAAATACTCGCAATAGTTTACACTCTACCCTACATCTATTTCAATCATGTCGTTTTTAGACTGTAAGATGTTTATTTCTATATCTTTTCCAGCTTGTCAATCAGTATCTTTGATACGTATCAGAAAATATCTTTTGATCCACTGTCAAAGCATGAAATGACTACGTGATCAAAGCATAACAAGTACATGTTTTAATACACGAAGGCTCTGACTTTGACATGGTAAATGGAATGGAAATGATATTCATTTACGTGAAACAGCAAGGCTGAGTTTATGTAAGTTATACTGTATGCAGTCGATAAAATCGATATCCGTCATTTGGGGCTGTCGCATTGACAAGTAATTAACAGCTCGCAGGCTAATTAGCCGTTTTGAAGCCGCGCTGATGGCAAAATTCATGGGTGGAAGGTTTAATTTCATTTGTGTATTAAAAATTTCCAGCACATAATGAGGTTATGCTAAGTTGATAGCCCTGGCATATAACGTAGCAACACCTCATAAACATTGTCCTATAAATCCCTGCCCTATGCTTATCATTATCAGCCTCTATCCGTCCAATGCTGGACATAGGCTTTTTCGAGAGCGAGCCACCATCCAGATTCTTCCCACTACTATTTTGAGGTCGTCGGACTATCAGGGCTGGAGGTTGTCCTACACTTGGCTTAGTAGTACGTGGTCTCCACTCCAGAACACGCCGACCCCAACGACTATCTGTTTTGCGACTTATGTGGCCTGCCTTATGCTCGTCAACCTAAAACTAAACTAATATCAGCGTCAATTTAAGTTTTCTCAGAAATATCAACAATTTTTTTCTCATCAGCTTTCTAGAAAGAAAAAAGAAGAGAAAATGTATGACCAGATAATAACGGATAGCAACTCAGGTGTTTTTACCATTGAATAATATATTAGTAAAATATTAAAAAGTATTGATTTTTTATTTTTTTTCCTTTCCTGTACGATGTCTACTTTGTATTTATACAAGTAGGAAATATGGTATGTACCTGTTTAAAAAAAATTGCCATTTGTACTAAAAATGCCATTCTAACGAGTGAAAACGATGTGAAAGACCGTCGAAGTTTTGTAAACTTTAGATGTTTTTTATTTACTAATTATCAAATGAAAATTATAAAACTCTGTTTAGCTCTAATAAACCAGTTATTGTAAAGGGTAACATTTACAACTACAATTTGCAAAAGCAACCGTAAGCATTGATTATCTGTGAGAAACTTATCTGTAAGAAAACGCTAAGTTGAATTCTATTGTATCCTGTCTTCCTCGTTTCGGGAGTTGGCACATACATTTATCACAGGGATTTTGGCAGGAACAAATGGTCGGAAGAAATCGCGGAGCAAGAAAATGGGTTAAGCGTTTCTTTTACATTTTTACAACTACCCGCGTATATCTTTTAGATTCCGTACATGATTAATTATTGCTTACCTACCTTCATTTTTCTTTTTAAAAAATCATAGTAAATATTTGTGTCGTAGACTATATTTGATAATATAGGTCAAGACTATATTTAAGTAAGATTTTGAAGGTATTAATTAAATTAATTACTGATTTAGATAACGTCAAGTTCTCTGATAACCCTCACTATTAATTAAAATTATATTAAGAGAGTAATTAATATGGAACGGTTACCAATATGGAAATCCAATTTTGATTTCTTTTATTTTTTGGTCAAGAACAAATTCTTGACATTATAAAAATATAATAAAATTCTTTACATTTGAATATTTGACGAATAATGATATTGATGTAAGATAACTAACAAAATTTTTGCACACCATTAATGGATGTGATTGGGCATATTATTGGAATTTAATTTTAAGATCAACATCGTAACCACATTCTTGCAAATAAAAGATTATTTATTATTATTTATTGATTAAATGAAATGTTCATTTAATCAATAAACAATAACTTAAATTAAATACGGGCTATTAACTAGCCTGGATTTAATTTAAGTCAGTTAGTCTAATCTCTAGCAATTATTCCCTCAAATTTGCCCCTGCAATATCATATGAAAAAGCTTAATGAAAAAACATTGTTGTTTTATGTTCTCTTTAATCTAGTCTCTGCCTACCCCTAAGGGAATGAGGCGTGATATTATGTATGTCAGTGGCGTGCACAGGGTTCTTGCCTAGGTGCACAAACGAAAACGATTCAATTTTTCAATTATATTTATGGTTATAAATAAATATATCTATAATTAAGTATTTTTTATTAGTACTTTAACTACTTTTAAAGTACTATACTATTTGAGGCTAATATTTGATATATTACAAAAACTATATTAAACACATACCCGATTTCAAGTTTGATGACAACAGCAAAGTACAGCAATAACAGCCAACATTTTGTTGTATCAGGGGTTAAAGTATGAAATTGCCGATTTGTACTGAAAAATAAAAATCCATTTTTTTAAATTTAACATATTTATTTAATCAAAATAATTAGCATTATTATCTATACATTGCTGCCATCTAATAGGAAGCTCATTTATGTTTTTGCGATAGAACTCTGGTGATCTAGATTCGACAAACTGTGTGAAAGCATTTTACACTGCCTCCTGAGAAGAAAACTTTTTGTCACGTAGAAAATTGTCCAAATCACGAAAAAAATGGTAGTCCGTTGGAGCATGGTCTGGCGAATATGAAGGGTGACGAATGGTTTCTAATTGCAGTTCCTGTAGAGTTAACTCGTGCTGTATGAGGTCTCGCGTTAACATGGAGCAATAATGGTGAAGGTCGATTCATAAGTCGGGGCTGTTTCACTGCTAGTTTCGCTATTATTGTTCGGAGTTCGGCGTAGTAGACATCTACCGTTATTGCTTGACCAGATCGGAGAAAGCTGTAGTGAATAACACCACGTTGAGACCACCAAACAGTTACCATTACCTTTTTATTAGAAAGCTTTGCTTTAGGACACTGTTGCGGCGTTTAACTGGGGTCAGCCATTGCATTTTCCGCTTACGATTATCGTAAAGAATCCATTTTCCATCACATGTCACAATTCGATCCAATATTCCTTCATTTCTGTATCGATTCAACAAATCAACGCAAGTTTCAACACGCGATTCTTTCTGCAGATCAGTCAAATCATGAGGCACCCATTTTTCATATACTTTTATTTTATTGATTTGACGCAAATAAGTGAATATTGTTGGAAAAGTAACATTAAAACATGCCGCTAATTCCTGGGTAGTTTGCCCCGGATCGGCTTCCACCATCTCTTTCAAATCATTGTCATTCACCTGTGTGAGCGGTCTTCCACGTGGTTCGTTCTTCAAATCGAAGTTTCTATCACGAAAGCGTTTAAACTAAAATCGCACAGTGCGTTCATTAGCAGTCCCCTCTCCAAACGCGAGCTGCGATTTGTTTCTGACCCGTTAGTTCCGCGTCGGAACTCGTATTCAAAAATCACACGAATATTCGAAGTATTTATTTTTATTGTCTAAGCTAAATAAAAAAAACAACTAAAAGTTGTTGTACACAGGTACCGTATGAAAAAATTTCGCTTTAAAATCTTAAACCATGAAGGTTCTATGTCAATTCGAAGTACATATTACAATAAAACGGCAATTTCATTCTTTAACCCCTATTACCTAAAGGTCCATCCTTTACCAAACGTTACTTGTATTGCTGAATAAAACACAAGGGAAACAAAACAATTTTATTGTATAAATTATATTTTATTACAAGTGGATTCACTAAATACTAAGGACCGCAAAGCCTCAGAGCTTGTATTAAATGCACGCCACTGATGTATGAATATAATATGTTTGGTTAAAAAAAATCAAAGTCATTAGTCTGTTCCTTTAAGCATAAAATGTATAGCATACTCAGTGACATTAGTAATTAAAAACCCTAAAGCCATTACGTCCTGTAGCGTGGCAAAGACCGTCCGTTATCTGTGCTTGAACATCAGATCGCCTATTCAAAGGCTTAAAATGCTGACCGCCGAAAAAGAGTTCTTAAAGGGTTGGGCACTTTAAGCAGTTTATTAAACGTTTTAAATCTTAGATTACATCACTTGGAATTTTTAAATACACTCTATAATATTTATTTATTATGATAGGAGACAGAGCAAGTAAATGGTCATATCAGGATAAAGAATAGTCTTTATACTATTCCAGACTGTAATCTATATTTCTGAAAGTAACCTTTTGTTTCATTTAAGCCCTGGTGATCTGTAGCAGGGGTTTTATACCTATAGGAGGCACTAGTGAACAACATTTAAGCTGTAATTGGTATGTGCTGAAAAATAAAGAATTTTATTTATTCATTACAAGTTAGCCCTTTACTTACACCTGATGATAAGTGATGATGCAGTCTAATACTTGTTAGGAATAAAATGAAATCCACACCCTTTCCTTTGTCTTTGTCGAGGATGGTAAATAGTCACAGCCGACGCCTCCCACCAGCCAAACCTGGATTAATTTAGAAAATCTTACCCTGGGAATCCAACCCTGGATCTCCCTCCCATAACTCCACCATGCATACCAATGCGCCACGACGGCCGTCAAATAATGTTGTGTAATGTCTTGACTTTCTTTTGTATGTATAATATTGATATTAAAGTACAAATAACACGAGTAACTTATTGAAAAGGAAGTATGAGAAGTATTTAGACTTTGACAAGCTGCTACGAACACTTAACAAGCTCCTAACTTTATAATAGTGTAACTTTGATCAAAGAACTACCTACTCTACTGCTAATTTATTTAAGTTAGGATTTAATAAATGGGTAAATGAACAAGTATTTACAGCATAGAATTATTTAATTTTTAATTCATATACATCCGGAAATGAACAAGCGAGACACTCGGAAATATCTTTTTGTTATTAACCGACGAAAAAAACGGAGGAGGTTCTCAATTCGACACGTATATATATTTTTCTTTTTATGTATGACCACGTATAACTTTTTACAGAATAGTCAGATTTTCATAATTCTTTATTAGAAAGGTCACACTTTCAAGATGGTCCCATGTTAGGATCTGATGATGATATCCTGGGAAAATTGAAGGAACTCTTCAAATTTTATAGACAGACTTGCAGCGATTTCGGTTTTTGTGTAAGTATCGGTAGCTTTTTGGCTACAAGTACCATATAATATACTATGAGAGTATAGTACGAGTATTTACGTAGCGAAAAATCACTAAAAAGTAAGAAATAAAAAATTTTAACAAAAAATAGAACCGACTCAAAACGCACTAAAAGTAAAAAATAACTGTTTCATTTAGTTGCTTTAATTTACTTAAGCATATCTAGGATTCGGTGTCAGCCAAGATACTTTAAGGACATTATCTAGAACCCACAAATTGCTAAATAAATGTTCCTTAAACTTACTGGCACCGACTTCATAGATAATTAAGTAAATTTAAGCAACTTAATGACACAGTTATTTTTTACTTTTTAGTGCGTTTTGAATCGGTTCTATTTTTTAAAAAAATTTTTTTTAAACATCAAAATGGAATATCGCTGCATTTGCACGTATTTTATTATAATGCTTAATTTATTAACGATCACTTCCAGACGTTGATGATAGTGACCGGGACCGACGGCTTAACCTACGCCGAGACATGTGTGTAACACTAACAACTCGTTTCCGGACTTAGAATTAATTAAGAAATTCTTAAAAGAAAGAAAAACTCAGAATTATTTCACAACTCACCCCACTATTCGTAATCAAAGAAATATATTTGTTTCTATTTATTTTATTTACTCTTCATTTGTACACCACAACGAAGAATGCCATAAATAACAGAGACATAAAACGCATTAAGAAAAATTGGTACAAAAGGCGCTAAACAGTGATTTCTTCCAGGCAACCTTAGGCTTAGGAAAACATTAGGCCACTAGAATGCAAGTGGTGAATAATACGTATACACACATACACACTAATACAAAAATAATTATACAAAATACCTATACCATAATTATAATCGATATATTACGACAGATATTTAATATACATACATACATAGCATCGCGCCTCGTTCGCATACGGGTAGGCAGAGACTACATCCTTCCATTTGTCACAGTCCTTGCATACTTCCTTAGCTTCTTCCACTCTCATTAATCCTTTCAAATTTAAAATGTCCTAAATTTGGTCCAGGAACATTTGCCCTTCCAACATTTTCATTCGCCTCATAAATCTCTTTTGTTAATCTTCTTTCATCCATTTTCTCTACATGTCCAAACCATCTAAGCATCCCTTTCGCCATTTTAGTCATATTTAATGCAGTATAAAAAAATAGGAATTCAAGGTAAAAGTCTAACCAATAGACCAACGATTCAGGTATTTGTGTGCAATACGGGAAACGTACTATAATTTGGCATGCGACCTTTTATGGAGTTGTTACGTCACTTTACAGCTCGCCCGCGCCGAACAGTTGTTACATTAAAGTGTATACTTAGAGCACTTAACTAGTTTCCAACTTTGTAATGACGTAACTTGGGATAACGTATTGCAGCAACATTCAAATTGCGCCATTAAAATGGATAGCACTTTTAAAACCTTTGTTCTGTGGTGCTCTATTAACTCTTCTTGCTCTCCTTTTGAACTAACTTTTAATTTACTCTCGTTTATTTATAATTTATAATTCAGCAGGGAAGGCGGCAAGCGTTGACTTTCACAAAGAGTACTCTGTTCGGCATTTTACTCTCTGCCACACGATAGACCTAGCAGCCACACGGTGAATCCATGGAATGCTAAGATATTCTTCTGTTTTTAATTGTAGTTACTATAAAAGTGATATAAAAACAATATTATCTTTTTTAAATTATCTCCTCCGCTTGTGAGTGAGGCTTAGAGTGTGGTCAGAAATCCACAAAGAGTAACCTCCTCACAATGAGCGCTGTTTAGAGGTCTAATTCCTTCAGAATCCGACCCTTAATACAACAGCCAAGCAAAAGCTATTCAAAATGTTAGTCAAAGCTTTTCGCAACATCTTAAGAGCTAATTATTTATTAATGATGCTAAGTACAATGTTGAAGACATACAGATGGTAATTTGTAAATCCTACACCATGGCCTAGGCTGAAAAGCATTATACGAACGTACAATGCGAAATCCAGCGATTGCGAAGCTGAGGCATGTAACTTAACCTGATAGTAATTTCCAGGCTATCCGATTTGCTCTATATTCGCTTCGTCAGGCTTTTTGACAAATTCCTTTGAATGTTACGAGCATCAATCGGTACAGATCTCTACTGGTAACATACCTCCCTTGTAGGTATGCCGGTGAGCAAGATACTAAAAAATGTTTTGTCATGTCATGTGACGAATGTTTACCTAAACTGTAACACAAAGCGGAATGAGAGGTTCGTTTTAATTACATTACACCTTGTAATATAATTATTATTCAGCTTTAATTTTTAGAGTTTCTTACCTCTGGTGATCAAAGAAGAAGGAGAGAAAAACCAAAGTTACTGACATAGCTTAACGAGTCGCTAACCTGAAGTGGCAATGGGCGGGGCATTTAGTTCGAAGAGCTAATGCTAATAAACGTTGGGGTCCAAAGGGCTGGAAAAACAACTACTAACTACTGATTATCACAAGTGGGGAGCCGCTAGATGCAGGCTAAGTCCAACGGTGGGCATCTATTGGCAGCTAATGATGATGATGATGACGACCTCAAAAAATTGATAACTATACCTCTCTTCCCACTCTCAACATAAAGTGGTCACTTTATTACTTGTTTGTCCTCCTTCAATCCATTTGACTGTCAAGACCATTTATCTCTTGAACAGACCCAGTCTACCGAGTAGCTTGCTATTTGACAGTAAAATTGTGGATATTATCAATAATATCAAATGTCATAAAATCAAAATTGGAACTACAAAAACAACAATTATAAATAAGTCATGATGATTCAAATTCAGATCTAAATTCTAAATTCACTTATTTCAGCTATGCTCAGTTGTAAATTGAGTAAAGGTACCTAAATACTATTGAAATAACTTTCATTATAATGTATTAATTATTATGTTATATTTATTTATTGTGGTAAAATTCAATACAAAACCCAGTCAACAAAATTAGCATCTATGTTCGACATTGGTTTGCGGTCCACCGCACAAATTGAACGTATATAAAATACGTATAAACAGGAGCTTTTGTAAGCAACGTGTATTAAATACTCTACAATAAATAATAACTGTTGAAATACGAGTAGCAGTTGATACCAATTGTTTTGACGGAAGAGTGGCGCAGTGGGTAATGACCCTGCTTCTACATTCAACGCTATGGGTTCGATTCCCACATCTGGAAAATGGTTTTCTGATGTTTTCCAGTATCTGGGTATTTATTTATATAATATGACTAGCAGTCGCCCGCGACTTCGTTCGCGTGAAAACCTCTTAGATACCCTTCTAATTTTAAAGTCAGACTTTCATATAAAAAATGCTCATTCCCCGCTCCCCCTCTCAATTAAATTTTTTTATAGTTTCCCATGAAGCAATATCTCTGTCCCGTCCCGTGTACTAAATCGTACTGATCTTCATTTTTGTTCAACATTGTACGACATTACAGTATATTAACATTAACAATATATATTAATGGCAAGCTGATATGTATAGCTTAATATTAAATAGTCTATTACACTCTTGAGTCTAGCTTTCAAAATAAACAAAAATAATTTTACAATCCGAAACGCAGATCTAGAGATTAGCCTGTTTAAACAAACCAACAAACTCTTCTGCTTTATATTAATAGTATAGATATGGTCTTTTATGGCAAATAAATTGAACAAAGATCGAATTCTCAACCCCGATACCGTATTATCGTTTCTATGAAACGGCATACTTACCAAAATGCTGACGCCTATTCACGTACTCGTACGTACGTAGAGTTAAATTTGATTTGGACTTAATAGCGGCAGTCACGCTTTTTAGAAATTTTGTATTATCTCCTAAGCTATGTAACTAATTAACATACTGTAAAAGGCAAATCCTATCTCTATAATATCTTTGTGATTATTAAATAATTTATTTTGATAAGGGTTTAAGTTAAGTTGTATAAATAATGACGTAAACGTAAGCACATGAATTAAATGTTTTTTTAAAACACAAAAAGTTCTATATCTGCCAAAATATAAAAGATATAGCCAAAATATATAAAATATATCCGCAATAGCATACATCTAGTATGCTATTGTGGACTTTTTTGTAGAACTTTTAAAGATACATAAAGTTTTTATACAATGTTTTGAATTATATCCAATAGTTAAGGCAGCGCACGTGCATAAAGCCGATTTAATAAATTTCACGCTCCGACTCGCGCGAAAAAAACTGTTACAACTCGGCTAATATATATAATACAAATATAAAAAAAAGCCTATGACACTCCCCGATAATGTAGCATTCTACTGGTGAAAGAATTTTTTGAATCGAATCAGTGGTTTTGAAGATTAGCCCCGACAGATTACAAACTTCATACTTACAAACTTTACCTCTTTATAATATTAAGTATAGATGAGTATTTACGTATTTTATATATAAAAATATTCATTACTTATCAAGCTATTTACGCTTTCTCTAGGGTTAGCGATGTATGTATAGTAAGTATTATAATTTTTTTCTGGTAAAAAATGGCTGAATATGAAGAGGTTGCATTATTACATCATGAATTCTTTTTCCTAACTTCTGACGCCATCAGCAGACCAAATCATAATATTTATGCCACCTATTTATTTCTTCCACTGTATTTCTACAGTAATTGATTATGTCTACACAATAATCTTTGTTTTTATATTCTTCACAAATTAGTCCTTGACTGCAATCACACCTGATCGTAAGTGATGATGTAAACTTGGCTGAAAGTGGGCTAACTTAGTAGGATGAAGGATGAAATCCACAACCCCTATCGGTTTCTACATGATATCGGACCGTAACACTTAATCGCTTGGCGGTACGTCTTTGTCGGTAGGGTGTTAGCTAAGACCGAAGAATATCACCAGCCAGACCTAGACCAAATATAACGGAGTGTCTCATAAATCCATTGCGTCATGAATTCCAACAAACAAAATAACTATATATTCAACTATATAGTTCTGGAGTAGTAAATTGTGTAATTTACCTGATTTTGTTTTATGTATACATGTAAACATCCTAACTGATAAAATAAACACAATCATTCACACTAACATCATTAGTTAATTGGAGTTCTAACTAGCCCTTTATTATGCCAGTATCTATTAATGAACATTAATTATTTACGCACTGAATATTAGCGAGCCAAAATATTCAATAAAGATATTAGCGACTGATAGATAAATCAATTCTCTATTTTTCTTACTATTCCGTTAATGTAATTGTATCAAGATTTATGTTCAAGCTTAAATTGAAAAGGGACAGCGTGATGGGTGAGAAACCCTCATTTATAACGGAAACCCCTTTAAGAGTTCGTTACGTAGCGTCTGCCTTTCCGAATTGTGCGTTTGTTACTCTCAAACTGCATACTTAGCTGCGATGGAGCCAATTTTATTTACTTAAACGGCTTAAAGTAAATAATTTATTTATTTTCCGTAAAACCCCATAGCAGCAAATCACTCATATCCGATATAAGATTACCACAAGTCAATTTATTTCTAACTAGAGGTCACTCGCGGTTTCACCCGCGTAAATCCCGTTCCCGTGATAATTTTGGGATAAAAAGTACCCTATGTGTTATTCTGATTTATAAGCTGTATTATTGTAAAGTTTCATCAAAATCCATTAAGTACTTTTTACGTGAAAGAGTAACAAACAACCATCCATGCATACTTACAATCTTTCGTGTTTATAATATTGTTAGCAGCATTAAACCCTGCGCTTTAAAAGGCTAGAGTCTAGAGACGATAATCTTAAAAAAACAATGTACTCTGCGGAGTTTTTGGTTTATTTAAAGGACGGTTTGTTAAATTGCGGACATTATCAATTCCAGTTCTAGGCAGGCATAGGCATAGGCAGAAATGCTGCCTGACTTGATCTTAAAACTAAATTCAAATAGTGTTTAATGTGTATTGTTTCATTTTGATTTGATTTAAAAAAGTTTGTAATTAAAATGTGTTGATATTTTGATTAATATTGTTTTCCTGCTTGTGCCTTTTTTGACGCCTTCTGGTGATGTTGCTAAAAATATTAATAGGATACTAAGTAGGCATGCCACTTAATATCCTATTAATATTTAGGTTTGAACAAGAAGAAGAAACACTTTATTGCACATAAAAATAGATATAACAGATACAAAAAAAGGATTAATCAACATGCGCTTATTGACTAGAGCAATCTCTTACAGGCAACCTATTGATGGAATTTGAGTATTGGTGCAATGAGAAGAAATTTCTTAAATTTATTATAAATATAATATTTAAAAATATAAATAAATAAAAATATAAATAAATAAATAAATAAATAAACTACATAAAAAAGCGCATGCGCTTGACTACGTTCTTACCCGATGGAAAGCATTGATAAAGGAGATGGTCCAAAATTGTATGGAGTCTCTCTTTCTGTACATGAGTTGAAAAAAACTAAATGTATTAATAATCTAGTTTTGATTAGCCAAATCACTGAATTCACTTTTGTTTGGGCGAAATATTATTTATTTTTTCCAAAACAATGCAACACTACGTATAATCATGGTGGATCTTAGATAAGTTATATTATCTATGGTAGACATTCTGATGGTGGCGGATTGACTTTTGTTGTCAGTGTTTATTGACATATGGTCCATTTAATTTGATCGTTACTGGTTCCTAACGCATTACTGAATAATCAGATTAAAATATTGAGTTTTGTTCTAGTTTGTATTATAGCTAAAATGTGTATGTCTAAAAAGTATTATAGCTAAAAACAAAGCCCGGAACACGGAAGAAAAGACTTGTTAAAAATGACATATTTTGAGTTTGACAAGTCAATGTCACCGCATCTTTATCACCTATACACTAATATTAGAAAAACACCATCTTTTAATACCTCAAAAACTAGGAATTTCATTTTAACCACCGTTTTGTATAGTTCGCTTCGTTTACTTATTTTATTTTTGATAAAATCGTTTTATTTTTTCCATTTTAATTCCGTGTGGTACAAGAGTGAAGTGGAAATTGACCATCTCCTTTAGGTAGAATTACGCTTGCCCAGAAGATGCCTATTTAATACAATACTAAGTGTGTCTACATGTTTCCGGATTTATTAAAATATTAACGTTTGAAACTCACGTCACTGTCGGAGTATGCCCAACTAGTTTCGAACCCATACGGAGTCCTTAGTCATGAGCTTGCTTGTTTATGTAACGTAGCGTGAAGCAAACTGATCTTCAACTATGGTCAAATCCATCGAACCGTTTGTCCGTAATTGAGTAACAAATAATCTAACAGAAGTTATAAAATTTATAGTTTTAATAAAATTACTATACAGCGTGATTCAAACTACACTTTAACG
Source organism: Mycalesis mineus (assembly GCA_034621355.1). Classification (NCBI taxonomy): domain Eukaryota; kingdom Metazoa; phylum Arthropoda; class Insecta; order Lepidoptera; family Nymphalidae; genus Mycalesis; species Mycalesis mineus. The sequence continues at coordinate 4,132,777 of CM067882.1, forward strand.
TAAATCCAGCTTTGACGGGCGCAATTCTAATTTATAAAAGCAATTCTCTCGCAACTTATCTTGCAGAGCGAAGTTAAGCGCTAAGTTGAAATCTATTGTATCTTGTCTTCTTTCGGAGTTGGCAAGAGCTTGGCACTCGCATTTATCTCCGGGGTTTCGGCAGAACAGAACAAATAGCTGGAAGATATTGCAAGTCTACTGTTCCTACAAAATTTTCCTACTAAATTCTTACGCGAATCGACTGATAACTGCGTAAATCTGTTTAGGTATTCTTTTCTTAAATTACATACCACCACAGATGTGTTAGGCTGAATTTTTAAGGCTATTAACAATAGCTTTAAACGTACCCAAGTGCTTTTGACGTGACAACGTCTTATAATTCGATAGAGCCGGCTGCACGCACGAAAAAACATGACGTTACCTCGCTTTGAGGCGTTCCATGTAAGGCTTGAAGTGCAAGCGAGAGCGCAGAACGAGCGACAAAGAAGCACAATCGGCCTTTGCGTTCGGCAGCGTTCGACATCCGTCTATTAAATATAATTATTAAATATATTAATTTTAAATTAAAAATTAATATATTTATAAATTAATATATTTATTATAAATTTAAAATATAAATTTATAAAATCAAAATCAATTATTTTATTAATTTAAATTAATATTTATAAAAATATACTTAAATTAAAAATTTTAATAACCAATTAAATGCTACCATTCCATCAGTATTTTCTTAAGACATTGTCACGTTCAACTATCGTCAGTAAACCGACTTTACAGACAACCAATTTTTTTATTAATTACTAGTTACCCCTTGACTACAATGACACCTGATAGTAAGTGGTGAAGCAATCTAAAATGGAACCGGATTAACTTGCTATAAATGGGATAATATCCACTCACGTCATCGTATCGGAACGCTAAATCGCTTGGCGGTACATCTTTGTCCGTAGGGCGGTAACTAGCCTCGGCCGAAGCCTCCCTCCAATCAGACACGGACCAGTTAACAAAATCCCAATTGGCCCTGCTAGTAATCAATAACAGGACCACCGTCTTATAAATCCACCGCGCATACTACTGCGCCACCAAGTTTGTCGATGTTGCTGGATAATAGTCCAAAAAACCGTTTCCCTATCCCCTAAATATTAGCAAAGTATTAAGGCTTCAAATTATCTCAATGGTATTATAATTTGTACCTCATCGCGTCTAAATTGTCTTGTTCAGTAAAATTTACAGAACATCCAGTTTATCTCGAGTGTTGCTCGCGGTAATAAATCAAGTCGAGGAGAAAAGTTTTTTGTGCCTTCAAGCGTTAAGAACTAAACTGATGTTAAGTACTAAGTGATGTACGAGAGTACATAACATTTACAATGGTTGTTTAAAGGGATTGCTAAAGGTGAATCGCAAAAATGTCTTTTAACTTTAAAAATACTGTAGACTTACTCTCTAAACCAATTATTTGTAAATAATATAAAATAGAACCGACTCAAAACGCACTAAAAATTAAAAAATAAATGTCTCATTTATTTGCTTTAATTTACTTAAGCATATCTATGAAGTCGGTGACATTTATTCAACGGAGTAAAGCAGTTTGTGGATTCTAGGTAATGTCCTTAAAGTAGAAACCTTGGCTGGCACCGACTCCTAGATATGCTTAAGTAAATTAAAGCAACTAAATGACACAGGTATTTTTTTACTTTTTAGTGCGTTTTGAGTTGGTTCTATTTTTTGTTTAAAAATTTTTATTTTTTACTTTTTAGTGATTTATCGCCACGTAAATACTCGTACTATACTATCATAGTATATTATACGGCATTTGTAGCCAAAAAGCTACCGATACTTACACAAAAACCGAAATCGCAGCAAATGTGCCTATAAAATTTGGATATCATAATCAGATCCTGACATGATGACAATGGGACTATCTTGGAAGTGTGAGTGTAACTCTTTCTAATAAAAAAAGAATGATCAAAATCGGACAACTCTGTAAAAAGTTATGCGTGGTCATACATAAAAAAAATTTACGTGTCGAATTGAGAACCTCCTCTGTTTTTTTTTGTCGCCTTTAAATCTGAAGTTTCGGAAGAATAATAGGATTTAGGTTTATGTTTTTTTAACAAATGTATTTTTAACAGAAAATAATAAATGCCCTTTTTGTCATGTTTTGAAATTTCCAAAACGGTAAAAAACGGTATTTGTCCTTGTGACTAGAAATTTACATTAAAAGTAAATAAATTTTGCAAGAAAACCATCGGTTAGTTTACAAAGGTAAATAATTTACAAGATGATAAAGATAATCTGTACAAGTAGAGAAATTTACAAAGGGACTAGAGGACGGCCGCGGTTTTACCCGCGTAGTTCTCGTGCCCGTGGAAATTTCGAAATAAAATGTAGCCTATGTGTTAATCCAGGGCGTCAGCTAACTCCATACTAAATTTTATTAAAATCGTTCCAGCCGTTTAGTGGTGAAGAAGTAACAAACATTCACACTCACAAACTCACAAACTTTCGCCGTTATAATTGTAGCATGAATAGTTTAAGCTTGTTGACGTTACTAGCCTTAAAATCAAAAACCTAAGTACTAAATACTGTACGAAAGTAACATTTACAATGGTTATTTAAATAGTATACTGTTCGCCGAGGCACTTTTTCAGCCCCACGTTAATAAAGTGTTGTAATGAAACATGGGTAACCATGGATTTATTCACACGTCTGCGATTTTGTATTAAAGTGTTGGCTTTTAAATAAATTGAATACGGCTTGCGGGGTTTTTATTTTAAAAGCAGCGGTGTTTTTTTGAGCTCTTTCTTTTATTCATGGACACATTACCGCTTTACTAAGGTCTCTTCGATAGACTAAGAGCTTGTAATGGCTGGATCTTTATTTATTTACTTATTATTTGTACACCATAACGAATTAGAATAGACATAAAGTGTATTAAGTAAAACTGGTACAAAAGGCGGCCTCAGCGTAGTAAATTAATATAATAATTTTTTTGACATCTTTGGAATGGATTAGGACTCTATAATCCTTGTCATTTTATAAAAAATTTTTGATTTTTGTTAAACTTAGCCCTTGACTGCAAAGACACATAATGGTATATGATAATGCAATCAAAGATGGAAGCGGGTTTAGTTGTTGAGAGTTGAGTGACATCCACAGCCCTTTTGGTTTTTACGCGACATCGTAACGGAACTCTACATTGCTTGGAGGTACATCTTTGCCGTTAGACCTAGCTACGCCCACCAGTCAGACTCTGCCCAGCTGTGAATCGAACCCAGGATTTCCGTCTAATAAATCTGCCACCCATACCCTTGCACGACGAAGGCCATCACTGAGGCCGAAAGTTTGTTAGCTCCTGGAATATGTAATATTATTAATAAAACATACGTAAGGTTGGCAACCACCTAGAAGCTGGTAGGTATCAAGATATACAGTTTATAAGACATCACGATAAATTATATTCCCAAAAACACCAGTGGCAACACTAGATTTTTGACCTTTAATGTTTGAATTTAAACAGTATTTTTCGAAAGCGCGCAATGATAATGACATACTCAGCGACTCAACTCATCACCCTAGTAAATATAGAAGGTTTTTTCAAAAACCACCCAAAATTATAATTATATAATACTCCGCTAGATGGACTAGCATTCAAACATACAAGGCAAGTATTAAGATAGCAAACACTATTAAATCAGATTGACGCAACGTTTGACCACACGCAATACCGACATTACCTTTAAACCAATCGAGCTTTAACAAATAGCTGTTATTCAATACCCGACTTTATCTACCTGACATTGTGATTGAAAACAGGTTAAAGCTGAAGGAGTTGTAAAGTAGTTTGGATTGATGACATAAAAAATAACTGTTCGGTGTTAGTTCGAGATGATTAAATGGTAAATTATACTTTTGTTTTTAATCGCATTCAATCAAAAAGGGGATATAATAATTACTATTCTACATGACAGCGTTGAAATTGATAGTCTATCTACAGTAAACAATGTTTAACTTATACGAAATTAATAGATGGTCCATCTGTTGGTAAATGGAAAACCCTTCGCATGTCATTAACTTGTTCTACCAAATACAGCCAACTTCAACTTAAAGCTTACCTCTTAAGACTCAGACTATCAGCAACCATGCTGACCGGAACAAAGCAATGCCGTTTAGCCATGCCAGTAATACATACTGTAGGTACTGCTTGTTGCAGACTATTATGATGGGTTAATTCGTAAGAAAAGGAGGTGTAGGACGAAGAAGATGTGTTAGCTGCAAAACCATAAGGGACTGGCATAAAGATAGTTAAAAAACTATTCCGCCTAGCCATGGACAAGGAAGAGTGTAATAAGCTCACCGCTGACCTTTAGTAACTTACAAAAATATCCTAAGATGTAGTTAGGAGTTAATGGTTATTTAAACAAAACATAAAGTCAGATTTATTTTCTATTACCACCAAAAAAAAGCTTATGATCGTCTGCGAGTTCACATTTATCTCTGAACCAAAATTTATGTAAGATGAATCGAGTCCTGAGTCGGACTGTGCGGGGTATGTCAGCAAAGAACTGGCTTCATGATTCGAAACCACGGATCTTAACCGCTGGATCAAAGAGGCTGTTAGACAGAGAACTGACGTTTAATAAGCATTTCCTGCCCCTCGAAAAGGAATATAATCCCGAAAAGTATCGATACATTTCGAACTTTTAATCACAATTCTGTAAATAATTATTTAGAATTTTAAAAAAAACTGTATTAACATAAACAAATAGGTTGACACCTTGAAGATTCAAGCATTTTTTAATTCGGCCTAGGAAGTTTATTTTTTTTCTAGGCATGTATTCTTTCTCTCTAATTCCTGGTTGACGGCTTAGTGGGGTATTCCCCTGACACGTCGTATAATCTTATATAGGCATCTTCTAAGCAAGCGCACCTTAAACCATATCTACACTTGCCATCACGTAAAATCGTGGTCAAACGCGAGCTTAATTTTTATTAAAAAAAATCGTAACGAACTTATACTTCGTTTTACATTGAAATTAATCAATACATCGCATGCTTGTGACAATCAAATAAAAGTCACACATTATGATCGTTGTCAATTTGTCGTGTCACACGAATACACAATTAGTGACATTGCTAGCAATTAGAGCATCATTGAATATGGCAGGGAGGTCTGTGGAATATGTTCATTGAAATACTCGCATATTGTAGGAGCGTCAACCTAATATAAAGGCGGAATTACATTACTGTGTTGTGGTCTGTTGTGATGTGCTCTGGCGTGACGACGAGTGTGCATACTATTCTGTCGTGTCGGGGCGCGCTCTGACGTTATTTCGGGCCAATATAACGGTTTAGATTAAGCACGTTTCAGTCTACAATGTTTTCCTCCGACTCGGAAAGTGACTTTGAAGAAAATCTTGCGTATCTGCTTATATTAAATCTATTTAAAAAGGAAAGAAAGAAGAGAAGATATTGGGTTCATCCTGTAAATGAACTGAGAGAGAGTCGAAGCGAATATCATTTACTAGTGAAAGAATTAGAAAGTGATGATGATAGATTTCATCAATATTTCAGGATGACCAAAATTCAGTTTAACGCGCTGTACTGCGCGAGATTCTCAGAAACATACTTGTGTGGAGTGCTGTGACGCGTCATAGCCCCCACCACCGTTCTGTTGCCGATCGAAACCGAGCGATCGCCGTCACGACACAACGCGCCCCGACACGTGGCACTTTAATAATGTAATTCTACTCATACTAAATGTATGTATCCGATATACTTCTGACGCGTCACGACACACCACGACACAATAATGTAATTCCGCCTTAAGTCACAACGTGCGGTATCCTTTGATGACTAGAATCGTCGTCTCAATAGCTCTATGGTTTTTTTAAGCTATTGCATAGCTTCTATCGCGGGCCTTGAGCGTGGAGACCGAATTCAGAAATTCCGTAACGAAAAAACTAACACCCGCTGGATATCAAAAACATAAAATATAAAAAGCATAATTTCGGCACTGACGTTATTGGGAGCGTGGTCTAGCGGTAAGGTGCTCCAAGTGCCCGAATTGCCAGGGAAACGCGGGTTCGAATTCCGTCGGTTCCGCAATTTTTTTATTCAAGCGTGATATTTCAAAAAGTAATTTTTTTTTTTAACAAGCGTGATATTTCAAAAATTCATTAAAAGTTCTGGTATTTATCAATAGATGGAAAAACTAAAAAGTAACCGTATAGTTTTTCCATCTGCGGAACCGACGGGATTCGAACCCACGTCTCTCTGCCAGTCCGGGCACTTAGAGCGCCTTACCGCTCGGCCACGGTCTCGATGACGTTGGAAGAAAAACATAAGTTGATAAAAAATGCTATGCAATAGCTTTACCGCGACAGTCTCCGAGTGCCACACGTCTTTTTTTGTTTCTTTTTTTTCACACCTGGTGTTAAGTGGTGATGCAATTTAAGATGAAAGCGGGATAACTTATTAGGGGTATTCCTCCACACCTCTTTCGGTTTCTACCGGTACGCTAAATCGCTTGGCGGTACGTCTTTGTCGGTGGAGTGGTAACTAGCCGCGGCGATAGCGTCCCACCAGCTAGACCAAGAAAAATGAAGATAATCTCAATTGGCCTGCCGGGTCGAACCCAGGACCTCCGTCCTATAAATCCACCGCGCATATCACTGCGCCATGAAAGCAACGTGCAATAGAATTCGAGATATCCAGGGACCGATCCTAAATCTTTGTTACTCTCGAACTAGCCATAGGCTTTTGCTAGTTGAAGGGGAATATACAGTTAGTGAATATAGAAGTGACGAAGTTAGTAGAATATGTGATCCATTCAAATACTCGTACCTATTACTGTCTGACCGTCAACCATACGAGAACAGCGTGCGGTGTACTTTAGTGACTAGAATGTTCGTAGAAAAGCCTATTATATAGCTGAACGTAGTGACCTAACTATAATTGTAGGGATCGTGGCAAATTCTCGATAAATTGGGATCTGCCTCAATGTTAAGAACCAAATGAATTACTGAATGTTTAGATACTTCTGGTTACGAGCCTCAGAATAGGGGCACCTCAGCGTGGAGTGTCGAAATAATTAGCCGAATTATCATCCTATAGTTACGCAATGGTTTAGAAGCGAAGTTAATTCCGAATGTTCTAGGGTTCGTCGCGGAACCATCATACCTAATTGTTCTAACCGTAGTGTGGTATATTTTAATAATACTTACATCAACATCAAGAAAGTTCTACACTACTACTCATATCTAGTTATTTTTATACTAAAAAAGAAAGCATTTCTTTATCTTGGTACTTATGCAAATTAAACTAGTAAGCTTACGTTTAGTCGTTTATTAAATTTTGTTTTGTTCTTCAGCGTGTTTTCATTTAAATGTCCCGAGGCCTACGTGGCATGATCTTACGTTACTTTTATATTTCCTTTCATAACTTTCGTAACCTCGCATGTTATGCTAACATTTCCGCCTACAGACTAAGATAACAATGTACACTTTATTTATGTACAGACACGGCCAGTTTTTCTTAAACTGGGTCTCCAGAGCAACAATTTTCTGTTACGGATACGGGTTTCTGCTACTAAACGTCGTTTATTTATATTAATATAAATGTTAATATTCTTTTTTCATGTTGAGAACTTCCTTTTTTTAAAGTTGCTTAAATACCCAACTTTTTTCTTGTAACAAGTTATGAAATGGACGTACGTGGTCTCTGCCTACCCATATGGGAATGAGGCGTGATGCCATGTATATATATACTAGCAGTCGCCCGCGACTTCGTCCACGTGCAAACCTCTTAGGTACCCATTTAATTTTAAAGACAAAGTAGTGTCCTAAAGATCTACATTTTTGCTAAACATTATATGACATTTCAGTACATTAATATTAACAATATAAATTTATGGCAAGTTGATGGGTAAAATTGATATTAAATAGTATATTTTACTCTTGCCTTTAGAATAAACAAAAATAATTTTACAACCCAACACGCAGATCTAGTGATTAGCCCGCTTAAACAAACGAACAAACTCTTCCGTGTACTATATAGATATAAATGCTGACCTCTATTCAGTAACATGAAGGAGGTCAACTAAATTTAGACACCATAGCGGCATTATCGCGCTTTTTAGAAATTTTATAATATCTCCGAAAATATATAACTAATTAACATACTGTAAAAGACAAATCTTATCTCAATAATATCCTTAAGATTATTAAATAATTTTATTTGATAAGGATTTAAGTTTAGTTGCAAAAGAAATGACGTAAACTTAAGCATATGGATTAAATGATTTATTACAGTGTCGTACTTTTTAGAAATTTTGTAATATCTCCGAAACTATATAACTAATTAGCATACTGTAAAAAAAATCTTATCTCTATAATATCCTTGTGATTACTAAATAACTTGTTTTGATAAGGATTTAATTTTAGTTATATAAATGAAGACGTAAACGTAAGCATATGAATTAAATGATTTTTTAAAACAAAAATAGTTATATATTTGTTAAAATATAAAAGATAGATATATGCTGTCGCGGACTATTTTGTAGAACTTTTTAAGGTACATAAAGTTTCCATACATTGCTTTCAATTATTCTCAATAGTTAAGGCAGCGTACGCGCATAAAGCCGATTTGACAGATTTTTGCAATCAAACTTGCGTGACAAAAACTGTGTTAACTAGGTTAATACATACAATACAAATATAAAATATAGCCTATGACACTCACCAATAACGTAGCATTCTACTTGGGGAAAGAATTTTTTAAATCTTATCATTAGTTCCGAAGATTAGCCCCGACAAATCTTTATTTACAAACTTACAAACTTTACCTCTTTATAATATTAATTTATAAAATTGTCTTGTGATGCGAGAAGGTAAGGGTGCGATTTTGCAAGAAAATATGATTCAGTGATATTAGGGGTTTCAATGAATTTCTATGAAATATATTTTTTAGCTGGCGACACGTCTACTAATAAGTCCTAGGTAGAAACCAGCACTTGTCGCTACGACATGTCGTCTGCAGTCGGCTACAAACTTGCCCCCTCAATTACAGAAAATCCGCCCTTATTATTATTTAAAAATGTATTCGTAACTCTATGTAGGCCAGTTAGAGCAAAGTTATAATATAGGTAGATCAAAATTGCGTGTACTATTAATTACTGTAACTAAGCTTTAGATTTTGGAATATTACATTTCTATCACATGATTACCACCCGAGGGATTTGCCGCAACCAAAATTATTAAACCTTTATTCTGAAGGTCGAATGACAATCAATTCCGAAATTGTATTCTGTCGAAACCACATTTAGTTTCTATACAGATGTGTAGGTATGTGTAAGCCTGATTGAAATACAATTTGAATTTGAATTGAAAATAATCTTATTAAGAAACTTTCATGTATTTTTAACCAGCAATATGAAAAGAGGGGTGTTGTAAGTTTGACATCGATGTCCTATCTGTGTATCCTATCTGTGTATGTGTTTGTGTGTTAACATTCGGTGGTGGAATTGGTCAAGGCTATTCTTAGCAATGTTTGCTGGAAATTGTTCCAAAATGGCCGCCGATTAGTCAGTTTATCCCATTCATAATCATCATCATTTAATAATGAACGTTACATCATTCCTACAATATCACAATAAGCCTGACTACTCGCATAAAAATAGAGTGGGAGTTTGTTGTAAAATAGCTTATAATAGGGATGCCCCTAAAAACTGCCTGTATCCAGCGGTCGTCTATCGGTTGATTTGACGATGTAGCTCATGTTGTTCATTTTTCACAATATAGTTTTAATCGCAGGTGCATTGCGTTCGATACAAAGCCGAGCCGAAATCCGATAAAATACAAAAGTAATGTCCGTCGATTCGGATCTTCATCCGAATTTAATCTGAGTTTTCTAAATATGAATTTCTGAATTGGATATATTGCAAAACTACTCCGTTGATTCGGACGCAATGTCAACAAATCAACCGGATTCAATCCGACAACTCTAAATTTAAGTTTCCCGAAATAGATGACAACAAAATTATTGAATCGGACGCAGTTGAACAAATAATCTGGATTCAATCCGAGTTTTCTAAATATGAATTTTCAGAACTAGATGCATAGGAGTTTTCCTGCATCCGAATCAACGGAGTAGTTTTACTCCGTTGATTCGAATCATCCGAATTCAATCTGTGTAATCCAAATATAAATTGTTTCATATTGGATGCAACGGAAAATGCCTAAGTATGAACAAACTAAAGGCTGACTTGGAAACTCAATCTAATCAGATCCAACCAGCTAATGGAGCAGTGGAAGATTTAATCCGTGAATCCCGACGGAGTAAACTTGAATTCCCCAAGGAGATGGCGAGAATAGTAGACGAACATTTTGCAACGTATCAAAAGTGTTATCTAGTTTCAGTATTTGCATATTTTATACGGTGAAATAATCTCAGGCATACATTTTACTTTTCTGTGTACGTGTTTCTAAATCTAGTTACCTTAAGAATTGTGGGGTTAGAGCTTACGAGTTTTTTCAGAGTATCTTTTATTTTTTTTTATTTTACCCTTGACTACAATCACACCTGAAGGTAAGTAATGTTGCGATCTATGATGGAAGCGGGCTAACTTGCTATTGTCAACACGACATCGTACCGGAACGCTTAATCGCTTGGCGGTAGTCTTTGCTAGTAAGGTGGAAAATAGCCATGACTGAAGCCTCCCACCATCCAGACCCGAATTCATTTAAAAAATCTTAATCAGCCCTGCTGGGAATCGAACCCAGGACCTCCGTCTTATAAATCCACCTCTCATACAACTGAGCCACGGAGGCCATCAATTTAGATCCATTTAATTATACCTAGAGTACCTGTACGTATAACAAGGGGCGAAAGCTTAGGCCCACAACTCCGCACCCAGAATTGGTGCAACGCGGTGGTTTCACGTTCCAAATATCCTTTCCTATAAAGGTGTGTTTCTGCAGTGCGCTATTAAATATGATAAGACAAATATAATAAGAAGATTTACATTGATACCTTTTACATACAAATATTTTCATAAGAACAAAAATTTTCATTGTTTGAAGAATCTTTAATGAGTCTCTTTACTCCAAGTTACGACATTACAAAGTTGGAAACTAGCTAAGTATACAGTTTAACGGTAACAACTGTTCCGTACGAGACTGTAAAGGAGCAGTCCCTTAAAAGGTTTCGGTCCCAAATTACGGTCAAAGGTGCTGTACTTACCATCACAATGTGAAGTTTCCAATTTGGAGAATGGAATAAATCTTGTCACTATTGGATAAAGTATTTACCTATTTGCAACTATTTGTAGAACTTATAGTGGCATTATTTTTTTATTCTAATATTTGGATTTCTTTTCTTTAGTTATGAATATTAATTTAATTTTGAACTGTAGTGTTTATTACCAGATGCTAGTTTGTCAATCAATTTTATATGAGACGATAATCTTAATTGAGGGTTAATTTTAAAAAATTTATCGCTAAAATAAAAGAGAATTAGTCAAAGGTCAAACCGACCTCTTATAAAATATGGAACATTGTCAAGAAAATAATAAATAAAAAGCCTTTCACACCTGAAATAAAAAAAATAAAGAGGTAAGGTTAAAGTAGAAGGTAATCAAAAATTAAACAACATAACTTTGTGAGAACAAAGTAAGAACATCATGTGTTAGACAATCTAAAAAATTATACAAATTTTATTTATAACATTTTTAAATTAGTGTGAATTAAAAGTTAAGGGTAAAGGCCTCCTCCAAAGATAACCAGTAACTATATCTGAGGCTTTTTCCTTCGACAGTTTTCCAGCCATCCCTTCAATGTCATCTGCCCATCTCCTTCGAGGTCTTCCTCTCTATCTATTACCTTAGGGTCTTGTTCAAAACCTCAGTCTGCAAGTCCATCTGAACCAGAATAAGTGACTACAGGTCGAGTTAAGAAAATACCTTTATAATTTGAACTCGAATTCAGTTAAGAACTAACTTTATTTTTATTCCATGGGTGCTTTACTTTTTTATATACACCTAGAAATGCATAAGCAAAACTACATGTCTATCGATCAAATAACGCGTTGAACAAATTCGAATTCACATTTAAAATAAAACTTCAGATAAACGTTTATCTTAAATTATTTATATTAAGTAATCCTTCAAACAGGCAGAAGATCACGTATAAATAGAAAGAAACGAAATAGTCCGTCTCCTTGTTTACATGCCTTATAACAACTTGTAAATTTATACTACGGCTTCTCAGTAATTATAACAAAACAAAACTACATGTTACCACAGACAACATTCTTGAGCTTGTTATGTTACATCTTCAATTAGACATTGGATGTTCCTACGTCAATGTTCTTGTTTATTTTGTTTAAACAATGTGTACACTGTTTAACGTCATAAGAACATTATGGTAATAATCATGCTTTCAATGGCAGGACTTTGCGAACTTTAAGTCCAGTTTGATTAGAGTCCACCTCAAAATGCCAAAAGTGGCCATGTGAGTAAGGGTAATTACTCACATGGCCACACCCTGGACTTAAAGTCCGCAAACAGCTGACGTCATACAGGATGCAACATCCACGTTCATCTGTAATGAGGTTGTACCTCCCACGCAAGTGCGGTGGACTTAGATTCCTTAATGTCGATTACCTCCATACATAAGGATGTTGTTGCAGTGGACAAGTGGTTCCTTCTGCCATATTCACTGTTCGAAGACGACGACTTGTGAACTGCCTTGAATTTTCCAATATTTTCTTCGTTATGCATACAAAATTATTTGAATCGTTCTATGTTCTCAACATATTGTGACGATCATAATCGTACATACTAATATATATAATAACACTAAAAATAATTAAAATATATATACATGTAAAATATATAAATGTGTTTTATTAAAGAATAGTAAAACGATAAACAACAGTGGTTTATATTAAACGAGTAATTAGAAGTATTTTCTAATTGAACGCAAAATCGTGAAGCGTCCATAGTGAATGTTATATACGCCCCGACGGCTGCCGGAGACGAATAGAGAAGTGGCGTTTGAACGAGTTTGATTGCAGTGCGCTGCGAGAGCGCGGAGCGCGCGCCGCCACTAGTGTGGGAATCTGTTGTGTCGTCCTTTATGTTTTCATCAAGCGATGTATATAATACATAGAGGTCGGTTATAAATAGTGTGAGAAAGCATATATGGAAAGAGATTTATAAGCAATAATCCATCAAGTAAGGTTATGCACATATAAGCACCCTTACTAAGAAATATTGAATTTAATAAAATAAATTATTGAATTATGTGATAGCGAGACACATAATAATATAGATATATTAACATCTTCATATAAATATGCCTTGACAGCTTGGGCATTTACACAATAAAATACGACTGTTGTATTTATATCTATGTTAAAGCTTTTTGAACGCATAACACCTCGTAACGAGGTATACTCATCTGATTGGTTGAGGAGTGAGATACTAGCCACTTACATTTGGTTCAGCTCTGAATCTGCATCTGACGAGATGTTTGAAACGGATGTCTGAGCTCTATGTTGACTTACTGAGTGCCTTATTCTCTTCTAACTTCTCACAATTAGAATCCAATATAAAGAGGAACACACCTCTATAAAATGTGCTGTTTTCGAACGCCTTACACCTCGGTATCGAGGTATGAAATTAAAGAGGAACACACCTCTATAACTTGTGCCGTATACATTTCTCTCACAAAGAAATGATATGAGGGGGGGGCTCCGGTTTCTCTAATAAGAGATTCGATTATTAGATTCTTTCCACAGAATCGTGCCGGTTCTTTGAACGGTTCGTTGAGCTGTGCGATGTGGTCGGTGCAGAATGTTCTGGCAACTAGCGAAGTTCATAGAGACATTAACGGAGGCTGCATTCACGAAGTGTGGCTATCATATTATAATTATTAAGTTAGACGTTTTGCGGTAACCCTCACTCGGCCCGGGCATCATAGAACTAGCATTTCTGGTAGCGGGGCACCGTCATATTGCGGGATGGAGCATATGACCATCTTTCAATAGAAAGATGCCATCGATCTAAAGTTTGTCTGAGGACTTACTCGGATCGCTCCGCGTGCGTATCTGTGTCACCACAATGTGGAGCAATAGTATGTCCATCTTTCAATAGAAAGATGCCATCGATCAAAGGTTTGTCTGAGGACTTACTCGGATCGCTCTGTGTGCGTATCAGTGATACCACTCTGATATTGATTGGAATTTTAAGTTCTTAAGAGAATTTGATTCTAATCACATTTTTGGAACTATATAATACACGAAGAGGTCCCATATATGGGAAACACTTCGTGTATTGAAAAATATAAAGCAATTAATTTATAAAACATGAAAGGGGCCACATATATGAGAATCAGTTCATGTAATAAATACAGTGAGAAAGTGTGAGTTTAGGGATAGTCAAGATTTGTTTATGGTTGCATGAATTTTATCTTCCGAAACTCTAAAAGTACTTGAGTTATTTATGGACATAACATTGATAATAGGGTCCTAATCGAGAGACGATCACGTGCCAATCTAATACTTTTAAATTAAAAGTATAATAACCTTTAGAAAGATCTAAAACATGATGTAAATTGTGTTTATATTTATATGTGACGAATGTTTACCTTTGTATGGGACTTCGAAACAGTTACAATATCTATTTTAGACACAAAATTTAACCATGATACTAGTGAAACTTAGGGGCATCACGATTAAGGATTTAATAAATACGATAAAATAAATATGAAATATTAGTTAAAGCTGTGAACCAATTTTGTATGCCCAATAAACCTTAAATAGTCACCAAACCATGAAGGCAGTTATTATGTTGGAATTTCAACTAAAGCAAGTATTTTCCATATCATTAAAGTGGAATAAAAATGATTGACACTCCCGTCACAGTTGTCGGAGTATGCCCGACTAGTTTCGAACCCATACGGGGTCCTTAGTCATGACCTCCGACAATTGTTACATTAGTTTCAGCCGTTTTCATTTTATTTTAATAATGCATTTATTATGAACAATAAAATTAATAATGATGAATTATTTATGAATGCAGCAAATCCAAAAATAGCCATGCATACATATCCGGTCGGTTAGGCGCATTATCGGAATAGTTGAATGTTTGTTCAATTAACTCCACTCATTAGTGCTAATGAAGATTATTATATTGTCGAATTCCGATGTTGTGAGATAATCCGCATACACGGACTAACAATACGATTAGTGTTTGTTTATTACAATTCAGCGTTTTAATTCAGCAACATGGAATAATATTGATTAAGGTTTAGCGATAAGCTCCAACGAAATGCTAACTGTAATACATACTAATATGTTGACATAAATACACAAGTGATTTTGTTTGTTGTGTGTCAGTATTCCAAATATATAAACGTTGGTCTGAAAGCTTTAATCGAACAAAGACTGTGTTTTTTAACCGACGAAAAAAACGGAGGAGGTTCTCAATTCGACACGTATATTTCTTGTTTTTGTATTGTTTTTTATGTATCACCACGCATAACTTTTTACAGAGTTGTCCGATTTTGATAATTCTTTTTTTATTAGAAAGGGCACACTTCCAAGATGGTCCCATTGTTATCATGTTAGGATCTGATAATGATATCCTGGGAAAATTGAAGGAACTCTTCACATTTAATAGCCACACTTGCAGCGATTTCAGTTTTTCTGTAAGTATCGGTAGCTTTTTGGTGCCGTATAATATACTTACTATAAGAGTATAGTACAAATACGTTACGTGGCGATAAATCATCAACTTGCCATAAATATATATTGTTAATGTTAATATACTGTATTATCGTACAATGTTTTTAACAAAAATGTAGATCTTTAGTACACGGGACGGGATGAAGGATATTTATTCACGGGAAACTATAAAAAAATTAAATTGAGAGGGGTAGCGGGGAAAGAGCACACTTTACATGAAAGTCTGTCTTTAAAATTAAAAGGATACCTAAGAGATTTTCACGCAGATGAAGTCGCGGGCGACTGCTATATAGCTATAATGACGTAGGCGAGCGCTAAGAAACGTTTTTTTCTAATGCTGACCTACTTAAGGGGTCAAACGGGAGTTCAAGTCTACACCAAGTTTCACGCGGACGATGTCGCGGGCGTCCGCTAGTTTTATATACTAGTAAATGTTCTTTTAAAAATATCAACCTAGATAAGTGTGAACACACGCCAACGTTAGTCGGTTGTCCACATAATAGACTATTCTCTTGCGGTTTATTTTCGTTTTATAGAATAAAATCTTTATAAGGCGCTACGTAAGCTCCGCTTCGTAAAAGTTTATTTTAGTACGTACTTTTGTGTTCTTTCATATCTCGTATTTTTCTGTAATCACACTCAGCTATTATTATTCTTATTATCTCAGCCTTACACGCGAAATTTTATTTTGCTAAGGAAAATTAAAACAGAAAATATCTTTTTCTTTTTTTCGATTGTATATTTTCATATCCTTACCAAGTTGCCGACGAAATTGCACTCGGTGCTGTTTTTTTTTTCGGTACATCGTATTATAAATAAATAGTGCTAGTTTATTGACAACTCCACAGTTACAAAGCCAAGCATTTTTTTAATAACCAATATTCTCGTATTTCTTTGATATCTCGTTAAGGCCGCAAACAAGTTCATCAAAATTGTCAAATTAAACCACTACTAGTAATTCTTGGAAAATTGCCACTAAAATCACGAGCTAACAAAAAACGTGAAACAACACTCGGTCACCTAGATATCAATATAAAACTTTTTAACAAAAAATAGAACCGACTCAAAGCGCACTAAAAAGTAAAAAATAACTGTGTCATTTAGTTGCTTTAATTTACATAAGCATATCTATGAAGTCGGTGCCAGCAATTTTAAGGAACATTTATTTTACGTAGTAAAGAAGTTTGTGGGTTCTAGGTTACGTCCTTGAAAGTAGAAACCTTGGCTGGCACCGACTCCTAGATATGCTTAAGTAAATTAAAGCAACTAAATGACACAGTTATTTTTTACTTTTTAGTGCGCTTTGAGTCGGTTCTATTTTTTGTTAAAAAGTTTTATTTCTTACTTTTTAGTGATTTATCGCCACGTAACGTACTCGTGCTATACTGTCATAGTAAATTATACGGCACTAGTAGCCAAAAAGCTACTGATACCGAGACAAAAACCGAAATCGCTGTAAGCGTGCCTCCAAAATTTGAAGAGTTCCTTCAATTTCCCCAGGATATCGTCATCAGATCCTAACATGCGGACAATGGGACCACCTTGGATGTATGCCCTTTCTAATAAAAAAAGAATTATCAAAATCGGACAACACTGTAAAAAGTTATGCGTGGTCATACATATAAAAAAAAAAAAAAAAAAAATATACGTGTCGAATTGAGAACCTCCTCCGTTTTTTTTCGTCGGTTAAAAATAAAGTAAGAATGCGTCGTTGTCCTAATGGTTAGTCTATGTGGCTTCGATCACGAGGTTCTAGATTTGAATCCTGGGTCGTGACATAATTATGAGTCCTTTTTACTTTAAAGAAGTTTTCATTATATTCTAAAGCCGGAGTCGAGAAGTTAGTAGTGTTACCCGGAGAGTGTGTTAAGCTGTCGATCCCGGTCACTAACATCAACATTGAATAGCGATCGTTAATAAATTAAACATCGTTAATTAATTTGACGACCTCCGTGGCGCAGTGGTATGCGCGGTGGATTTATAAGACGGAGGTCCTGGGTTCGATTCCCGGCGGGGCAGATTGAGATTTTTCTTAATTTGTCTTGGTCTGGCTGGTGGGAGGTTTTTCGCCGTGGCTAGTTACCACCCTACCGACAAAGACGTACTGCCAAGCGATTTAGCGTTCCGGTACGATGTCGTGTAGAAACCGAAAGGGGTGTGGATTTTCATCCTACTCCTAACAAGTTAGCCCGCTTCCATCTTAGATTGCATCATCACTTAACATCAGGTGTGATAGTCAAGGGCCAACTTGTAGTCAATAAAAAAAAACAAAACATTATCACCCTAAACCCACATTGGAGCAGCGTGGTACTTGGTGCTACGCTCCACATAGGTACCCACTGAGGGAGGCCTGGGCCTGTAGTGGACCGTTGTTAGGCTAATATAAGAAAAATAAAAATCTACATACACTTTAGCTAACCATAGTATGGTATAAAGTACTACTATGATCCTGCCTGTATATCAGCAGAAGATAGCAGCGTGTTTTTAAAAATAACGAGCCTAGTTCGATCGCCTAGATATTAACAGAACAAATTGAAAACCTTTAGGTAGACACAGTATGGAGGA
Organism: Mycalesis mineus; assembly: GCA_034621355.1. Classification (NCBI taxonomy): domain Eukaryota; kingdom Metazoa; phylum Arthropoda; class Insecta; order Lepidoptera; family Nymphalidae; genus Mycalesis; species Mycalesis mineus. The sequence continues at coordinate 4,151,089 of CM067882.1, forward strand.
TCCCTAACAGCCACAGAGTACGCTTATCAGTAATCGTTTCCTCGCTAGAAGAGGTCCCCGTTGCAGCAACTTTGTTTACTGCGATGCTTACCGCTTAACTCCGTTTACCCAGCTTTTACCGCACAAAAGGGGAGTTTCATCGCTTTATTATATTTAACCACGTTGAATTCGGGTCAACATTTTATTTTTGCCGATGTCCTAAACTAAACTGCTTCACTGACTTCAAAATTAAAAGAAGATCATACAAGCTTAATTGCAATATTTCAAAAAGTACGTTAGCGTGCATGTACCTACTCTACAACAGTAGGGCTATTTATCATACTACTATTAGATGAGACGAAAGTTTGTGAGTGTGTGAGTGTTTCGTACTCTATCACGCAAAAACTAAATTGATGTTGTTGAAACTTCACATTAACAGCTTACACAGCAGAATAACACATTGGTCACATTTTAACCTCAATTTTCCACGGGAATGAGAAGTAAGTGGGTGATACGTTTGTTGTGAGATGTAACGTGTTTAGCATCACTTGCCCCGCCCATTGCCATTTCAGTTCTGCGACTCGATGACCTATGTCGGTTACTTTGGTTCTTCTACGCATCTCTTAATTTCTGATAAAGAAAAAATGAATTATTAAAAATGTGATATCCTGAACATGCTTCCTTATTTGTGGTAAAAAGAAAATTGAAAAGTACGGATAACAGCGAAGCCAGTGCAGTTGTAAATCAGGGTGCAATCTGCGACTGTTGTCGATATCTTTGCTCAATTGCAAATGGGTCATGCACCCTTTGCATTTATCCTTTGTTTTGCTCTCCCTTATTTTTTCACAAGAAGGAACTGCTTTGCAGCTGTATAATGAGCGAATATTGGACGTGTTAAGACCTTTTGGATTTCGAAACCACCCTGAAATTATTTTTAAAATATGAACCTATAAATCTGATCTTTATAAAACCAAGCCCATGTCTTGATTCATGACTTTAGTGATTTTGACGTCTTCCGTGGCGCAGTGGACTTACAAGTCTGGGTTCGAATCCCGGTTGGGTCTATTAAGAAGTTCAATAATTGGCCAAGTCTGGCTGGTGGAAGGCTTCGACTGTGGCCAGTTACCACCATACCGATAAAGACATTCCACCAAGCACTAAGTTGTTTCGGTACGACGTCGAGTATAAACCGAAAAGGGTGCGAGCTGATTTGTAAAATTTCTTTACAAATCGGCTCGCTTCTATCTTAGATTGCATCATCACTTAACATCAGGTGTGATAGCAGACAAGGGCTAACTTGTAGTGAAAAGATAGACAGATAGATGAACAACAATTTTAAAATTATTTCAATTCATTTCATATATTCAATGTAAAAAACACGTGAAACAAAAACTCGTATTTTCGTATTAGTTCATTAGACAAAATATACTATAATAGGCATCCGAACATTTATTTACTTTTAAAAGTATTCAGATTTATAAAATAAAACCTTTTTGCTATAACGAACATCGCCCAACTTAAATTTGTTAAAAATATTTTTATTTCACCGTGAAAAAATCAAAGCTCTTTCCCGTTGTTCCTACGTTATATTCGGCCAATGTTTGTATATAAAAACGCATTAATTTGAAATCCAAAATGGACATTTAATTTTAAAACGGTTGAGTCTTCGTTAAATTCAATGTTCCGGAACGAAGTGTTACCATTCAGGGTAAAAACATCGAAAAATAAAAAATATTGTTACTGTAACTTCTTAATAAGTTAGCATAAATAAGAATTGCGGTTGTTGAGTATTTTCTTGGACGAGCTCTTTTATGAAATCTCTACAGCCTGTATAATACACCTACTTGAAGTTAACTATGAGTCCTTAAAACTATGGACGTAAAAGTATAATATTGAATTACTATCTTATCTACTTTACATTGCGCATCCCTTAATTTCCTCTACATTCCTCATTGCAGTGATTCGATTACAAAAGCAAGAAAAATTTCATGATTTTGAGCTTATTTCAATTATTATTAGGTAATTCAGACATTTCTTCTCAAAATAGATTGGATGAACATTTAACAATTAACGAAATAGTAATGTTAAATTGAACACTACCTTTATTGAATATTGGTTGAGAATTAGAGCAGGAGTTGTGATCAAACAGAAACAATAAATAGAAGGATTACGCTTAGTTCCGATCCGTACGAAACCGCCGTCAATTTTCCAGACAAAAGTGTACAGAAATTGTAACAAAATGTAGGTAGACGGCAGGTAAGCCTGAAAAAACTGTCCCATTCCGTATCAGTGGAAACGAATTGTCAATAAAGCTTTATGGTTCCCTGGGCACTTGCTCGGTGATAAAATCTCGCATTCTTATCACTTGTTAGCCCATATAAATTACCTAATTATTTTAACAGTTATATTTCTGTACATTTATAAATGTATTGATTGACTGTATAATGACTGTCTCGTTAGTCTAATAGTTATTCTATGTTGCTGCGATCATGAAGTTCCTATGTTCGAATCCTGGAACGGGTTACTTCTATGAAATTTTCAGTATTTACCAAGCCCGGAGTCGAAAAGTTGGTGGTGTTACACCCATGCCTTGAAAAACACGTTAAGCCGTCGACCCCGGTCGCTGTCATCAACGTCTGGTAGTGACCGATAATAAAGAAAATATTATCACCCTAAGCCAGTCAACCATCATTGGAGCAGCGTGGTGGGTCTACGCTCCATATCCCCTCTCAAATAAGGAGGGAGGTCTGGCTCTGTAGTGGGCCGTTGGTAGGCTGATAAAGATGATTGGATGTTCGTAAGTTCGACATAGATTTTTATGAGAACTCATTGACTTTAGAAGAGTCTTAGCTCTTCTTAGTCTTTTTTTCAAAATGCAGTCTGTCTCTTTTTATGAACATCCTTATAATTAAACATTGTAAGTCGTTATAATTTAAAGAGTTATTATAAAATAGTAGGTAAAAAAAAAACAAAGATCACTTTCTTATTTTATTTTACTTAGCAGTCTTAAATCCACTACACTAACTTGGCAGTGTCAAAATAACGAACCATACAAAAAGAACAAAATATTAAAAAAATATTGTTATTCGTAAAGTAAAAGTTGAAGTGTGCTTCCGTAAATTCAGCGGATCAGTGGAACTCGGCATCGCACACAGGTTCTTGGTTGTTTTTGTTCCCAATTTGTTTATCTAGACAAACATTTTGCCTGGCACGAAACTTTCTTTGAAGTCGTGCCCCTCAAGGTTATTTTTAGCATCGGCAGAGACAAACAAATGGTTTTCTTTTGTTGCTTTAACCATTCCTCCATAGCCTAGAGGCTAGGCTGCCTTTTGTTCGTCTCTGTTGTCTGTACGGAATTAATTTGACGCTATAGACTTTGTACGGATACTAATATAAATTAAAAAGGTTTTAGCCCTGACCTTCGAACTTCATGCTATTTAAAAGGTTTATGGCGCCCTTGATCCACGCTCTATCTATTTTTAGGAGACCTTGAGCTATTTTCACAGGAGTTTATCTAAACACTTTATTTCGTTTTCTCCATTCAGAGTCTTTTCTTTTCAATTTTGAGTAAATAAAATACATTTATTCTACGTCCCATTTATTGTGTATTAGGTGAATTCTTTACTGCATATCTGATGTAATCTGTATTAGAAAAGCCAGAGGTAAGGATTTTTTCTCCAGATTCCAGATTTTCTCTGGATTTCATATTTCGTTAGCTTGAGAATGATGAACATAATGGTTTTAGTGTATGATTTAAAAAATTTAGCTTTCTTATCAGTATCTTATTAGATTTTGCATGGTGACTTATACAATCAATCGTTTCTTGTCATTGAATAAAAAAACGAATTCAAAATTTCAATATTCGTTTTTTTCAATGCGGCTTTGTTTTCAAGCACTTTTGAAACATCAAGTTTGACTGTTTGTCGTGACTCTACCACCTTGAAAGACAGAGTTGTATTTAGAAGAGCCGGCAAGAAACTTAGTATTTACAATACAATATTTCAATAATCGGATAACTTCATACAAAATAAAGCAAACTACGCATTTCGCACCTTAACACTTCACCTTCAAAACAAACTCATTGTAAGTTCGACAATATTCTGCCTTCGACGCTTCTACACAAATAATATGGGCCGCCCGAACACCACTTATAACCCAAAAATGACTTCTTTTGTCGTCAACAACAAAGCATGATTTATCATCGGGCAGCGAGTCGTGGCCTCAAATTCATATTAAAATAGGCCGATACATCATAGAATATGGCAAACTAGCTCAGATGTGACTTATACTTTATGCCTAATGGTTTTAAGACAAGAAAAATATATAAGTAATCAAATAATATACAAAACACATGTTAACGTTTGTTGCTCATTTCGACCTCACCTCTGGAAATGTTGATAAAATGATAAGATAGGTATATTAAACTTTTGAAAATGTAAATGTCTCGCGTGTATGTTTTCAAAACCTAGTATATATTTAGTAATAGTTCAATGCTCATCTGGATCCTATCAGATTTGGTTCGGCAGTGAGAATAATTCGAGTAGAGAAGGCGAGCGTTGACCGGTCTCAAATAATACCTTAATCCGTGCCGCAAGTCTTGGACTTTGTTTGGCGGTTTTCTCTATGCCACACGATAGAACCGGTACCAGCACGATGAATCCATTCAATCGAAAAAATATTCGTCTCATTTAACAAAAGGTCATGTCCGTAGAAAGATCATTAAGACTGCATCCGTATATTTTTTTAAAATACAAGTTGCCTCTTGACTGATACAATCGATGTTATTCATTAATGTTCTAAGAACTAGGTAAATACTATACTATACTATACGTTATTCAAAGTGTACTGTACATCATTATATTCAGCGAGCCTGTGGGTTCAGTATTCGCAAAGAGCTCATAATGCTCTGCGAGTCCAATATAATAAAGCCTTAAGGGTGCTGTTGTGACTGCCAAGTTTTTGTAGTGCGTCGGCTATGTTTGCGGCAGCACGAACAGATTTCTTTGACTCTGTTTGGAGAAAAAAAATCCACGTCGCTGCTAGCTAAAATCCGTGGCAGCAGCAACAGTATCTTAAGGATGGTGGGAGATTGCATGAATAGTCCTCTGGTGTGGGAACTCACGCAGAGGACTAAATCTCTTTTAGTTCTTAAGTACTAACATAGTTTATAAGTTTTCATTGTTACTAACCCTAAATGGACTCCTATGTCTGAAATAACTAAATAAAAAAATAAATAAATATACAAGGGACAACATTATTATCATAACTATCAACATTTTGCTATAATGATTTCAATTTCTTTTTAGAAAATATTGAAATATTCATGCCTACACATCTTCACCACACTGAACTAAGCTCATATTTCAAAAAGCTCAGCTTTTTATCGAAACAAAACTTACGTGAATCTATTTTTTAAAGTTACGGTGCACAAATAGACACAAAGTCGATGATAAATTAAACGGAAAAGCATAATATTTTGCGCCGCGTGTTAAAATTGTAGTCAAAATACATCAACACCAAAAGAAACAAAATAACGCAGGTAGAGCAATATAAAACTTTTATCCCATTAGAATAATTATAAGCTTTCATAATGGGTTCGAATCAGAAAGTTCTTGGGTCACGTCTCTGGGGTATCCTAACACAGCATTGTTCTCAATAAATAGCCTTTCGATATGAACAACGGCCTTAATACTGTTGAATAATTTGATTGTTATTGAAATCGTATGCATACCAAATGAGATATGATTATTATGGTGATTTTAGTTTAATTTATGTATTTAAATTTAATCCGTGCGTGTAATTGCAGTAGGTGATTTTCAGCTCTGTATTCCATTGACCAATGTAACCGACGCGAGCGGGGCACGTGGTTTGAACAGCTGATGGATGTTGGGGGCCCAAGATCTAGCACCTCGGGCCCCCAATGGTGACGCCGCTCGTGAATGCGCAATTCTGGTTGACGCCCAACTACGTGGACAGACGACATCAAACGTATAGTACGGTGCTGCTGGCCACAGGTGGCTCAGGGTGTTTGGAAGTCTCTTAAAAAAGTCTATGTCCAGCAGTGGACGTCCATCGGCTGTCAATGATGATGATGATGATGACGATGATGAAACCTGATGATGAATTAATAAGCTCAAAACTACTTCTACTACTACTACTAACTACGTAGGTATTTAGAAATAATGTTTGCATTTGTTACACAACAAAAAAGCAATAAAATTACAGAAAAAAAGCGAGATTTTAATATCTTTAGCAGAAACTTATCTAAAATAAGGTGTTCATATTTACTGAAATAAACATCTACTCCTTCATAGAGTCAAAAGATCACGACATCTGTAAATATGTATTATTCAACGTTGTACCATCTGCTGACAATATTTTATTCTATATTCGGTAGCGGTACGAGGCTCACGTTAGAAGTCACGCTGTTATTGCAAGGTGTAAAATTTATGGATGTTTTGAGTTATAAAATACTCGTATACGATAACCTTTTTGAAACTGACACGCTGTTTTGATGCTTCCCTAATTTATTGTTTTCCGGAAGTATAGAAAATGACAAATGGCCAAACAAAAACGACCTGCTTTTATCAGAACTGTGAAAAATGGCAAAAGAATGAGAGACAAAAGAAAAGTATAGTAATAGGACCACTATTCAAAGCAAAAAGAATGGGTAAGAATGTGCTTTCGCAAGATATTGAAGTTTATTTATATATTTGTACACATAGTTCATAACATCACGCCTCATTATCATAGGGGAAGGCAGAGACTGCATCCTTACAATTGCCACGGTCCTCGCATACTTCCTTATAGCTTCTTCCACAATCATTTATCCATTCATACAAGTTCGTCGTCGTTTAGTGTAGTGACCTGGCCTTATTTTAGAATGTCCTAAATTTGATCCAAGAACATTCGCCTGGGCATTTCCATTCTCCCTTGCCTCAATATATTTACAAGTGTGATATGACGTGTTAATCTTAAAAATCACACTGACAAAAATGTTTGAACCCAATCGGATTCACTTTTACACATATTATATAATTCTTATACTAGCGGTGAACCATAGTTCCACTAGTGTTAACCCTGTTTCTTTGAGAATATTGGAATAAAACGTAGCTTATGTGCTAAAACAGACTATAATCTATCTCTGTGACAAATTTCATTAAGATCTGTTCTGCCGTTGAGGCGTCACTGAGTAACCGTTTGTCGAAGTATCGACATCGAAGCAAAATGAATGAATGGATATTTCCTCATTTTTTTTGGTTGAATTTGTGTATTTCAATAGTTATTATGCTAAAGATAATTCTGTAAAATCAAAGATCATGAAATTCGGTCATGAAATTCGGACGTTCTCGGGTTATAAGTGTTATAGCTATACTTTGTTTTATATTTATAAGAATTTATTATTTCATAAAAAATAGGTACCTAAGAAAGCTATTGTATGCGTAAATAATAATTAAGAAAAATAAAGTTTATTATTAATATAATATAAATGAAAAACATAGGAACTGCTCATATTTAGCCTGTTATTTTCTGACTTACAAAAGTTTATGCAAGCCTAGCTTGAAAACGGTGCGATTTTAAACTATTTATGGTCACTGAACATCAAGTGTAATTCCATCGTAACGAAATTTTAACAAAAAATAGGAACGCACTAAAAAGTAAAAAATAACTGTGTCATTTAGTTGCTTTAATTTACTTAAGCATATCTATGAAGTCGATGCCAGCAATTTTAAGGAACATTTATTTTACGTAGTAAAGAAGTTTTGGGTCTAGGTTACGTCCTTGAAAGTAGAAACCTTGGCTGGCACCGACTCCTAGATATGCTTAAGTAAATTAAAGCAACTAAATGACACAGTTATTTTTTACTTTTTAGTGCGCTTTGAGTCGGTTCTATTTTTTGTTAAAAAATTTTATTTCTTACTTTTTAGTGATTTATCGCCACGTAACGTACTCGTGCTATACTGTCATAGTATATTATACGGCACTAGTAGCCAAAAAGCTACTGATACCGAGACAAAAACCGAAATCGCTGTAAGCGTGCCTCCAAAATTTGAAGAGTTCCTTCAATTTCCCCAGGATATCGTCATCAGATCCTAACATGCAGACAATGGGACCACCTTGGATGTATGCCCTTTCTATCAAAATCGGACAACACTGTAAAAAGTTATGCGTGGTCATACAAAAAAAAAAAAAAATATACGAATTAAAAAACAAAAAAAAACAAAATGACAGTTGTATTCGGCCAATAACCCATCTAACAATTTTTGATGGGTATTTTATAGTACGAGTAATACTTTTACCAAGTCAAAGAAACCTTCACGACGTTTCTAATAGCTAATACATTTGCTTATAAACTTATACCGTTATTCATATTAGTATAGAAAAAACATATTATGAAGCAAAATTTCAAAGGTCAAAAGACCCCGACCTTTATATAAAAGGCTTAATGAAGTCAAAGCTCGGAATCCGTTAACAAAAAATTGATCCGATCCAAAGCGACCGCTGTTTAGCTTGTCCCGAACCTTACGCTCGAGTTGGTGGATGGGACAAGTTATAAAAGAATCATCAGTACATGGGCCAGGCCTTCAACTTTATTTATGAATGATACGCAGAGCGACTTGAACAACAACTGACTAGTTTATTTAAGAATAATGAAGTTGTACACAGGACAATCATAGGTGGCGCTGCTGGTTACATTTTGTTACAAACTTAACATTATTAAATAAGAAAATGATGTTTAGTGGTGTTAACTTATGCGGCTATTGATCACAAGGTTCTGAGTTAAAAATACGGGGTTAAATTTCTTCTTATACAGCTTTCTCAGCTGTGAGCTCTATATAAAGACGTAGTTAAATCGTTGGTCTAGTTTATTTAAAGTACAAAATGATCGTCACACAATATAAGTCTATATTAGTAAAACTTAAACGTATACATATATTACTAAAAAGTAAAGTAAAACATAAACGGCTGAAACTAATGTCGGAGTGAGCCAGTTTCGAACCATACGAGGTCCTTAGTCATAAGCTTGCTTGTTCCAGTAACGTGGCGTGAAGCAAACTGTGGGCGCGTTGAGAGGAGGGCTGAGGTGGGGGATGGTATACTATATATGAAAAAAAATTTTTAACAAAAAATAAAACCGACTCAAAACGCACTAAAAAGTAAAAAATAACTGTGTCATTTAGTTTCTTTAATTTACTTAAGCATATCTATGAAGTCGGTGCCAGCCAAGTTTAAGGAACATTTATTTTACGTAGTAAAGTAGTTTGGGTTCTAGGTAACGTCCTTGAAAGTAGAAACCTTGGCTGGTACCGACTCCCAGATATGCTTAAAAAAATTAAAGCAACTAAATGACACAGTTATTTTTTACTTTTTAGTGCGTTTTGAGTCGGTTCTTTTTTTGTTAAAAAATTTTATTTCTTACTTTTTAGTGATTTATCGCCACGTAGCGTACTCGTACTATACTGTCATAGTATATTATATGGCACTAGTAGCCAAAAAGCTTGGTTTTACCGATACCGAGTCAAAAACCGAAATCGCTGTAAGCGTGCCTCCAAAATTTGAAGAGTTCCTTCAATTTCCCCAAGATATCATCAGCAGATCCTAACAAGCGGACAATGGGACCACCTTAGATGTATGCCCTATCTAATAAAAAATGAATTATCAAAATCGGACAACACTGTAAAAAGTTATGCGTGGTCAAAAAAAAAAAATATACGTGTCGAATTGAGAACCTCCTCCGTTTTTTTTCGTCGGTTAAATACTATAGCACTTACTAAACCAAAGAATAACAGTGCTGCTTAATGTTAGATATAAAATTAGTATTTGGATAGTAGGCTCGGTAGTCTTATTCTGAATTGAGAGGTATTTACTTCTCAATTTTTCTTATTCGACTCTTGTTACCGAAACTTCTCGCAAATAAAATCACTGTGAATATTTACAGGAAAAATTTATTTTTTATTGAGCATTGCAGAAAAACTTTGAACTTAATTTGCTTGTAAATTGCGCCACTCAGGTACAAAACACAAAACTCCGCACATTAATCTCCGTTCAACTCGGATTTTGCGAAGTTGGTAGGCAAATTCAACGCGAAATCGGAAACAATTTGCAAAATAACAACAAACCTCATAATTCTGCCCTCCCCACCTTTGGGGGTTGTTACTCCCGGTGAATTTAGGGGTTTATAAAATTTTGTATTTATTACGAACCCAAAATTACTGAATATTTTTTCTCTTCCACAGTTCTTTTTCAATTATAATTTTGGCTGGTGGGAGGTTTCGGCCGTGGCTAGATACCTCCCTACCGTTAAGCAGTTATGCGTTAATTGCAAGTTATCCTTTGACTGCATTCACACCTGATCGTAAGTGATGATGCAATCTAAGGTGGAAGCGGGCTAACTTGTAAGAAGTGCATTAAAATCAACACTCTTTCGGTTTCTACACGACATCGTACTGGAACGCTAAATCGCTTGGCGTTTCGTCTTTGTCAGTAGGGTGGTAACGGTCACCAGCCAGACTTGACTTATATAGAAAATCTTAGTCGGCCCAGCCTCGAATTGAACCTAACCTACCTCCGTCCTATGAACTGAAAACAAGACAAGAGTCATTAAAAAACCAGGCTTCTATATCGCCTAGAATAATATGTATTTGCATGTCCCGTTTAGTTATTTTAGTAACATATATTTCTTGAGTGTTAGCTTAGAGCAAAAAGGTCCAAACCAAAGCTGTTGGGGGCAATTAATCGAGGTTATCAGCCCGTTAATTTGTTTAACTTGGAAATTTCGGGAGTGCCCTAATCTAATAATGCTTCTAAAATGCGAAATAATTTTATTAATAGTGATGGTATATTTTAATAAATTCATTTTGAATAAACTTGATTAATTTAGCGTTTAAATGGGTATATTACCTTTATGAATAGTTAATACATGAATTTTGACTACTGCGAATAATCTCATTGTGAGATTAACCTTTGTCGTAGAAGCAATTTTAATGCACGAGTCATCATCATCATTATCAGTCTACTAACGGTCTACTAACTTAATATGACGGTCTGACTTGAAATTAGTTCAAGTCAGACCGTCATATTAATCCTATTGTCCGTCTTATCCCCCAAACGGGGATATACGGGAGGAGGGATAATATAGATTGAAGACTTATCACGCTGTTCTTTGGCCACTTTGCGGGCTTAGGGTGACTAGTGTTTACTCTTGCGACGATCACTATCAGATGGTGTTTATGATGATGACCGGCGCCATCGCGTAACGTAGATTCCGAGGTGCGGAGTATACTTGGGAATTGGTCAGAGAATACTTGGAGTTTCTTGGAAGGCATGACCGGATCTACCTAACAGCTTTTTGGAATGCAGCCCAGGGCTCTCTGGATACAAAAGGCTCAGTCTCCATTGAAATATTATTTACTGCATTCTATGCCAGAGTCTAAGCCCACATACTATATGTATAGCATTTATGATATACCTATAAATATCTTTCGTATATACAACAGGTTTGGCGTACAAGCCATTTTGTCAAAAAACTGTTCTGTTCGTACCTAGTTATTCAATTAATTAAGACCCTTCAGTAGTACCTAATAAAAACTCAATATTTTATAGTGTGACTCGGAATCTCCTAAACCAAAGCCACATAGATATTCCATAGGACAAACGAGGCAAAAGTGTTTGTGCACAAAACTCCTGAAAGTAAGACTGATTATCCTAACTGATACTTCTAAAAGCCATTCTAATCAAACTTTACAGCTGTCTACCGTATCTACCTATGGACAAACTTTTCAGCTTGTATACGCAGACCATCACCCTTTGATTTATACGCCAACATTACAAAGTTAATGTACTAGGTAGCATGGTGACAATAACCAATTCCGGACACAACTCACGCCCTCTGTAACGATGATATTCACCTCGGGAGGCGTATTGAAGGACTTTTGAAATAGGACCGTCATTTTTCTAACTTCGAAGAAATATTTTGGATCGGCCGGCCGACCCTTTCAAAGTTAGCAGCTTGATATTTTATCCAATTCCATTTCTTTTTCTGTGATATAGTTACAGTTAAAGGTTAAGATTTATTTTCTCGGCTTATAAAAATATTCTTGAATGATAATTTTAATAACATACTCAGCAATATAACATTAACGTAAACTATGAAATACAGGCACATACGTGGTTTTAATAATAATCATCATAAAATATTTTGTACTTTAGGGAATCGAAACGAAATAGTGCTGAACTTTTGTTTGACTGATTATAAGAATTGATTCTTTAAAATGTAGATCTCAAATATCATTCTTATTAGAAGGTTTGACCCTTATTTGTTAAAAATGGGTGGGTATATGTATTACATCGTGTCGATTTCTAAAAAGGAAAACCATGCTCATGATAATTATGACTGTAAAATAATTACATTAACGGCTTAAGGCAGGGTCTTTAGCTTGGATTTTGCATCCACCACGCTGGATCATTAAGAGTCAAAGTCAATCTATGAAACTCTATCGGTATTCCATCTGTTCTGATATCTTAAAAGATGCTTTTACTGTTAATCTCGAGACTGAGATTTTTATGTGATCTAAAATTACTATTATATACTAACACTAAGCTATGTTTGTTTATGACACCTAAAAATTCAGTCACGACTCCTTGGAGGATCATAAAAGGAAACATAAATATGACTCTGTAGTGGTGACATTAAAAATAACGTCCGCGTTATTAAACTTTTTATGTGATAATTCAATAAAGATTACGAAAATTGGGTAATAAAAATGAAATGTATATCTTGCTTAAATAAGAAAGGAGATCATTCAAAACGTACCCAAGTTCCGGACAAATAAAAAAGTAATTATTTGGATTGAGGGTATTATTTTGAACATATCTTGCTATGACAGCAATGCTGTGAAAACTTTATTATGGTTGATACTGAAGTTATAAGCGCAGAATTTTTCAAGAGTTTTGTTTTTATACAGCTAGGTGTTGTAATTATAAAAAAAATATGACAGCAACGCTTTACTTTCGCTGATAAGGAATTTTAAACGTTAAATAGGAATTTTGTTTTTAAACAGACAAATTTTGTTTGACAGCAATGCTGTGAAAACTTTACTTTCGTATTTTTGCATAGCGTAAGAAATATGCGTAGAGAAACTCATGATTCAAAAATTTCTGTCTTTAAGCAAGTATATTTCAGTTCACATAGTTGCTATTGTAAATACGGACAAGTGACTCTTAGGTTTAGACTGGCACAGATATGCGCAAATCGTTAATAATTAATATAATATTATTGTTTTTTTATTCATTACAAGGTAGCCCTTGGCAGCATTCACACCTCATGATAAGTGATGATGCAATCTTAGATGGAAGCAGGCTAATTTGTTAAGAATAAGATGAAATCCACACCCATTTTGGCTTCTGTACGACATCGCATCGGAACTCGTTTGGCGGTACGTCTATTTCAGTAGGGTGGTAATCAACCACGGCTGAAGCCTCCTAACTGTCAGACCTGGAAGAATTTATTATTTTATTTTCATCACTACCAGCCTATTTGAATATGAACTACAAGGTCAGGCCTCCCTCCATATAAGAGAGGGGATATGTTTAAATCTACCACGCAGCTCCATGGCGGGTTGACAGGCTTAGGATCCTTACAATAGTCAAACAGTATTGTATTACGTAATTTTCGAATTCCAAGACTGTTAAACTTTTATAACTACGTTTAATTTTTACTAAGCAAAACAATGTGATTAGGTCCATTATAAAAGTTGTCCCCATTTTTAATAGGTGCCTAATCTCTGGCCATTATAACTTAAAAAAGAAGCACCCTCAATTACAGATGCTCTAAGTTTGACAAACTTTGCCCATTACAGGGACGCAGACCTTTAGATCGTTATTCTACGTAACCAGTATATTCAGACACCTTGCGTTCCTCACTGATCAAACTCTTCTCGGTATCCCTGTAACATCAGACGGGTCAAAGTGAATTGGTTCTATCACGGGCATCACTTTAGAATCTATTATGAAAAGAGCATTTGTTTTGAATGACTTTCGACTCTTGTATTGTTTGAAGAAATTATCGTGAAGTTATGATATACTTTAAGAATCTTCCTTTAGAGCAAAGTAATTGAATTTTATTCCTTTCCTTACTTATTATCTAAAACACTTTACTACTTTTTTCACTAAATGCATATGAAAGTATATATTATGCTCTTTTTCTTTGAGTTTCTCTCCTACTAGCGAAGGTTGGCAGTCAGCTTCGTGAATTCCTCTCTATTCGTGGGGCGAAATATATGTACTGCACTCGCAATTCCGGTTCACTCTGAATTTCCACTTTACAAACTTTTCCCATCAAAATGACAACACAGTCATTGCCCAATCTATGGAAGAACTTTAAAGACTTAACTAATGTAAATGAATGCAACAAACAAGCAGGTCTTAGGATGAATATTTCAAAGACAAAATTTATGGTTACATAAAAACCGATATTAACAACCTTGAAATCGTCGCAGTAGAACAAAAAGTCGAGAGAGTGCGAGAAGATCGGGAAATTAAGACTCGCATCGAAATAGCTCGAAGTATATGTGGTAATACATCATAAATTTTTTTATAATTTTTTTTTTATCTCTCTGTTCCGGCAAATCTCAGAAACTACCAGTCGGATAGTAAAAATTCTTTTTGTTTTCTAGTCAAACTCAGCAGGAGTGACGTAAGGTAATTTGTATCCTGATATTCCTACGGTACAATACGCGAGTGAAACCGCGGGTGTCCGCTAGTAATTATTAAACTTCTCCCATGTAGGTATCACTTTGGCAGTAACACGGAAGTGGTATACAAGTACCTGTGTCTAGTCGGATACAGTGCACGAAGTTTGTTCCTAAATTTTCAGCTTTCAGATGTCGCAGCTTTACGAAACTTATCTCATTATAGCCTTTAGATCCCTATTTCAAGTTACCTACGAGTGTTACTTTTAAGAAGTGTAATACAAATAGCGGGCTTCCTTTTACTTCTTTAAACTGTTAATTTAGATAGGTAGGTAGGTA
Organism: Mycalesis mineus; assembly: GCA_034621355.1. Classification (NCBI taxonomy): domain Eukaryota; kingdom Metazoa; phylum Arthropoda; class Insecta; order Lepidoptera; family Nymphalidae; genus Mycalesis; species Mycalesis mineus. The sequence continues at coordinate 4,166,097 of CM067882.1, forward strand.
ATTTAGGTAGTTTTTAATTAATAAATTATTTATTTTATTTAATAAATTATTTTTACATCCGGGCCTGAAACATGGTTGTTTAGTAATGGTTCTTAAAGCAATGGAGTGACTGATGCTCTACGTGATCGAGTCAAGATTGAGAACTACAGAAGAACCAAAGTAACTGATAAAGCTCAACGAGTAATAAAGGTGAAATGGTAAAAGATGAAACATATTGTTCATGGAGTCAATAGGCATTGTGGTATCCCAAGGTACTGGAATGGTGACCCTCCAGCGCATAGTTTTACTAGATCCCCCACTCTTTGGACCGAAGACATTAAGCGCGTTATCTGCTGGTTGCAGTTGTCTCAGGAGTGTGGTGTTTGGAAGTAGTTAAAAGAGGCCTAACTTTTGACGTCCATCGGCTGATAATGATGATGGTGATAGTGATAAATCATTGCTTACATTTCTCTGGAGATGCAAGCAACATACACCTACAAGTCCAGCCCTGCATGAATCAATCAGAGGCGTAGTGCCTGTAATTTGACGGACAATTAAATTCATATCAGCGGAGCACAGCAATACTGCTTAGCATTGCAAAATTGCGATAACATTTCTCCAAAAGAGCTATGTCACGAAAAATTTCAGATACTGCTACTAAAACCATATTTGATTTCTGATTACGTTAAAACAAAGACAACGGTTTGATTTTCATAAATAGTTTAGAGTAGAGTTTTAGCTTTCTTAAGGATTTTAAACTTCCGTAGTAGTGATAAGGTGAATTGTTATTTCATATTGATTATAAAATTACGTTTTAAAAGTTTAAAAAAGTCATTAGAAAGTAGCTAAGCTATTAGTAGCATACTTAATTTAGTTGGTACAGTATTTGTATTTATGGTAGACAGCTTTAAATCCTACCTATTATTTTCTAGCTATGGCCCATACTACCCATCAAAGAACACTGAAATTGCATTTGGGCATGACACTGCCTCGTAAAAAACATGGCCTATCAGCATTAAGTTAGCAGATTTCTCTCTCATTTTCCACATTATCATTAGCGTGGCAAGTAAAGTGCTGATTCTTATTTTATCCAGGGCAAGGTGATTAGGGACGGCCATCTCGAGGGCATCGCACTAATGAAAGCGTTTTTGGAAACAAAGAAATCGTTCAGAAAATGAACTTTCGCCTTTTTTTCTAACTTATTCAGTATTCTTTGGACGTTTGTATTTGTTTTTACTAGAAAAAGTTTGGATACTGAATGTTTCAGTATTTAAAAATATAAAAACAAGCGAAAAGTTCATAACAAAATATAATTTGCGTAGAAATGAATATCGAATTTAGTCAGCGCGGAAGTAGTATTCGTTTTCTTTCATAAATATGTCAGTTTTTCATATTTCATGTGAAATTAAGTATTTTGTAAATACATATACCCTATGGGTTCGATTCCCAGATCTGGAAAAATGTTTGTGCAATGATCATGGATGTTTTGAACTACTGAAATTTTTGTAATCGTGTAACTCGTGTCTTGTAGAGGTTGCCATTAGCATCGTGAGAATTACCTGAATATCACACTAACGATAATAAGATTTATAAAATGGTAACAAGCGTAGCCAGACCATAGTGGAAGAGAATAGCTCAAAATAGGGAATGATGGCAATCTTTGGAAGAGGTCTTTACCTAAGGGGAGTTTCTAATACAAGATTACGAAAATCATCACATTGTAAAACCAAATACTTAACTTATATTACACTATTTATAAATTGTAAACAGACTGTAATAATTGTTATTGGCAAATGAAAAGCTTGTTTATTTTTTTTTAAAAAGCATAGATATTGAATACACCTTTTGAATAAAATCTCAATAGCTCAGTCGAGAATCGAACTCAGGATCTCCGTCTAATAATTCCACTGTACATACCTGTGTAAGGCTAAAGTATAGCTAAAGTGTCCAAATTTGATATAATTAATATACTTTGTATTTATCGTACAATATTTTAATAAATATTATACGAATAAAATATGTAAAGTAGAATATGAAACTTTTACATAATAGGAAAAAATTCAATTGTATCTCACAAAACGAACGAAGTGAGTGGCAGCAAATAATATAACTGATGAGTTACGAACAGTTTTACTTAGACGGAAATGAGCTTCCTGTAATTAATTATTATAAGCTTTATTATCTAATTATGATCCAATCCTCCATTAACAACAGAGGGAAGCTAATTCAGAGATCATTTCCAATTAAACAGTAGGCAACTTCTGCTCTTGTCATATATCATATCATTATTTATTCATTGTATATAATATAGGTATATTGTGTATATTATTCTTAACACCTAGACACAATTAGATAAAATAATCTTATATTATATCATTTCACCATTAACTACTTTAAAATATATTTTAGTTATATTTATAACCTAAATCTAACATAATATAAGAAATCACATGAAACAGCTAGATTCCAAACATCCATCACCAGCAAAGGCAAGTAAATACAGAGATAATTTCCAATTAAACCACTAAACGTTACAACTATAAGATATCTGACAGCTACAAAACAAATGATACAAAATTCACCCTTATTAAAAAATAAGTAATCAAAGCAAACGGCTAGATTGCAAACATCCATCACCAGCAAAGGCGAGTAAATACAGAGATAATTTCCTATTAAACCACTAAACGATACAACTATAAGATATCTGACAGCTACAAAACAAATGATGCAAAATTCACCTTTATTAAAAAATAAGTAATCAAAGCAAACGGCTAGATTACAAACATCCATCACCAGCAAAGGCGAGTAAATACAGAGATAATTTTCAATTAAACCACTAAACGATACAACTATAAGATATCTGACAGCTAGAAAACAAATGATGCAAAATTCACCTTTATTAAAAAATAAGTAATCAAAGCAAACGGCTAGATTCCAAACATCCATCACCAGCAAAGACAAGTAAATACAGAGATCATTTCCAATTAAACCACTAAGAGTTACAACTATAAGATATTTGACAGCTACAAAACAAACGATCCAAAATTCACCCCCACATTTCTCCTCCAATCAAAACAGATAGGTAATCACAGCAAACAGCTAAGATATTAATGAGACGTCCCGACGTCAACTAAATCAACTTAACTACAGGCGGTTTTCGTACACTTAGGCCGGCCATTAATTTGACGGCAAATTCAATTACAAAAGATCACTGCGCCGATTCAGCTCGTTTAAACAACGCGATAAATCAGATTGCCGCTAGTAAAGTGCGCTGATAACATCTTTATATCTTGGTGAAGAAGGTCAGATCCTTCCCATATTTATTTTTACGACCTTTAAGTTTGTGATTGCCGAGTTTCTTGCTGGATTTTCTCGAAAGAATCTGCATTCTAAACCAGCGGTAGCGTTACTTCACACTTACACTATTTCACAGGTAGACTCAGAGTCATTACAGACTTGACTTATTAAAATTTAATTTGATACTGCAGTAAAAGGCAATTTGGAAACTGAATCGAAGAATACATACGGTGTTGTAGCTACATTTATCTTTTATCTGCATTCAAAATAACTTCATAGCTAAATGAATCAAAAAATTTGTAATACATAGCATGCCGCAAGGGGAGAGCCACGACATTATAGTCCCGTTACGTACACCTTGGAGATAAAAAGGAAACCCAAGACTTACTTGAGTGCTGCGCAGGCGTTCCTTCGAGATCTTCTTTTTTTTTCACTCTTCTTAAACACCATATACAATTTTGATAATATGCTTATATGTAATCGTGCGGAGTCAGCTTGTTGATAATTTTTTTTTCAGGTTTTAGCAACGATGAAAAATTATGAGATGTACACTCGGTGCAGTAGCGATGTCAACTAACTTTTTCTTAGACGGCGTTCTCTTTCTTTCTTGGGCGGAATGACAAGGAAAGGAATAAACGTTAGTGAGGATATATGTAGAATAGTGTGGCAGTGTAATTAATGAATTGGCGTTAACACACCTTTCGACATAAAATACCGCATAGCTTATTAGTTACATGGTATATCTCAGTTATTAACTATTATAAACAATTCTGTTTTTCCTATACCTAATACAAAAATAATTAGAAATTTACGTTCCCTCTAAACTAATAGACTGAGATAGGAGAAGTTACCAACATATTGGCACCACTACGCAATTTTAGCGTAAAATAAACGAAGAACCAAGCTTGAATCCATGATAACACTAACATTGAGACTTCTCGGTGACTACGTTACGTGAAACGCTCGCTGAAATCTGATGATTTGTGGATTTTGATGGGTTTCATTATAAATTTACCGCGATCTATACCATCCATCCAGTTTGGAGGTAAATTTAGCACAATATTGGCATAAATGTTGAAGAGTACGGTTTGGCCTAGTTACAAAAGCGTATATTTACGCTTTGAGCAAGATACGCTATTGGATTCTGTTGGTCCACAATTTGCTAATTTGATCCTTCTCCGTTCCTTGGAGAGCTAGCCTCGTTTATTATTAAGATTATCAGGTTCTTAGATAAATATTTTAGCGGTTTATCTTGTGTTAAATTGTATTTTTTAGGAGAAGATTCTAAAAAATCGTGTTGAAGTTTGAGATAAGTGTGTGAAAAAAGCAAGATGGTTTTGTTAGTATTTTATGTTTTTTAAATTATTTTTTCTGAATAAGTAACTAAATATTAAGTTAAAGAAATGAATTTTCTGAGGCTTCATATAATGTAACGTACATTTATAAAGTAGGGTCAGTATACTCGTAAAAATGCACATAACAATTTGCAATACTTAAATAAAAAATTGCAAATTGGTATTTGATTGTTTGGGTAGAAATTACCAATTCACCAAAAATATTACAATTTACACTTTATTTCCATTTTTTCTTAATTTTATTACTGTAGCGTCCTTGTACAAACTTTTTTGAGACAGAAAGAAGGTTTGTATTAGAACGCCATCATACTATCGCGCCTCAATTCCATAGGGATAGGCAGAGACCATGAACTTCCACTTGCCACCATCCTTACATATCTCTCTCAATTATCTTTATCTTAAGTGAGAATAACATATAGAAATCCACTTTAACATAGCGATAGCAACAGCTATCTCTGTAATACACCCATTAAAGTAAAATTACATTTACTGCAACGTGTGGTATTACCCAATCGTTTCTCTATGTAAAACCGAGTGGACTAAAATTCGAAATAGATGCATTTCACTGGAAACCCCATTATATTGCAGCAATAAGCAATGAAAATGTATATCTTTGGCGCCGCGCTGAGTGCATCAAACGGCCAACTCCGAGTTAGCGCTGCAATTCAATTTCATGGCGAATTTACAGAGCAGTCTTAGTATGGTGCCGTGTGGTGTAAAACGTAAGAGGATTATAAGGTTTATAAGAAGTTTGTGAATATCAACAAGATATTCACAAACTTCGAATTAAGAAATTAAATTAGTAGACCATGATAATGGTCTTTCCTAGACTATAATCATAGTACTAGAGGATACTCCAGAAACAACAAGTCGCTCAACGTGTTATGAAGAGAACTATACTTGGAATCTCTTTGACGGGTTAAATCTAAAACGAAGTAATTAGTCAAAGAACTCAAATAAGCGGCTCGTAATTTGAAGTGGCAGTGTGCTGTACTCTCCGTGACACATGGGTGTAACATCGCAAACTCCAACTTAAGTCTTAAAAAAGAAAACGTCAATGTTCACACAGGACTTAGTTATCCGATACCACATAGGCTATCTAATCCATAAACCCACGAGGAAGGTAACTTTTATAATCATAAAATAAAATCAATTTTTCAGAATCATCCCGCAGTTGGTTCGGTGGTTTTTCACCCCGTATCTAAGCCACTGATCCCGGTCACTATCGGTGACATCTAGTCAGTCCAGTGACTATTACCCGCTGGCGTCTATGACAAGAAACCAAGTTTCGCATACACTAATAGAAGGATACGATAGGGTATCGATTTATCGCATATTGCCACTTACAAGCAATTTTGTACTGATTTTCTTCAAGCATATATTACTCGAATATTTTAATTTTACAACTTATATAAAATATTCACCAGTTATCCTACCCTTAACACAAGCTACCTACGCTTATTTTGGGGTGATGTGAGTATTGTCTTATAAAATTAATTTGTTTATATACTAATAAGAAATTTTAGGGTATATAAGTATTATGAGTCCGCTTAGATATAATTTTGTGATATTTATTTTTAATTGTCACATATATTTTAAAGAAAAATAAAATGAAACAAGTAACAACAAACATACCGCAAAAGTGGCCTTTTATTTTTTTTATGCACCGCATCAAAATCCGTCCATTAGTTTTTAGGTGATGCTTTACAACAAAAATATAATGATAATAAAATCTGTTTTGATCTCTGTGTTACGATACATACAATTACTCATAAAAAATACAAATTACAGATTGAATTAACTGCCATTTCATTATAAATAAAAATATACATAATGTAAAGTATCATCACCATCATTATTAGCCTATTAATGGCCGACTATAAGGCCAGGCCTCCTTTCATATAGGAGAGGGATATGGAGCGTAAAGCTACCACGCTGCACCAATGCGGGTTGGCGGGCTTATGGTGACAATGTTTCATTTATTTACGGTCACTAACATAAATGTTGATAATGGTGACCGGGACCAACGGCTTAACGTGCTCTCCGAGGGTGTAACACCTCATTTTTCCCGACTCCGAGCTTCTGAAAATGTTATAGAAGAATGAAAATCTCCGAATTATTCCGTAACCTGTCCCAGGATTCGAAACCAGGACCTCGTGATCGAAGCCAAACAAGCCAACCACTAGACCCACGACGCAGTTGTAAAGTATACTAGGATATAATTAAATAAAGATACCGTGGACTAGTCTAATATTAAAAGGAGAGGGCTTATCCGTCCCTTCTAATGCATAAAAAAATTTGAAGAAAATATATTTTCTTTAATCTGAGTTCCGCACAAAATTGTCGGGTCACTTTTGTTTATTAAATTATGATTATGATATTAAAATACGCCCCAAGTTTTTGAACAGAGCTCGAGTTCTTAAAATGGTATCTAATGTCGCTGAAAAATAAAGACACTAGAAATTTTATGGATCTTTATTTTATGGAACTGTAGTTCCATAAAGCTTTTGTGTAATGTATTAAATAAAAACTCAAAGACTACTTTATGTGGTTCTTTTATTATATAGAGTGATAACTTAGTAACTGACTGTTTGTCGAGTTTGATATTTCGTTTTGATAAAAAATCGTCAGATTGTCAATGGTACTGATGGTCAAAACTATTTTATAACCAAATAAAACAAATCAAATAATCGCCTGAAATGAAATCAAAATTAGTCAAATGGTTTTTTTTCCAAAAACGAGTTCGACTTATATGAAGTGTTTGGTTGTTTTAATCGATATATTTCGAGAAAGGCTTTTATATAATTTAAAAACGGATATTTATTCCTTGAAAATAAATATTTGTGTTTACAAATACCGATAAGCTCGGCTAGATTAATTTTCGCAGAAATGTATTTATCAAAATAACTAAAAATATTTAAATTGAGTATCAGTAACGTACGAAAATGTATTAACTTTTAGTTCTCACAAAGATATTTTCTAATTATACATGAAAATGAGTCGCTTTCATAACAATCTGATCTTCATGCGGTAATTGTTTCGATAATAGCTTTTAAAAATAGGTTCTATAATATTCAGTGATGAATAACCACATGAATTTGAACTTTAAATCGTTTGGAGTAAAGTTGTTAATCGCTTGCTGGCGAATCCGTTGCAGATGAAGTCTCAAACAAACCGATAGCCTTTTAGAAACGATCAGCACTTTGTGGCCAACAGCTTTTCTATCACAATTATTGCGGCTGACTATCAATTGAATTGCTTTGTACAAATAACGTTTTAACTATTGGGAAGTTGTTTTATTGACTCACTTTATAAAAGGCGTGGGTTTTGTGTGTTTGTTTTATTTATTTAGTCGTGATACCTCCAAGCGTATCTGAGACAAAGGAAATTGGCAGACAAACAAACGGACAAACAGACAGACTGAGGGATAACCAAGTAATCTGTTTCGTGATATGGGTTCGAAGCTTGAATCCATAATTGTAAAACATAACTTTGTACCTTAGTGATAAGAAAATAGGGATTAATATGCTATACACAAAAACATGATGTCCTGCAACGCTTCGCTTCTACTTCGGTCTCAAATTATATAAACCTCCTATGTACATCTTTTAAGTATTTTCCGAACACAGTCTTAAATACAGTAGGTAGGCTTACTACCTATTACACCAAAATACTTTTTGTGACATTTGAAGCTCAGGAAAATATTGGTTTTCATTGATAAATAATGTATAGAGCAACATCTTTGTGTAATATATTTAACATACTACTATTACTAAGGCGAAAGTTTGAGAGTGCGTTAGCCTTTCACGGAAAAACCACAGAACGGATTTTGATAAAACTACACAGTAACATAGCTTACATACACACAAACTACTACTACGCGGGTGAAACCGCGAGCGCCCGCTAGTTAATAATACAGACCAAAAATTTGTAGAATAAAATCAAACTTCAAGCGAAATGAAACTCAATTTTTCTCTAGTTTATATTACAAACCCTGTATATAGGACCTAGGGTTGATATAAAATTTTCATCTCCACTTTGGACATTCGCTGACCCAATTTGGTATCCTTCATTCATTGTTGAAAAGATATATTTCCGTTGGCTAAAATATTCAATTTCATTTTCGGTCGAAGTACGTAATACTATAGAGCAAAAGTCTATGATGGTCAGGCTTTCGTCATTTTCTTGAAAGCTTCCGGGGTGCCCTGCTTAAACCTGAAATGTGACGGCTTGTAACACGGTATAATTTAGTTAGTTTATCATTATTATCATTACAATTACTTAACCCTTGACTGCAGTCACACGTGTTAGTAAACGATGATGCAATTTAAGATGAAAGCGGATAAACTCGTAAGTAGTAGCATGAGATCCATACCCCTTTGGGTTTCTACATAACATCGTACCGGAACGCTAAATCGTATAACGGTGCGTCTTTATTAGAAGGCAGGTAACTAGCCATGGCTGAAACCTTCCACCAACCAGACCTGGACTAATTTTGAAAATCTTAATTTGCCCAGCCGGGAATCGAAGCCAGGTCATCTGTCTTATAAATGCACTGCAATACGGAAGTCGTCAAATTAAAAGTGTATCTGAGCATTACGAAATTTAAATTTATACTTCGATACTTACAATGTGGACGTGGGGGACCTTTTATAAAATTGTATTTCGTATTTCTTATGTTAGCTCTAGTTGCATTCAGTAAGGCTATTATTTATTACTAGCGGTCACCCGCGGTTTCACCCGCGTGATTCTTGTTCCCGTGGGAATATCTGGATAAAAATTACCCTATGTCACTAATCATGAGTCTAAATAATATATCTAAAATTTTTTTTACAATCCGGCTGGTAGTTTCAGAGATTAGCCAAAACAAACAGACTGACAGACGAAAATTGTAAAAAATGTAATTTTGGTATTTACCCGTATTTATTTATATATTTATAATATATTTATATATTATACATTTTTTATTGTAAAAAACGGTTATTTCAATATTGCAAACAGACACTCTTATTTTATTTATATGTATGTAGCTTTTATGACACTAGACTTTATACATTTTATTTTATTGGCGGCCGAGTGGCGCAGTGGGTAGTGACCCTGCTTCTGCGTCCTAGACTGTGGGTTCGATTCCCACCTCTGGAAAATATTTGTGTGATGAGCATAAATGTTTTCCAGTGTCTGGGTGTTTATCTATATATTATAAGTATTTATGTATAGTATATATAAAAATATTCATCAGTTATCATAGCACCCATAACACAAGCTACTTACGAGTACGCTTACTTCCTTACTAATATTATAAAGGGGAAAGTTTGTATGGATGTTTGTTACTTTTTCACGCAAAAACTACTGAATGGATTTTGATGAAACTTCACAATAATATAGGTTACATATCAGAATAACACATAGGCTACATTTTATACCGAAATTCCCACGGGAACGAGAACTACGCGGGTGAAACCGCGGGCGTCCTCTAGTTGGGGCTATATAGCGATGTGTGTAATTGTCCTATAATATTTATTTATTATTTGTCTCTTTCTCTCTCTATTTAATACCATAATATAGATAGAGAGGTACTGATAAATTAAAACGTATACTATCGAGTGTCATTAAAACTTATACACTATAGCCTTACTAATCGTAAAAAAAACATTCATAATTAAACATTTATAATATTAAATTCGTATAATAACAGTTATGTAGGTATACTGGATAATCTTGAGTTACTACAGTATTAAGACGTTAAAAGCTATAATTTACGACAGGGCTGCAAAGATCCCGCACCCTACTCCGTACAATAGGGGCTCTATTAATTAATTACATGGTTCCGGGGCTTACCTTGCTGTGACGTCTTGTTAGGATATACCTAGTTAAGTAGGCGATAGATCTATTGTGAACTACTTGATACTCGTGGTTTGCAAAATTGAAGATATCTATACAAATATTATAAAGAGGTAAAGTTTGTAAGTTTGTAAATAAAGATCTGTCGGGACTAATCTTCGGAATTACTGATCCGATTTAAAAAATTCTTTCACCAGTCGAATGCTACGTTATCGGTGAGTGTCATAAGCTTTATTTTATATTTGTATTGTATATATTAACCGAGTTATCATAGTTTGTGTCACGCGAGTCGGACCGTGAGATTTATTAAATCGGCTTCATGCTCGTGCGCTGCCTTAGCTATTGGATATTAATACTGAATAAAAACATTGTATGAAAACTTTATGCATCTTAAAAAGTGCTACAAAAAAGTCCGCAATAGTATATATCTATCTTTTATATTTTGGCAGATATATAATTTTTGTGTTTTAAAAATCATTTAATTCATATGCTTACGTTTACGTCATTATTTATATAACTTGTGACGATCATAATCGTACATACTAACATATATAATTACACTAAAAATAATTAAATATATATATACATGTAAAATATATAAAAGTGTTTTATTAAAGAATAGTAAAACGATATACAACAGTGCTTAATATTAAACGAGTAATTAGAAGTATGTTCTAATTGAACGCACAATCGTGAAGCGCTCCTCATTCAAATTTGTATACATATTGTATGTCAAATACGCCCCGAGGGCTGCCGGAGACGAAAGTGACTTTCAATCGAATGTTAGATCGAAGGATCTGCTCGGTGTTTGAGCGAAGCACGCGCCGCCACTAATGTGGGGATGTCTGAGAGAGGAGGTATCCTCTGTGTCTGTGTCTATGAGGATGCAGTGCTCCGCGTCTGTGTCTGTGTCTATGATGGTGCGGTGTGTGTTTTCATCGAGCGATGAATATAATACATAGAGATCGGTTATAAATAGTGTGAGGAAGCATATATGGAAAGAGATTAATAAGCAATAATCCATCAAGTAAGGTTATGCACCCTTACTAAGAAATATAGAATTTATTAAAATAAATTATTGAATTATGTGATAGCAAGACACATAATAATATAAATATATTAACATCTTCATATAAATATGCCTTGACAGCTTGGGCATTTAAACAATAAAATACGACTGTTGTATTTTTATCTATGTTAAAGCTTTTTGAACGCTCGTAACGAGGTATACTCATCTGATTGGTTGAGGAGTGAGATACTGGCGCTTACATTTGGTTCAGCTCTGAATCTACATCTGACGAGGTGTTTGAAACGGATGTCTGAGCTCTATGTTGACTTACTGAGTGCCTTATTCTCTTCTAACTTCTCACAATTAGAATCCAATATAAAGAGGAACACACCTCTATAACTTGTGCCGTATACATTTCTCTCACACAGAAATGATTTGAGGGGGGGGGGGCTCCGGTTTCTCTAATAATAAGAGATTCGATTATTAGATTCTTTCCACAGAATCGTGCCTGTTCCTTGAACGGTTCGGTGAGCTGTGCGACGTGGTCAGCGCAGAATGTTCTAGCAACTAGCGAAGTTTATAGAGACATTAACGGAGGCTGCATTCACGGAGTGTGGCTATCATATTATAATTATTAAGTTAGACGTTTTGCGGTAACCCTTACCCGGCCCGGGCATCATAGAACTAGCATTTCCGGTAGCGGGCCACCGTTATATGCGGGATGGAGCATATGACCATCTTTCAATAGAAAGATGCCATCGATCTAAAGTTTGTCTGAGGACTTACTCGGATCGCTCTGTAATACCATTCTAATATTGATGTGGAGCAATAGTATGTCCCTCTTTCAATAGAAAGATGCCATCGATCTAAAGTTTGTCTGAGGACTTACTCTGATCGCTCTGAGTGCATATCTGTAATACCACTCTAATATTGATTGGAATTTTAAGTTCTTAAGAGAATTTGATTCTAATCACATTCGTGGAATTATACGTTACACGAAGAGGTCACATAAATGGGAAACACTTCGTGTATTGAAAAATATAAAGCAATTAATTTATAAAACATGAAAGGGGGCCACATATATGAGAATCAGTTCATGTAATACAGTGGGAAAGTGTGAAATTAGGGATAGTCAAGATTTGTTTATGGTTGCATGAATTTTATCTTCCGAAACTCTAAAAGTACTTGAGTTACTTATGGACATAACATTGATAATGGGGATCTAATCGAAAGACGATCACGTGTCAATCTAATACTTTTAAATTAAAAGTATAATAACCTTTTAGAAAGATCTAAAACATGATGTAAATTGTGTTTATATTTATATGTGATGAATGTTTACCTTTGTATGGGACTTCGAAACAGTTACAAACTAAGCTTATTACAATTACAACTAAATTATTTAATAATCTTAAGGATATTCTTCAGATAAGATTTGTCTTTTACAATATGTTAATTAGTTATATATTTTCGGAGATATTACGAAATTTCTAAAAAGCGCGGCCCTGCCGGTTTGGCGTCCAAATTTAGTTGACCTTCTTCGTGTTATATTACACGTACTGAATAGAGGTCAGCACTTTGGTACTTACATAATAGAAACGTTAATACGGTGATGGATTTAGAATTCGATCTTTGTTCAAATATCTATATAGTACACGGAAGAGTTTGTTCGTTTGTTTAAACGGAGTTAAAACTCTATCTGCGTGTCGGATTGTTAAATTAATTTTGTTTATTCTGAAGGCTAGACTCAAGAGTGAAATATACTATTTAATATAAATTTATACCTATCATCTTGCCATAAACATATATTGTTAATGTTAATGAACTGAAATGTCGTATAATGTTTAACAAAAATGTAGAATAAAGATCTTTAGTACACGGGACGGGACGGAGGATATTGCTTGACGGGAAACTATAAAAAAATAGTCGAAGGCACTAGTAGCCAAAAAGCTACCGATACCGAGACAAAAACAGAAATCGCTGAAAGCGTGCTTCCAAAATTTGAAGAGTTCCTTCAATTTCCCCAGAATATCATCATCCGATCCTGACATGATGAAAATAGGACCACCTTGTATGTAAGCCCTTTCTAATAAAAAAAGAATTATCAAAATCGGACAACTCTGTAAAAAGTTATGCGTGGTCATACATAAAAAAAAAATTATGCGTGTCGAATTGAGAACCTCCTCCGTTTTATTTTCGTCGGTTAAAAAATAGAAACAAGCGACGACGCGCGTCGATGCGCGTTGCTCCATTTGTGAATTTTTCGTTGTTGAATAATTTCACTTTTTATCTTAATGATTTGAAAATAAAGATTTGTAGTTGTAAAACTTGTCGTCTTCTTTTTTCTGGATGAAAGACCACTTTAATAGATTTTTGTATTTTTGGCAATGTGCTGACAAAATTTCTTGATAATCGGTTGAGTAGTTAAATCAAAAACCATTTGCTATATGTTGATCTGTTACAACAGAGCAATATACAAAGGATATTCATTGAACACATGCTGTAATAGATACTCAACATCAGCCAATGTAGGGGCTAAGCCAATAATTATGGTCCTATTACGCATTATTTATAGCCGCTTGGCGTTGTAAACATCTCAGTCTCTGATAAACAACAAATTCTAGGCGTTCGGCAAAATCGAGGCAAATATTTATACACCGCAAGCCGAGTACAGGATAATTTATATTGCACAAACTCGGAGCCTTTTCCGGATATACCCCGTTTTAAATATCAGCTAAATCCGTATAACTTTCACCATAAACTCGCATATAATGAAACTTGTATCACTCTGCTTAGTGAGTAATCTCGACGTTAACATGTTTAAGTTTTCTGTATGTGCATAATCCCCAGAGAGTTACAGATATGTCAAAAATCATTTATCTTCATCTTCTAATTCATCATTTCACCGTCTGATTGACTTATCGGATTTATATATGTTACGGCTAAAACCCGAAGCGCGGCTGCACCTAGTTTTAGCCGGTGGAGGGCGTAGCGAGACACGCGCCTCTGCAAGTTGTGAGCGCCAAGTGCTGTTGATCTACTGCAGGTCTACTAGCGAGTGTGACTCATAGCGTCTGTATATAGTTGTAGCCGGCATGCTATTGGCAGAGCTTTTTTAGATATTAAAAAAACATCCAATCTTTAGAAACGTAGATAGTTTTTTATTCTTTTAAATCAAATTGTAATAATTAACACAAATTGTTAGGAGTACAATTTTTAGTATAATAGGAACAATCAGGAACATTTTTTAACAACAGATAATAGTTGCATATTATAATTTTAAACAATATTATTATAATTATAAATCACACTTTTATAAAGTAACATAAACTATTTATTAGAACAATCTAAACTTGAGTGACATTTTGAGTTGCACAAAATACCAGCAGCTTTGCAGAGGTACTTTCTGTTGCCACATTTGGTTTTGCAGTTGCTTCTTTTATAGCCTTGCCCACCAGAGGTCGATTGTGATGTTTTTTTAATATCTAAAAAAGCTCTGCCTCGAGTCACACTCGCTAGTAGACCTGCAGTAGATCAGCAGCACTTGGCGCTCACAACTTGCAGAGGCGCGTGTCTCGCTACGCCCTCCACCCCGCGCCGCTGGTGTAGATGCTGTGAGTCATGAGTGTGAAGCGGGGCGGAAGGCGTGGCGGGACACGCATCAAGTTTTATCCAACAGGGATTGTCTGAACCTAGTTTTAGCCGGAATGGTATCGGATAGACCTAGTTTTATCCAACAGGGATAGTCTGGAACTAGCTCTAGCCGGAATTATATCGGATAGCCCTAGTTTTATCCAACAGGGAATGGCTGGACCTAGTTGTAGCCGGAATAATGAAGGCTAGACCTAGTTTTACCCGAAAACAATCGGCGCGTACTAGGTTTAACCA
Organism: Mycalesis mineus; assembly: GCA_034621355.1. NCBI lineage: Eukaryota > Metazoa > Arthropoda > Insecta > Lepidoptera > Nymphalidae > Mycalesis > Mycalesis mineus. Next base: position 4,181,466 of record CM067882.1, read on the forward strand.
AGAGTATGTGGCTACACATATATAATATTTTATAATTATAGCTTCGATGATGTAAGCACAAAAACTGCAATAAAATCGTTTTATTCATTCTATTCTTACTACGGTATTCAAAGAGGCTGATAAGGTGATTATGTATTCAAAAATAAAGTATCTAAGTAAATATAATAATACACATCTATAACACTAGGGAGACTTGTAGAGACTTTGGGGCCATGGGGACCAGAGGCTCGTGCTCTTTTTGACGACATCTCAAAAAGAGTTATCAAGTCTACGGGTGACCAAAAAGCTGGCAGCTACCTTGGCCAAAGGATTAGTTTGGCCATCCAAAGAGGAAATGCTGGCAGTATCCTGGGCACTATGCCTCGTTACAGTGGAGTCGAAGAGGTTTTAGATTTAATTTAATTTAGTTTTAATTTGTATTTTATATTGGTTTTGGTAGAAACATATTATTACAATGTGTATAAAAATAAATTATGTTATATTTCTATAACACTACATAATTGAAAACAAAATCCCCGCTGCACCTGTCTGTCTATCTGTTCGAGATAAACTCAAAGAATACTAAACGGATTTTCTTGAAGTTTTTACCAATAGGTAAAATGATTCCTGACGAAGATTTTACCTACCTAGTCACGCCTGGAAGCTTCCATTGAAAACGCTGCTTATCCATTTGAGATAAAACTAAAACAAATGATAGAAAGATTGTTCCTGTAACTTTAAAGAATAGCTTGCTATACTCATTCTATTTTTAAAAAAGGGTCACGTATTTTTTTCTTTTTTGGTGTTCGCAATACGCCATTTATCCAGCGGGAGAAGTCGTGGGCGTCTGCTAGTAAGATAAAAAATAATCATGTCGATTTGCATCGTAAACGTGAACAAACCTTTAATGGATACGATGAAATAACATTGAGAGTAGCTACAGCAAAGAACTGCGACTATAATATTCATAGGTCGTATTGCGAATTTTTTATTTACCCGAGCTGTAACCTGCAGGCTCGTAAATTTTATCAAGCTAACGTACCTTAAGCGTAGCGTACCGTTCTGTGCAATTTTATCCTCGTAAGGTTTCAAAGGAGATGTCTACAGCTTATTAAGCTAGAATATTAATAAGTAAGTGTTGCTTTGCGGAAGTTCATCATGAGAAAGAATAATTGATTTCATAATCATAATTATTAGCCAAGTGCCGTCCACTGCTGTACATTAATACCCTCTTATAGAGATTTCCAAACACTGTAAAGAAATAATAGGTTTATTTTGTTACTTAGAGATCAATCGTGGTTTCACCCCCGTAATTCCCGTGAACATTTTGGTATAAAAAGTAGCCTATGTAATTTTGATGTATAGGTATTATTGTAATGTTTCATGAAAATTCATTCAGTAGTTATTGCGTATAAGAGTAACAAACATCCATCCATACTTACAAACTTACGCGTTTATAATATTAATAGGATTTTTAGCTTTACAATGTTCGATTAATAAGACGTTTTTTCGCAATTGGGTATTTGACACTAATAAAAAAAATATTAGAGTTTAAAATTGTTTTTGAGACTTGATTCTATAAAAAATAAGATATGATAAAACTAATTGAATTGATCAAATAAATAAAAAGTTATAAGCATTTAAATATTTCTGATTAGAGGGAGACAGCCATACTGTGATGTGACGTCACACCACAGTATCGCCATAGTGGCTTAGTTATTATAATTTTTGCAGCATTACTTATTATTTTTATCCTAGTTTATAATAAACTAATAAAATAAATTATGTCCAATACCGAATTCAACATTTGAATTGCTTAGGCAAACAGAACTTTAGGCCTTCCTATTGGATTTATTGTCTTGATTGATTGATACCTCATTATTCACAGCGGAATATCTAGCTATATTTTTATGGTTTTCAACAAATCATTTTGGCCAATGATAGGTTTATTATGCGACATTTACAAAAATATGATTTCCCATTCGCGTTTCCCACAATTCACATAAAACACACAAAAAGGCTACGCGAATTGTTATATTTATTTGCCAAGAGGTAGTGCAAATTTTCATGAGGTGCTTGATACAAGATAAATACAAAGTTTGTAACAGCTTCTTGCGCATGACTGGAATTGCCAGTACTTAGATCGTGTTGACAGGGTCAAGTATTTTCGCATTATTTATATTGCTGTTCATCATCAATAAATCAATTATCAATTTATATTACGCTACTTGGTCAAAAATGAATGTAACTATAAAGCTTCGATATATTTTCCATAAAAAAAAGAATAATATTTTTATATTTTCAATTCAATCAAGTCAATTTAATAATATTATTAAGCTATGATTCATTCAAATAGAAGTTAACGCTTGCCCATAGTCTCACCTGATTTAAAATGAACATCCAGCCAAAGATTATAGAGCGCTAACTAAGAAGTGGTTCCGCATATTGTACAGCAATATTAATAAAAAAAATGTACTGTATATAAATTGACAAAAGATAAAACTACATTTAATTTTAAAGATAAACTTGACATGTCGTTTAAAGACCGTTACAACAAGAAATAATTACGTCTAATAATAGAAATTCTATATAGAAGCATTCAATTACATACCTCTCAAGCAGTTAAGTCAAATTTTCCACACGAACACTGACTATTATGCTTTCAATAGGTATATTTATATAGGTATATTTTCGAAATAGCATAGTACTGGAATGACGTTTATGGCATTGGGTCACGGTAGAGTTATTACGATCGCTACAAATGTATACCGGTATCAGCATACGATGATATTACTGCTTGGGCTACACATTGTCGTTTTGGATATGACAGTGGCGGAGTTAAGGAAGTATGCAAGGACCGTGGCAAATGGAAGGATGTAGTTTCTGCCTACCCCTATGGGAATGAGGCGTCATGTTTTGTATGAGTGTATGTAGTTCCGAAAACTTACCTTACCTGTTTGTTTAAATTTTCAAGTTTTGACTGCCTCGTTGGTAGTAGTAAGACTATACGACTTCGATCACGAGTTCATGAGTTCAAATTCTGGGTGTTGTAATAATGCTGAGTATTTCTATTAAAAATTTTGAGTATAATTATAATCTTGAAGTTGGGAAGTAATGGTACACCCAACGTCTTGGAGAGCACATTATGATGTCGGACTCGCCAACATTAATTTGATAGTGATTGTCAATTAATTTAACATTAATGAAATATTATAACCTGAGCACACCAACAAGTATCGGAACAACGTGGGGGATCCAAGCTCCATATCCGTCTGCTACACAGAGGCAGCCCTGGCCCTGTAGTAACAATAGGCTGATAACATTATCAAGTATTATGACGATTCGAGATTCTTTTTAAAAAGCAAAGTTTACAGCATGCTAGTATAATAATTATGCCTATTGTAAAAAAATGAATTAACAATAAGTCCTACCTATATATTTTTTTCAGAATTATTTTAGTTGAACTTCATATTATCGACTTTAACTATTTATTTAATTCATATAATAGTCTATAACAAAGAAGACCTATAACATTAAATGTAAAAAAAATTGGAATCGTCGACCTGTTATCGATTTCGCGTTATCAAATTATAATTCTGCTTGTAACCAGAAAAAAAGTCTTTCATGAACTCTTTTTCTTTAAGGCTAGATTGTCTTGATAAGTTTCGCTCTACAAGCAAAAATATCATAAACTGACATTTAATCTTCGAGATACGATTATCTGCTTGTATTTGTTCTACCTGTAAAAGCCAAAACTATTTTTAATCAGGAGAAATATTTTGCGTTAAAATAATACTAAAAATCTGTATGTCAATATAAATATATGAACATAATGGTTTCCTACTACTCTCTAACAATTTGATAACACGAAACTTGGCATGATTACATTATTACGAGCCGACAAAGTCATTATTTGCCATTTAAATGTATACGTTACTGTTAATCACCTACTTTGGTAAATCCCAAGATTTTCCAGTAAAACCTATGATTTTTGACATTTGACATTAAACAAAATTTTGTTAGTAAGGATTGAAGAGAGAATGGATGAAAATAGATTAACAAAATATGTTTGAGTTTGAATGAAAGTGTTGGAAGAGGAAGGCCTAGGCGAATACCCTGGAACAAATTCAGTACATTTGTTCAGGACAATTATGGCCAGGTTAAGAATAACCTAGGCCTACTTGTATGAAATAAATAATAATAAATAAATAAATAAAAAAAATGTTGTCTCTGCCTACCTCTAAAGGCGTGATGTTAGGCATGTAGTTATTAAACATAAATCCATGCACAAGCCACAGACAAACTTAGTTAAATAAAATAATACAGTAATAGATTATGAGATTGTTTTGTTTATTTTGAAAACTCAGTGTAACCAATCAAACAAATCAAATTACAGCCGAGTGGCGCAGTGGGTAACCCTGCTTATGCATCCTAGGCTGTGGGTTCGATTCCCACGTCTGGAAAAATATTTGTGTGATGGGCATAGATATTTTCCAGTGTTTCCAGTGTATTATGTGATTTTCAATACATGACCTTTCTTGTATGAGAGGTACCTACCTATATAAAACTAAAAAATAAAAATAGTTTCTTAGTTATTAGTCGAGTTACCCTTAATTGCAATCATTACCAATAATTGATTAATTTAATCGATCATAAGTGGTGATGCTATCTACGATGGAAGCGGGTGAACTTATTAGGAATAGTATGAAATCCACACATTTTTGTTTATACACGACATAGTAGTACGACACGACAACGCTAAATCACTTTGCGATACGCCTTTGTCGGTAGAGTGGTAATTGCAACGACCGAAGCTGACAGCCAGACCTGGGCTAATTTAGAAAATCTTAATCTGCCCAGCCGGGAATCAAATCCAGAACCTCCGTGTTATAAATTCACTGAACAAACCATTGTGCCACGGAGGCAGTCAAGTTACAACATAGTTTCAAACACTATCGCAAAATCCAAATAACTAAGACATTATTCGCTGCAAACTGTGGTGCCGTTACATAAAAAGCCATTGAAGTTTAAATTGAAAACAAACCAATACTTCGCCGGAACGATCAACACGGCACTTTGCAACCAACACCCATTCAATCTCCATTATAGAGTTGAAATCGACAACTTGAACCGATTTCACCATGTTAAACTACAATCAACAATACTATTTTTAGCATTTTCAAAATGGTTGTATAATAAAACACCTCCTTCTAAATCAATAATTATATATTCTTCACTCACTATTCTATATCGTATTTCTAAACAATATCTATGTACTTTAACAATATTACAAGATAACTTCTGGAGCTCCACTCGCACCTATCCACTTAATGAATAACTAAAAACTAGCCGCCTTTAGAACACTCAGTTCCCCTCCCCTCGTATTCACCGATCAACAAAACGAACAATGAAAAACGTAGGTACCCTCAAAACGAAATACATAAATCATTCTTTAAGTAAAATTCCATACTTTTAAATCTTATTAATATCTGAATCATCATCAAAATCATAACTAAATCTTAAAATATTTAAAACATAACATAATCTTATTAACATCTAAATCATCACCAAAGTAACAACTAAATCTTATAATATTTAAAACATAACATTCGGCCATCCGACACTGTGTTGCCTCCTGGCACACACACATAACTAGCTACTAGTAATTTTTGATTTAACAGAACATACAAAATGCGAATCCCTATATAAAGATACAAAAATATGAGCTTATATTTTAGTGAAACATTGCTTACATACAAAATAATAATAGAAAATAATTAATACTACTTAAAGTTACTTTTACCAACATCGTCAGAGCTAGTCTCATCGGAGCTATGTAATTGTAATGCTTTTATATGTATCCAAGGTCGGATTCTATCAGCTGCAATAACAGTTTTATAAGGCTTGCCCTTCTTATTAAAGCCTGGAACATCTGTTATTCTATAGCGGTCATTGCCTAAAACTTCAGTGACTTTGTATGGACCTACAAACTTCGACAGAAGCTTTGTACTTTTCTTATCATTATCAAAATTATTACGAGAAATTTTTACTAAATCCCCGATCTCATATTTAGCTGCGGGAATTCGACTTGCATCATATTTTTCTTTTTGTTTTGCTTGATTGTTTTCGATATTTTTACCAATTTGCTCTCTAACTTGTTGTAACTCTAAATTAGTATTTGAACAATGTTCAGTGTTAAGTTTATTTGATAGAACATCGCGTAGTTTGATTCCAAACATAGCTTCTGTCGCAGTTTTCTGTGTCGAGGCATTTACAGTATTGTTAATGCCCCATTGAATTTTTCCCAGACACTTGTCCCAGTCACGTTCATGGCTTGAAAAGTTTTGTGTTGCTAATGAGTTTAAGATGGTTTGATTAAACCTCTCGGCTTGGCCATTAGCTCTGGGACAAGCGACTGCGTTCAAGATATGCTTAATACCAAGTGCATTACAAAAGGTCTGAAAAGCTGTTGATGTAAAAGTAGTGCCTCGGTCAGATACAATTCTAGCCGGAACACCGAAGTCATAAAATAGTTTCTCCAAAACATTAACCGTAGTTTTCGTTTTCAAATCTTTAACCGCCCTTACGAAAACGTATTTTGTAAACGCGTCTACTACGGTTAAAATGTGGGTATTACCGTTTTTACTCTTAACAAAAGGTCCAAGGTGATCCATATGAATTGTGTGAAATGGTATTTGTACTTTTTCTATTGGGTACAAGTGACCTGCCTTTTGTTTTGACGCATTATCTTTATTATAAGCGCATTCTAAACACGCCGCAACGTACTTTTTAACGAATTTTCTTAGTTTTGGAAACCAGTATACATTTTGTATTCTTTCTAGAGTTTTTCCGTACCCTAGGTGGCCAATTTCATCGTGGTTGGCTCGGCATATTTGCCATCGAGCACTTCGCGGAACGACCATATATAACTTATCATTTACCTTTTTATACACGGTATGGTCTTTTATAACGTAACTTTTGCGTATGTCTTTGCTTTCTTGGTCATTTTCAGGCTTAAGAATTTTAAATATGCGTGATATTTCAGGGTCTGCTAATTGCAATGATAAAAGCCAGTTCTCTTTGTCGATGGTATACACGCAAACAGAAGGAGTGTTATCTGGTTCTTCACATAATCGGGTGTTTCTGCTTAATGCATCGACGTGTGACATTTGAACACCGGGTCGATATTCAATGTCAAACGTGAACTCACTAATTTGTAACCACCACCTTGCTATCCGTGGCACAAGATCCCTTTTGGTTAGTGTAGTGCGAAGAGCAGCACAGTCTGTATAAATCTTAAAATGAATTCCTAAGAGATAAACACGGAATTTCTTTAAGGAGCTTACGACAGCTAGCGTTTCCAGCTCATACGAATGCAGATGCTTTTCCTCGGGGGTAGTTTGTCGACTAAAATAAGCTACTGGTTTTAAAACCCTAATATCTTTTTGCCATTGCATAAGTATACCTCCAACGCCTAATGAACTTGCATCAGTGTGGAGTTCGGTTTCAAGGGTCGGATCATAAAGGGCTAGGACAGGTCGACTGGCCAGTTTTTCCTTTAAAACTGAAAATGCTTCGTCTTCTTTAATAGACCATTGCCAAACACGGTCCTTTTTTAACAAAGACGTTAACGGACGAGCAATCTCCCCATAACTCTTAATAAATTTCCTGAAGTAACCAGTCAACCCTAGAAATTGGCGAACTTCATGGACATTTTCTGGTTTTGGGAATTCCTTGACCGCTAAAATTTTAGCTTCACTTGGCTGAATGCCCTGTGGAGAGATTTCATATCCAAGATAGCTGACGGTATTGTCAAAGAATCTGCATTTAGTCAGTTTTAAGGTCAAGCCATTTTGCCTAAAGAGTATTAAAACGTCTTCAAGTCTTCGGAACATCTCATCTATGCTTTTTGAGGGAATTAAAACGTCATCTAAATAAGCTAAAGCATATTCAAACCGCCTATTTCCTAGTATTTTGTTAACCATTCTCTGAAACACGGCTGGAGCATTTGCTAGACCGAAGGGCATTCTTTTGAATTCAAAATGCCCATCGGGTGTGACAAAACCAGTAAGATGTTGGCTTTCTTTAGCCATGGGAATTTGATAGTAACCCGAAGCAAGATCCAGAGTCGTGAAGAAACTATTGCCACTGAGGTTAGAGATTTGGTCTTCTATAAGCGGTAACGGAAAACGATCTTTAATAGTCTTATTATTCAGAGCTCTAAAGTCCACGCATAGTCGTTGTTCTCCAGTTTTCTTTTTAACCATTAAAATTGGGCTGGCGTAGTCTGATTGCGATTCCTGAATAATATCATTCTGAAGTAACTCATCGATAGTGTCCCGTACTTGCTGACGTTCATGATGTGACAATCGATATGGTCGGTAAAAAATTGGCTTATTATCTATTAAATCGATCTTCATATTTACGCCAATCGCGCAACCTATTTCGCTAAGTTTTGTTGCAAAACAATCGCGGTAATTTTGCAATAACTTGTACAATCTATCAAATTGCTCACTATTTAATCCTGATCCAATTTGAATGTCATCTTTATTGAGAGGTTCTACAGCAGAGGGATCTTTTACTATTCGATTTATCTGACACAATTTTTGCTCATGAAATGGAATTGCTCTAGCTATTAAAATGTTTGGTTTTAGGGTCACAGCATAAGGTGACAAATTAGTTATAATAACCGCTCCCTTACCATTAGAAATACTAAAAGCACCCTGTAATAAACGAAATTCTTTTCCAATTTCAACTGCAGTATAACCTTTAATAAGTACATCTCCTGTGAAATTACAGTTTGAATGAACTGGGACTGTACTTGTTTCCGAGACTACTGCCGCTTCAGTAACATATAGCTTTAAGATATCTTTTGGATCTTCGGAAAGAGATAAACTTGGACTTTTATAAAATGTAAGACTAGAACTATCTTTTAGAACGGTAATATACGGTAATTCGGTAAAATTCTGTCCGATAATAAGCGATGTCTGCATGTGAACGTCGTCGACAACTAATACTTCAATATCTGATTCAATTTCATCGACTTTAACACACACAGTCGTCTTGTACAGAGGCATCACTGACGATTGACCAAAACCCTTAATTATTGGAACTTTATCAAAACATTTAATTAAATTTAGTCGTTCAGCATCGGTTCTACGAAAGAGAGTACACTCACTACCAAAATCAATATACGCTTTAAATGTTTCATCATTGATTATAACGGACTTAAAAAATTTAGCATTACCCTCATTATAACAATCAATTTTTAAAGTATTCTTTTCTGCAGTATTTCCTACTTGGTTAGATTTAGAATTTGAAGAAACTAAGGGTACTAATGTACATCGGTCGTTATCGTGGCCTATTCGAAAGCACCTTTTACATTTAATAATAGGTTTTGTGCATTTATAATAAGGATGGCCTTTTAAACGGCAATTGTAGCAAGTTATTAAACTATTAACACCACTTGAACTTGCACCGGGATTACTAGAACTTGGCTTTTGAGTCGTATGCTCACGTGACTTACTATTAAGTACTAGTTGGTGTCTTTGAGAAGCAAGAAAGTTAAGTAAATCTTCGGGTTCCGAACTATTTTGCGCCTGTGCCCCATTCCTAATCGAGGGGTTGCTAATACCGTATACAATACAATCGACAGCCTTTCTACCATTAATTTCACATCTGTTCAATAATGCTAACTTATCATAAAAATATTCACGAAGACTTTCATCACTGCGTGATGTACGATTCAACATTTCTTCCAAAAGTTGTCCATAATTTTGTTCACTTGGGAAGGCCTTCTTGAGTTTAACCTGCCACTCATCCCAAGTGAAGACAACCGTTGACAATGCTTCGAACCATCTCTTTGCTAGACCGACTAACTTTTGTAGAGAGAAGTGGACAATTTGCTTCTCATTCCATCCATAAATAGTAGCGCATTCATTAACTTTTCGCAACCAGCATTCGATAGTTTGAATTTTATTTGACGGATCAAACTCCGGAATAACATTGTGGAGATTGTTGTTATTCCAAGCGTTTTTAGGAGAATCATTTGAAACGTGCTTAACCAACTTCAGAATATCTTTAGTAGAAAGTTTGTTTGTACGCTTACGGATCTTCCTAGGTACCGCGTCCTCACTCGAACTTGATGACGACGGGCTTCTCCGTCTACCCTTTGCCTTCTTAAATTTACGCCGATGCCTCCTCGGTGTACCAGGCGGAGTGCCGGGCTCATCATCAGACGTCATCGTCACACCTCACTAAAACATATACATAACTTGGAAAGTAGGTAATCCATACACAATCATTACATAAGCTTGGAAAATATGTTTGAATTCAAACTCAAGTCCATTTTGACATAATATTTATAATACTTTTATAAATTCATACGCCTTTTAACTTTATAAATCTATGCACTAAAGAACAAAAAAAAAATAACTGTATTAAATATATGAATGCATATATTCTCGGTATATAATTCATACTCGTGAAACGTATTGGTTATCATGGATAAAGTAACTATACCATGGTATGTTAAATTACTAAAGATTCAGAAAATAATTTATCCGACGACTAAACGATTCACTCAACAACCAGTAGGAACCATACCTACTCAAAAAAAAATCCAGTGAAATCGCATAGTACGCCCATTAACCTTATTAAACAACCATTGGGAAACATACCCACATCCTCAACATCCAGTGGGAAACATACCCACTCATGAAAAAATAAAACAATAGAAAATAAATAAATAAAACAAATCAATTTGTACCTCCATAACCATATCATCTTTCACTCATCCATGGTAAAAATCATCATTTCAATAAACATATCCAATTATCATGCCTTACGTTGCCTTTGTAGGTAAACAATTACGACGTTGAATAACAATTGTACCCGGATTATGTTCACTTAAATATATTAAGAAGACTATGAGCATATATCATAATAGTAGTGATGAGTACCTACATATTATGAGATTAAGATTCTGTTTTGTTCTAAATACAAAAAGTTTCACTAGCCACGTACACACAATCCACGTGACATAACACCTAATTAGCGAGCAGCCCTGATTTAATGTACAGTATCATGTAAATTGTAAACACAGTTGTGAATTGTTGTCCTAACTGTGTGTATTTAAAAAATAATAACAATATAAATTTTAAATGCTCGTGCGCTTCATGGTAGGATTTATAAAGTGGGCGTTTATAGCAATCGTGTTTTTAAAATGAAATAAAAATAGTCTACATACCCTTTTTGGTCCGTGTCACTTCTGAAATATAATAAAACACCTCCTTCTAAATCAATAATTATATATTCTTCACTCACTATTCTATATCGTATTTCTAAACAATATCTATGTACTTTAACAATATTACAAGATAACTTCTGGAGCTCCACTCGCACCTATCCACTTAATGAATAACTAAAAACTAGCCGCCTTTAGAACACTCAGTTCCCCTCCCCTCGTATTCACCGATCAACAAAACGAACAATGAAAAACGTAGGTACCCTCAAAACGAAATACATAAATCATTCTTTAAGTAAAATTCCATACTTTTAAATCTTATTAATATCTGAATCATCATCAAAATCATAACTAAATCTTAAAATATTTAAAACATAACATAATCTTATTAACATCTAAATCATCACCAAAGTAACAACTAAATCTTATAATATTTAAAACATAACAGTTGTGATTCAAATTTAGTCATTTTCATCAGTTTTCTGTAAATGTCTACAGTATAAAACCTTTCATATACTTCTAGCGCTTTGGAACCGCTTGCGTACCTTGTCCCGAATGGTTTAAAGCTGTTTTCCAAAACTGTAATAATTTCAATGCTAATCGTTAAGAAGATGCTAATCGTTTGATGACCAGTGTGGTGCAGTTGTATATGCGGTGAATTTATAAGACGGAGGTCCTGGATTCGATTACCAGCGGGTTAAAATGAGATTTATCTTTATTCGTTTGTCTGGCCGGTGGGAGGCTTTTGCCGTGGCTAGTTACCACCCTACCGACAAAGATGTACCGTCTTTAATCGGTTTAGCATTCCGGTACGATGTCGTATAGAAACCGAAAGGGGTGTGGATTTCATTCCTAACAAGTTAGCCCGTTTCCATCTTAGATTGCATTATCACTTCGCATCAGGTGTGATAGCTGTCAAGGGCTAACTTGTGATCGCCAGATAAAAGACCTTGACGCAAAACCAGGCTAAAGCGTTCTTATGCTTCAGTACAACAGTAGTGGCCAGTTGTTCTGCGAGTCATGCAACTGGATTTTCAAAACTAAGTTTGGATTCACCAGTCACATCCGGGCGCACTCTAGACATAAGAGCCAATGTGTTGTTACGGAGGACATCACTCGTAACAGTTTTCAAGTACACTGTAGGTAGATATTTTAGTGACTTATTTAAGTAACACTTGCCTGAACACCTTGGTAGGTCTACGCTCCAAACACCTTTCCTATAAGGAGCGAGGCCTGTGCCTGTAATGTTGTTAATAAGCTGATAAGTTACTATTTCTTCACTGTCATACCCTGCAGATCTGAACAGCAGTACATTCTCGGACTATCTGCAACAATCTGGGAATATTTGTCATGTCTTATTACTACCCTTTTGAAAATCTGCATTGAAATTTGGTAGGTACTAACATTTTTGTAACCATTAGATTAAAGAAGGATTTACTTTCCGGAGGTTAAAAAACAACAAATGATTAAATAATTGTTAGCATTTTAAAATATTGGAATATGTTACCATAGATAATACTATGTGATATCATCTATGGTAACGTAAGGTAATCTTCTGCCGACTGACAAATGATTCGAAAGGACTTGATTCCAGGCCATAAAATAAAAGACAAGAATTGACATGTTAGAAAAGTCGAATAGTGTATGGCACTGTTCTTTTGGTTGTTACAAAGTATGCATATTTTTAGTGTAAAATTAATTATTGTAATTGAGTGATTTTGTAATTCATTTAAAAAGAGCATGTGTCGAGTTTTTCTGGCCGCGTCTTTTCTCGTCACGGACTGCTTTTCCGATGCGGCGGTAGATAAAAGATTTTGAAAGACTAAAACGATTTTGAAGACATGAGAATATTATTTTAAAATTCCGCTGCAACCAACATAACAGATACTCTTTACGAAAAGCCAACAATTTGAATTGACAATATTATTCAGACTTAAAACACGTTCCTACCTACGTTTGATTCCGAGACGTGAGAACACTAGGGTACGGAAAATCTACAATCTTAGAGTTAACATTTCTTAGAAGTGTGCTGTGGAATGAAACGTACCTAGAGCCTGTTTTATAGTTGCAAACTCATCCTCTCATCTTATTTAATCTTGGACTGCCTCGTTGGTCCAGTGGTTAGGCTCTATGGCTTTGATCACGAGGCCTTTGAGCCCTGAGTCAATGGGTTGTTGAATATTTCTGAGTTTTTCTTTCTTTCGTCAGTAAACGATAAGCGTGGAGTCGGGAAGTTGATGGCGTTACACACCGTGCCACGGAGACCACGTTAAGCCGTCAGCGCAATGACTGTCATCAATATCTGGTAGTGATCGTTAATAAATTAAACATTATCATTCTGCCACCTTGCGTGAGAGACTTAAGAATTTAAGATATGATTAGATAATCAACACCGCTATATAAGACTAGAGGACACTCGCGGTTTCACCCGCGTCGTTCTCGTTCTCGTAGAAATTTCCGCATAAAATGTCGTTTTTGTGGTAACTCCATACCATAAATTTTATTAAAATCGCTCCAGCCGTTTTGTCGTGCAGAAATAACAAACATACACACTCACAAACTTTTGCCTTTATAATAGTAAGGCGGTAATATAATTCGTTAATGCTTGCTTAAATTCGTAAGCTTTTATTTATTTATTTATTTATTTATGAGATACGCCAACAATGGCAGCATTATACATCGATCGAAAAAAAATAAAAACATTGAGCATAAAATCTAGTGCTGATACTGACATTACTTACAGGCATATTCAACATTTTCATTTCTCCGGCTTAAAATTAATATTATGTGACATTAGTTATGAAATATACATATACTTAACAAATAGATTATTACAAAACAAAAAAAAAATTATTACTATTTACATAATTATTATTTAAAACTAAAGTTAATTAAGCTATTATTAAATTAATTAAAAATGTATTTTTTTTTTTACAAATTACGAATTTTTATTTTTTTTTAATTTTCCTCTTAAAGATTTCTAGAGAATCCTGAAACATGTCAACATCATGGTGTTCGGGACGGTTATAATTATTTATTAGGCGATTAATAGGAGAATATCTGCCTAGGTTGCTATATGAGAAGTGAGGCGCGAAGATGTTCTGCAGAGGGCGTCGCGGATTGTATCGCGGTACTTGTATGCTGATCTCATTCATTAATTCGGGACAATCTAATAAGCCGTTAACTATTTTGTAAAATGTGATAAGATCTGCTACGTGTCTACGTTTTTCGAGTGTCTGCATTTTAAAGTGACTTAAGCGTGTATTATAATCTGCTCTATACTGGCAGGTGTTGTCTTTGTAAGCCAGGTACCTAGTAAAGGAGCGTTGAACTCGCTCTATTCTATCCACGTGGGTTTTATAGTGCGGGTTCCATGCAGAGACTGCGTATTCCAGAATACTACGAATCAGTGCGTCATATAACCGAATGATAGGAAAAGTACTTTTAAAATCTTTAGTATTGCGTTTGACGAACCCAAGCAACTTCCATGCCTTTGTTAGTATATGGTTGATATGCTGAGTGAACTTAAGTTTGGTGTCAATCATAACACCAAGGTCCCTTATAACTTGCACTTCTTCGAGTTGCTGATCTCGGATGAAATATTTTGTTTCCAGTACATTCTTTTTCTTACGAGTAAATTTAATATGCGCGCATTTAGAAACATTTAATATCATTCGGTTTGTGTTACACCAGTCATAAATAGAGTTAACATCTTTTTGTAAGAGGTAACTGTCTTCAGAGGAATTCACTACACGATAAATCTTTAGGTCGTCTGCAAATATGGAACATTTACTGTAGCGTATTACTTCTGTTATGTCATTTATGAAGAGGGTAAACAAAACTGGTCCTAGATGAGATCCTTGAGGTACTCCAGAAGTAGCGGTAAAAGGATCAGATGAGTAACCTTTAATTTTTACTCTTTGTGTTCTGTTACTTAGATAGGATCTAAACCACGAGAGTAAAGGCTCGTGGATCCCGTACCCACATAGCTTTAATATTAAGATACTGTGGTCAACTTTATCGAAAGCACTGCTAAAATCTGTATATATGGAATCAACTTGTTGTTTGTTGTCAACACATTTAGATATATAGGTTATATAGCTTACAAGATTTGATACACTAGACCGATTTCGACAAAATCCGTGCTGGTCGAGTGAAATAAAATTACTAGACTAGTTTGTTACTATTGGGCATATAAGTTTTTCAAAGATTTTGGAAAAAATGTTTAACATAGAGATGGGTCGATAGTTGCGAATGTTATCCTTGGAACCTTTTTTGAAAATAGGCAAAATATTTGCTGTCTTCCAAATATTAGGGAACGTTGAGGTTTGTAGAGATTTATTGTAAATAATTTTTAAAGGCCAAGTGAGGTATTTGTAGGTCTTTTTTATAAATATGGGGGGAATACCATCGGGTCCAGCACTTTTACTGTGATCCAATGATTTAAGTATTTTAATTATGTCTTGTTCATGAATATATATTTTTGAAAGATTTTTGTTCGGGTAGAGGTCAAAGCTAGCTGGTGCTGCTAAATTAGTTGTTGGATTTGTAAATAGGGACGAAAACTGTTTCGCGAAAAGATTACATATATCTTTACCGGAAGTGGCCGTGCTGCCATCAAGGGTCATCTGAGACGGGATTTCGGTAACGGTAACTTTACGCTCTTTCATGTAAGACCAGAATTTTTTTGGTTCGCGTGTGATAGCTTGCTCGGTTCCCTCTATATATTTACAATAACAAGATTTCATCAAGGATTCCACTCTATATTTAGCTAAAGATAATTCATACTTATCTCTAGGATTTTGATAAATTTTCACTCTACTTCTAATTTTTTCTTTCTCTGCAATTATCTGAATTAAATTATGTGTAAACCAGACAGGATATCTCCGTTGTTTTTTATTTAATTTTGGGATCGTTGAGTTTATAATTGTATTAATAATAGAATAAAAATTTTCCACCATGATATTTACATCGTCACAAGCATTCAGTTCCAAATCCCAATCGACCCGCCTCAACTCAGAAATCACAGCAGCATAATCTGCTTTTTTAAAACAGTGAGTAGAAAATGGTTTATTATTTATAAAGGTAATATTTTTCAAACTTACTTCAATATTTAACACTGGGTGATGTGGGTCTAGCTTACTCAAGTGCTCAAGGCAATTTGTTACTTTAATATTGCTGAAATTAGCTAAAACCAAGTCTAAGACGCGTCCATTGTGATTTTGTATATTATTAAACTGTATTAAGTTGTTCAGTGATAAAAAGTCAACAAGCGAGAAGCCCAAGGAGTTATTGTAATTTGAAGGAGATGTTATATGAACATTATTATCATCTGGAATCCAGCTTATAAAACCTAAGTTAAAATCTCCCAGGATCAATACATCTCCCTGATAAGACTGCATAACCAAATTAATATTATCAAGTACAGAATTTAGTGCATTAAGATCAACGGGTGGCGGTAAATAGACTGTGCCGACTAAGATATTTTTGGATACTCCATTACTATTAAACTTAACAGTAATCCATAGGTCTTCATTTCCACTTTCGTACTGGATCAAGCGTCGTGACTCAAATTTTGTGGATATAGCGAACAGAACGCCCCCACCTTTTTTCGCTGACAGCTTAGTAGCGCTACGATCTCTTCTGTATATATTGTATTCGCAGGAAAAGAGTTCACTGTCCAAGACAGAGTCGTCCAGCCATGTTTCAGTCGCTACAATAATGTCATAATTCGATTGTAAAGTTGCCAAACGAATATCATCTAGTTTAGTTTTCATACCACGAAAATTTTGATAGTAAATATTAATCATTAGGTCAAGGTAGACAATATAACTGGGCTTGTTTAGTGGAATCGTTAGTAATAAGTTATAAATTATTTAGTGAGTCATAGCATTTGATTTGTTTTGCTGGCGACTGGTCATTTTTTCTCACAAATATTCGTCCATTCCGTATCCAGACATAACGAATATTCTTTTCCTTTGCTATTAGTCTTGTACGTGCGTGTAGTGCCTTAAAATAAGGAGATAGATGTTCTGAAACGAAGATATTGGATTTGTTAACTCCATATCCTAAGTGACTCGAATGCAAACGATCGTGTGGTTTGCTTTTGTTGAATTTTGACACTGCAGCAATAATCGAATCCCTAACCTTGGTATTGCGTAACTTAACTACTACTGTACGCGGTCTTTTGTTATGGTCATCCATTTTACGGACTCTTGTGCACGTTAATATGTCAGATTCTTGTATGGGTAAGGATATTGCAGTGCCTAGTTGGTTCATGACAGAGTAAAGATTCTCTGATTTATTTTCGGGAATCCCATTGATTTCCAGGTTGTTCTCGCGTGCGTGTTGTTCTAGCATGTTCAATCTGGTTGATAAAGATTCAATATTTTTGCCAAGAGTTTGATTTTCCGTTTTTAGGTCCTTAATTTTTTCTTCAGAGACTTTTATACAGGACTGCATCCGATCGTACTCACTGCAAAGAAATTCCACAGACTCCTTAACATCATTAAGCTTTTTGAGTTCGCATTTGATTTGGTCAAATTCCTTGCAGAAAAAAGAGTCGATGGCAGTTTTAACAGAGTTCTTAACGGCGAGTTGGATTTCACTTCTGATTGCAGACATTAATGTCGGATCCACGGTTGG
This sequence comes from Mycalesis mineus, assembly GCA_034621355.1. Lineage (NCBI taxonomy): Eukaryota > Metazoa > Arthropoda > Insecta > Lepidoptera > Nymphalidae > Mycalesis > Mycalesis mineus. Next base: position 4,199,335 of record CM067882.1, read on the forward strand.
GCTTAATAATTGTGTAGCATCTTTTAGTTTTTTACGCTGGGTAACGTTTTGGCCAGTCTCGTAATTGTCACACTCGGAGAATCCTTCATTAGTTGATGTTGAGATAGTGGATCGTATAGGTGTATTAGAATTATCGCTTTTTGGTTGTTTGCTACGACAGCCGTGACACATCCAAGATCGCTTGAGTTCCCTTGTCATTAGACCAAACTTATTCTCGGTTAGGTTGGCGCATAGCAAATCATATGTTTGTTTACATGTTGTACATTGAAGAGATTCTTTACTTTTTGTAGAATTGTGGCAGCCAGCGCAGACTACGTCATTAGACTTGCTAGCCATAATATTTTTGTTGAAATCGTCTCAGAAAAATTATATAAATAGAAAAAAACTATCAGCGTGAGACGGGATTTGAACACTCAGCCTCCGCATGTCAGTTCAAGCGTTTACCGCCGATGCCAAGCGTTCTTACTATTAAGTGTCGAAAATATCTATCGGTATGTTGTACTTATAAAGTCCAGATGAGGGTGGAAAATTTATTAATTAGACAATATTTAATGAGTCAATAATTTAGTGTAATAATTGTACGAGGAACACTAAAAATATATTATAATTGTCATGTATCGTCACTATAAGCACTTCCTGCACTGAATAATATTCGAAAGAGTGTTAATATAGGCAGTTTTTGACATGTTTACATTTAAACTTTACTCACACGCCGCCTAACTAACTGTTCACAATTGACACTGCAAATTGGTTAATCACAGTCACTCTGTCTTTGACAAACGTTGTTACAGAATTATTAGACTTCACATATTATATTTAACAGATAAATTTTACAATTGACACCTTTGTACTATTTTTAAAATTAATTTAACGCGGAGCAATGTTGACTATCGTTGACAGCTAGCTGTCACTTGTCACACCTCACTTTTCTCGTCAAGTACCAAAATAATCCTTCTATTGATACACCAGTGCAAATAGCCTTAAAAATAATAAAAAGTAAAAAAATCGCAGTTACTTTAGTCATTCAAAATAAGGTAAAAAAATTTATATTTCACATCAAATATTAATCACGCATTAATTTATTTCAAATCAAATAAATTAATGCGTGTTTGGGACATAAAGGCAAGTTTTCACCAAAGTTTGTGAAAATAAAATTTTATTTGTAAGAGATAAAAATAAAAAACGAAAAACATGTTTTTTTGAATTTTTCACATAAATTTTGAGGTTATGTGAAAAAAATGTAAATACAAAAGTTTTAGATCTTTTTATTACCTACAACTTTGCCATATAAGTCTTTTCCATAGGACTTCTAGTTTTGCCGGAGATCGAGAAGAATCGCTTTCTACCCCTAAAACCTCACCCTACCCCTTGCCGACCTCAGATCGCCCGTAATTTATTTTTCTTTTCTTTTTTATAACATTCTCCTTCTTTTCCAATGGGTTTCATCCTACTGCGATTTTTTTTATATCAAAAGCTATCTGCACTGGTCTATGAGTTTTGTCACCATTTATTTTCATGCACATTTGTCACAATGACTTTGTAATAGACCTATTGAGGTCTCGGAAGTTGATACAGTGTTACACGACAATAAATTATGTCTTATCGCATGTGTAACTTACAGTACAGAGCGACCATCGATTACCGCACCATCTATCATTGTCTGCGTCCAGTGCGACGTAATAATGTCATGTTGCAGGCTTTATGATTAATAGTTTGGACTTGGTAATCGTAGACTTAGCATATGATGTTTGAGTCAAATCCGATTGACCTGGATTGCTCAATTAAAAGCAAACGTTAGTTGAACTATCATTGACAAATGGTACATTCTGTGGTGACATTATACAGTGTGCGTTTCAATTTCGATTTTTTCAGAATAGCCGCCCAGTGGGGCGGGGCTATTATAATTATATTACTTTTAATGATACACGAAGTTTTCAAATCTCAGTTTCTCTCCATCCATAGTATTTCTGACGGCCTCCGTGGTGCAGTGGGTTCGATTCTAACTGGGCAGATTGAGATTTTTCTAAATTTGTCTTGGTCTGGCTGGTGGGAGGCTTTCACCGTGGCTAGTTACCACCCTACCGATACAGACGTACCGCCAAACGATTTAGAGTTCCAGTACGATATTGTGTAGAAACCGAAAGGGGTGAGGATATTATCCTACTCCTAACAAGTTAGCCCGCTTCCGTCTTAGATTGCATCATCACTTAACATCAGGTGTAATAGCAGTCAAGGGCCAACTTGTAGTCGATAAAAAAAGTATCATATTAAAAGAGAAAGACAGGTTGTGAAATTCACACTCTCGAGTGTATTCACAGAATAGCGCTCCGTTCAGACTCAGGATTCGAACCTAGAATCTCACCACGCTGCTACAATGAGGTTCACGATGAGGCTTCGAGTCTGACTCTCTTATGAATATTATTTATTGTTCCAATAGCTTAACGTATGAGGTGGCACTAAGCTTCAAATTTTTGTTTATATGAGTAACCTTTTTTTTGCTGGGATTGCATTTACGCATCCCAGGCGGGGGCTGCAGTCTGTGTCTGGGTATGTGGGACTCGCTGGCTGAGAAACAGCCAAAATCCCACTAAAACCTAGCGGAGGTTTATATAAGTAGCCTGACTCTGCAGTCAGTCCTCAACATCAGTAATTTCCTAGAAATATTGTTTATATAACATAACATAAATTTGTTTACAATCTATCTCTTATAGGATTAACGTTTAACTGTCCAAAAATGAAACCATTCAATAGATAAGCGGATCGTGTTAAATCTATGTACACTGTGGCTCGGAAAGTAACACCTAAATTATTTGACAAGCGATAATCCATGTGATTGCATTGCATAAACAAGATTTAGTATTTTTAAAAATATAAAATTCGGTATACAAATATTTTTAACTGGTCAATGGGATACAGTTAACCTAGATACGCAGAATGTACTCCACTGAATAGATATTTAATCTATGACACTATATTCGTAATGGATTTTATTTATTTCTTTTATAACGATTTATATCGTATATCATCATCATCATTATCAGCCTATTAACAGCCCACTACAGGGCCAGGCCTCCCTCCGTATAGAGGGGACGTGGGGCGAAGACCCACCACGCTTCTCCAATGCAAGTTGGGGGGGCTTAGGGTGATAATGTTTCATTTAATAACGATCACTATCAGATGTTGATGATAGTGCCCGGCATCATCATCACGTGATGAACTCTAAACGAAGTTTGGCGGTCATTATGCGAAAAGTTTTTCTATTTTGTACAACTCTCTTTAGTTGCGGGTAATTGAGTCCGGTCCACTCTCTTATGTCGTCCAACCATTTCCGCCTTTGACGACCAGATGCTCTCTTGCCCTGTAGCTTTCCTTCCAAGGAAAACTGAGCTCCTCTTTGAAGGTGTCCAAAAAAACTTAGCTTTCTTTCTAGCATGACAGTGGACATGAGTTTCCTCTTTTCATTCATCCTTTCCAGTACCCTGTTATTAGGTGTTAAGCTGTTCCAGGAGATTTTGTCAGTGACCGGCGACGACGGCTTAACGTGCTCTCCGAGGCACGAGAAAGTATCACCCCAAACTTCCCGCCACCAACCCGCATCGGAGCAGAGTGTTAGGTCTACGCTTCATATTCCCTCTTCTTTGAGGAGGGAGGCCTGAACCTGTAGTGGGCTGTTAGTAGGCTGATAATGATGATGATCATGATATGTGTCTTATATGTGATTGTAACCTAACATGTGAAACATTATCACCCTAAGCCCGCCACAAATATACCTATTAACATTTTAAATAAATTAACATGATAAAATTAAGTAGGTAATAAAAACTTTTCAAACAACAACTGTATTATGTATTATTATTATTTACAAAATTGAAAATTGTAATTCCGTCTCAGCCTTTCAATTAATTGATTTTGAACGCATCAACAACAGTTATAATAAAAAAAATACACAAAAATACAAGATAATAAATAATCCCTTAGCACATCCGCAGTATATCAAGAGCATCTATCTATCGATTGCGGTGTGATCTATCATAGTCGGACATCCGCACTGATATAATAATGTAGCGTTTCAGACCTCTGATTAATATCCCTACACTATTGTACCAATGACGTAGTAAGTGACTGCTTAATGGATATATGATTAGAATCGTGCTATTATTGGATATCTTTTTGTTTCTGTATGATTATGATAATGCAAAAAATATAGAGCAGGTGATTTTTTTTCTGATTTAAGTGACGATTCAATTTAAGATAGAAGCGGGCTAGCTTGTCAGAAGTTAGATGAAATCCACACCCTCTTTCAGTTTCTACAAGCATCGTACCAGAATGCTAAATCGCTTGACGGTATGGTCTAACTAAGAAAATCACAATCGGCACAGTCTAGAATCGAACTTAGGATCTCCGTCTTATAAGACGGTCCTGGGTTCGATTCCCGACTGGGCAGATTGAGATTTTTCTTAATTTGTCTTGGTCTGGCTGGTGGGAAGCTTTCGCCGTGGCTAGTTACCACCCTACCGGCAAAGACGTATCGCCAAGCAATTTAGCGTTCTGGTACGATGTCGTGTAGAAACCGACAGGTGTGGATTTCATCTTGCTCCTAACAAGTTAGCCCGCTTCTATCTCAGACTGCATCATCACTTAACATCAGGTGTGATAGCAGTCAAGGGCCAACTTGTAGTCGATAAAAAAAAACCACTGCACATACTGCTGCTCCTTGAAAGTAAGCCCAAGGTTCTAAAAGTTCAGACTCACAATCCTGGAAAATATAAAGGCGTTGATCGTTGGTCGATGGTCTACTGTCGTACCAACTCTTAACACAGTGTTTAAGATAAATAAATAAATTACTTGATCATTAATTTATTATAAAAACAATCGGTAGGTACTATACTATCTCAATATTGTCATCCACATCTCGATTCTATTCCACAGATCGATTCAAACTTTGAAGCTGAGAAATCAATTACAAAGTTTGAAACGGAAGGACACCATACGTACATACGGAAGAACTTTTCAACTTAAATAAAATGTAATAAAGATGAGAAATGTTTCCAAAACTTTATAACAGGAATAGGTAACGAAATAAATGTCTAAACTGAACAGTTTATTATCATCAACACCCAACACTTCCACTTATGAATAGAAATTTAATGGAGATAATTCATAAATATGAAAATTCAATAAAAGAAACCGATGGTAACGGCATTTTTCCAAAGTAATGTGAAGAATTCCTGAAATAAAAGTTGTTATTTTAGTTAATTTAAATTATGGTATGCCACTAGCTATCGTGTTCCCTACCACCTATAATATGGGTATCTTTTAGTAAATAGTGAAAAGGCAAGCGTGTTCCACCGTATCCTGCATCTTTGTTTATCATCAGGCGTGATCGTAGCCAAGGGCTGGCCTATATAAAACAAAAAAAATCAAAATGTCGAAGTTTTGCAAAATTTTAAATATGTTTTGTGGCAAAATTACTCCAACTACTCACATAACTGCAAGTTAAGCAATTAACATCATAATTGACAATGCATTGCCACCACTGATCACTATTATTATCGTGATGATGATTTGCTATCAGGTGATGGACGAACACTACTGAATATAGGCCTCTTTCAAGGACTTCCAAACATCACGATTATGAGCCGCCTGCGCTTGAGCGGTCATAAAACGCTACGCTTTCCAGTGCGAAAACAAAATTACATCAAATTTGGGACCCAACGTCCATCAGCTCTTGTTAGAATACAAAAACCTAATTTCCCAACGTACTTCAGTTTAGTAGCAAAGTTCTGATGACTTTCGTTCACAAATTCACCATTTATTCCTTTTTGTAGCCTGCGGTCAGTTGCAACAGTGAAAACGGACAATGTACGTGTGGTGAGACCCAAAGGGACATTGTAACAAATTCAAACTATGTAAACTAAGAGCCGTTTAACGGTTGAATTACTGCTGTGGAACAAAAGCAATGTAATATTGGATCAGAGTTCTTGAGCTTAGGGATCTCTTGTAGTATGGTGGTAATAGGTATAATTAATGTATGTAACATAAATATGAAACAATTTAAAATTTTAAATATTGAAAATCCCGTTTGGAAGGTGTAAGGGAACATATAAATAGTGCGGACAGACAGACAGACAACAAGAAAAACATTCCGCTAAAATGCACTAATAGAAAACGTCAATTTATTGGATCTCCGACGTATTACCTACCAACAACCTAAGAGCACATCTTATCCCTGATTGTGTAAGTTGATCGTAAACGATAGATAGCTTTTATTCTATTATCTGTGTGAAACTGACAGTTTTCTTAGAAACTTGACATTAATACGACACATTATTTCATTGAATGAATCAAGCTACACAATAACCCAAAACATTTTTGGAAAGCCGTGGTACCAAATTTAGGTTAAATATAGATAATTTAAGATAATCACCTGTGTGTCAATGTGTGATTCTTATTTTGTATTTTTTTTTTGGCTGAATAAACGTTATTTCATTTCATTTCACTTTCAATAAAAGCTAAACTTGAAGAACTTTTTAATACAAATGGACACAATATATATTATGTAAAAGGCATAGAGATTTTTTTATAAACAAAACAAGGAATCACATTAGTGAAAAAAAGAACAGAAACTAAAATATTTATAGCTCTTAGAAAACTCTTATTTGCTGTAGCTGAAAATTTGTGGCATCGTAAATTTTATCGAGCAGGCTTGGCCCGCGTTTTTTTACATTTTACGACTCTTGTACCGGAGTTGCTCCGGGTATCAGAAATAACTTAGCCAGAATTCCCCGCCTCGCTGATCACTTTCAAGGATCCCTTAGCCATGTTGCAAAACGTAATCCGCATTAACTTTTGGTAATAATTTGAACATACCTAATAATCAGTTTGTTCATTTATCCCCAACGTATTTCCCCTGCGTATGTTATATCAGTAGTATCATAACTACGAATGGTCCTATATAAAGCGGTTTCCTATTTTTTTTTTGTTTGAACAATGACTTGATTGAGATAGTTGTTGGTTGTATATATGTCTGAAAATCCAATAAGCCCCCCAAGCAGATTACTGCGTTATAAAATAATAACTGATATAAAAAGAATATTTTGGATATTTTCGCTAATGGGAGATTTTTAAAAAGATCACCTTGTTGGAATTTATTTCAGTTATAGACTTCAAACAAAATATTATAATCGCTTTAAATAATATTTATACTGAATTTGAATGACTTGAAAATAACTATTAGAAAGGATTTTCTTCTAATGACTGTACTTTTATTACTTAAACTACTTTTGACGGCCACAAAATATTAGGTTGATGATTCGTTTGTTGATACATAATTATATAGTTTAATATTTTTTTAACTTATTAAATAATTGTATTTCCATGTTGAAACTAGAGTGTTATCAAAAAAATCGCAACTGTCTAAGACTTAATCTCAATTTAACTCTATTAGGGATCTGATTTATAAAGTCAAGCAAAATCCTGCAACTTATATTTAAGGTCAAACTTTATGGGATCCCTTGAGAATAATTTTCACCATTACAACAGACTTTTCTCTTATAATATGCTTTAAATCGTGCGATAATGTGATTCCCTGTCAGACATTTGTTTGTTTTAGGGATATATTATAAGGGTTAAAGGCTCTCTTATGGTTTCTGAAAAATATTGTGGCTATTATTCCAGTCAAGAACCGTTTAAGAAATCGGCAATTTAATACAATTTTATTTACCAAAATTGTATAGGTATTGTTAGCTATTAATATTACACAGTTATTTCTTTTTTAATTGCAGTTATTATTGAAATCGCTTTGCCGAAGCAATGAAGCTTAAAGCTCGTGAATATCTAACATGGCACGGTTTAACAGCCTGTGTTAATAAAGTAGTAAATTAATTAATTAAAATTATAATTTATTTTCCACATTATTTCATCGTATATCGTTAAAGCGACAGCCTCACATGGCCAGACCATGGTCATTTTAAGCATAAGTTAAATATGGCCGCCAACTTCTGGACTAACTTCAAAGTATATTAAATAAATGAATTAACTAAAACTGGCTATATGGTTGCTTTAAATGCAGTAGAAGTGGGTGCGAGAGGCAAAATCACTGTATAACTAGTTAAAAGACCTCGGCCTTACTAGAAATGCAGCAAGCTCCATATTAAAATAGGATCCAAAACTGCTCTAGTAGGATCTTTTCAGATTTGGCTGGGTAGGCAGAATCACATGAAGAGAAGAGGTGAGTGTTGAAGTGCATCTTTAAGGTATCCATTTTAAACTTTCACTCGTGTCACAAGCCTCGGGGTCTGTTCGATGTGGTGAAGTTTGGGAAGATGTATCCATGGAATGCGAAGATATTCGTCTCCCTTGACTATGTACTAACTTACATATGAAATAATGTAAGTTTGGACATTACAGGCTTTTAGACCACAATGTGAATGATTATTTGTCAGTAAAAGTAACTTCGTGGTGCCTCCAGCCCTAAACAACAACATTTATGGTGAATTTACAGCCTAAATCACGGCAAAAGCTAATGTTACATGCATATGATCCGCGCCAAACTACAATATGAAATAACTCAACGCCACGCTATTAAAACTTCGTCCTCAAAATGAGAGCAAATTTAAATTTGCTGAAACTTGGCTCGCAAAAAGAGAGTCTGCAACTCAATTAACAACTTCTGATATATGCTATCATGGCTATTCATATTAAGCTGTTAGGTAAAAGCCAGAATGTTAGTTATTTTGTTACTAACACATTTGTTGCACTCTCTCTGGAATCGTTCAGTCGAAATTTAGTGTCAAATATCGCTAATTTTATAGTTTGCATTATTTTGATGTCTTCATTAAACTATGAAATCTATATTGAATATTTCTTTATATAAATAATGTTTTTGGGTGCATCCCAGTAGTACCCCATACCGTAGTTCTATAGGACTGTTGGGATATTTTCCGTGCTGTCAAATTATGTCCCAATAGTTCTATATAGTACTGTAGTATAGTTTTTGCTCTTGACTTTACTTATACCATATAAGTTATTTATAAACTTTCTATTATTTTGATTGATATTTCATTTTGTTTTTAACAAAAAAATGTCCCTTGCGACAAAAGCTAAGTTGTGGAAACCAAGTAGTAGTTGAGTCTAAAAAAATTATTTAATTTAAGTACTATTGGGATATAATTTGACAGCACGGAAAGTATCCCAATAGTTCTATAAAACTACTGTATAGGGTACTACTGGGATGCACCCATTTAGCCATATCTAGACCAACTAAGAAAATGCCAATCAGCCCAGAAATCGTACCCAGGACCTGCGATATATATAAATCCACCCATACAGCTGAGAGACGGAAGCTGGCAAAATGATATTTATAGATAAGTAAGGGTAAAAAGATCAAACAGAAAAGAAAGTGCCGCTTTGATACCGTAGACGTAAACGTATGAACGGTACTAAACCAACATAATGACAAACGTTACTAGGCGCTCAATGTTGCTGGATCTAAAAAAAACTGACCCCAGTTCCCGTGAGCTCTGCACACATACCATGTTGACTGATATACGATAAGAGGAGGTCGTTTAGTCCATAAAAGTCAGACCACTATATCTAACACTGCACAGAGATTTTGTTCCTTACAAAAAAATGTTTTTAGTTTTTGAGGTCCTATTGCACGTTAAATCTCTTCGTATGTATGTTTGTTTTATGTTACGCTTTGAATTTTTGAACTGCTTAGTGATTCAGTAGCCATGTCATTATTAAGTAGTGAAATAATCTATCACTGCTTAATCATGAAATTTAGGATTCTATACTTAAGCCAAACTCGATTGAGAATGCTTGTCAACAAACAAATTAAAAATGAAGGTAGAAATCACTAGTCATTTTACACCATATTCTTTAAATTAATATATCAATGACAAATTCATGACAATAAATTAGATAAATAAGCTTAAAACTAATCAATATATTCAATATCTTTTAAATAATATTTAATTAAAAAAAATATATAATTTTTAATTTATAAGGCATAAAATGTTTTGCATTTTCTACCTTCATTTTTAATTTGTTTGTTGGCAAGCATTCTCAATCGAGTTTAGCTTTAGTATAGGTCCATGTTAAGCAACCGATTATGATGAAATTTAGCATACGTTGGTCTAGTCGTTAACCGATATGGCTTCAATAATAAGGTGCTGAGTTCAAATCCAGGGTCAGGTCGTAAAATAATCCTGGCTTTTTCTTTCTTCTAAGAAATGTTTCAGTTAAATCCTAACCCGGAATTGGGAAGGTGGTGTTACAACCCAGTGCTTAAAAAAGCACGTAAAGCCGTTGGTCGCAATCACTATCATAAACAACTGCTAGTGATCGTTAATAGTAAAACATTATCCCCAAGCCCACTAACTGCATTGGCGTATGGTGAGTCTACGCTCCATATCCCTTCTCTTACAAGAAGAGGAGATAGATAGATGGAGCGACAATATCCGAAGGGTGGCTGGCACCGACTGGATGCCGAAAGCCTGGGTTGGCGCAAGCGCTGCTTGAAGGAGGCCTATATCCAACAGTGGATGCATGATGGCTGATGATGATGATGATGACAAGAAGGGAGGCTTCGCCCTGTATTAGGCCGTCAACAGGCTCATATTACAAGGGGGTACCCTTTATTCTAAGTATAAAACATTATTTAGACTTGAGTAACAAAATATAATTATACATTAACGCGTGTCAAGTCGATTTATCATCGAATAGAGTTCTTCTCAGCCGAAGTCGCAAGCCTTAGCTAGTTATCAATACAAAGAGATCATTGATTCAATGCAAAGAAGTAAGAAGGTAAAATAATATCAAGAATATTTCAATTGAGATTTTGAATCGAGACCGTGGTATCCATCGCTCTACGTACTTTGTCGTTCTTCTTTACATATTTATTAGAAGGTAGTTATTTTAAGATAAAAACGTTATTTGCAGTTTTTAAAATTATATTATACAATGTGTTCTTATTCTAATCAGTTTGTTTTATAACCTGACATACTATCTATGCCTTATTTACAAAAACTGCTTCAGCATGTTGCTACAATGTTTGCCAATACAGCCCTGGTTTTCAGGCATAACCTTTGGTGGCGTCACATGACACGATACGGACACGTCGGAATATGAAACGAAATTAAAGCATATAAGTGTGGTGTGAATTCTACCTCCAGTAGTGTTGGTGTAAATAGCAATACAAATAAAGTGAAAAATTCCTAATCTGGGTGTAGTTGCAGTAGTTATCACGGCACCAAACTTAATTTAAAGTTCCAGCGTAAAAATTCTGAACAGTTAAAAGTATGAGTTTAATATAGGCTTTGTATATACCCATGCCAAGTTAGTTTACATATTATCACTTACTATTAAATGATCAAGTTAAACGACAACGCAATTAAAGACGGTAGTAACCAAGCGGTAGCTATAAAAGAATAAAATTATAAGCTGCTAACTACAACTTATTGCTGGTACTTACTTTGCACTTTAATGTGGAAGTTACCAGTTCTGGGAATTACTTATCGGCCTGTCTATTACGCAAGCTGTTGGAATAAAACAAAAATCCAAGTCTATGGAATGGTTTAATAGTCTGTGACGACGTTTAGTTGTCTGTGGACATATTCGTTCCAATCAGTCACTCTCGTACATTCAAATACTCGTAGTTCAGTTAATCATTCATTCTCTGTTCACTTGTTGTTCAGTATATTTTATACATTAATAAATCACACGGTCTAGCAGTGCAAACGTCTTTTCTTTTACGTGCTACCTACTTTTACCAACAGGTTATGGTCCCAGGCCACGTTGTTAAAAAAAAATATATATTAAAAGTTTCAATTTAAAAGTTAAATGTGTAGTCGCGAAGTAAAAGAAATATTCATCCGCTGATTGTTGTTATAGCACGTGGAAGTTTCGCATAAGATCTCTTTTAGGATTTTTAGGTGAACTGCAAGTGCTAAGCGCCATTGACAAATAAGAAAATGCCGCTAACCCTCATAAAGAATCGACAAAGAAAAACCTATTGGCTAAAGGTATGATGATAAATATATTAAAGTGATTGATTTTAAAATCTCGTTAAGGATTCTACCACTAAAATATCCATCATGTTTGAACAAGACAAAATTCACGAATGAAGAAGCTTGGCTACGCAATTAGCAGTTCATAAAAAAAATTGATACTGGAACCTGATGTGACTTCATTTTAGCATTCGAATGATTTTGATAATATTATTACCGAATTAATTTCGACTGGTGCTAAATTTGACGAAATGGATGGATGAAAAATATTGCATTTATTATTTAGCCTACCCTCTGACGATGATGTAATCACGGCATTAGAAACGCTCGGAGAAGAACATTTATATAATTGTTTTACATACCTACATGAGGAAATTTTTCACGGCGATATGGTTTTCATTAAATGGTTTCGTAATATTTAACTAAAGAAGAAATCTAGAGATTTTAGGTACTGCACGCGGATTTGAAATGACGGTAGCAGCGACGGTAGTATCCAGTCGATTGCAAATACTATGAAAATGGAATATAACCATATGGAAAACATTTTTGAGTTTATATTGTCAAACTGTAAGTATCTTAATTTTCAAATCGAACTCAACAATTAATATGATTTGTTTTCTTTTAGATTCTGAAGTACCTAACGGATCATATAGTGAATATCAAGGATTACCTTCAATCACTACTACGAATTGGCAACGATGATGTTTCGAATTTGCAAGCTCATTAGATTGATCTGGCTAATAGCATTATTACCAGCGCTCCTGCATTTGTTCTTCAACTTTTCGACGTTCTTTACTGCGTTTGGAAAGATAAGTGTTACTACTAGAAGTTTATTCAAGATAATATCCAAATTATTTTGTATTTACCAGACGTTCCATTGAACTTGTTGTCGCTAAATCGTATGACGATTATCAAAAACCAGGTGTGACGATTATCTTTAAATATAATTAAGCACATATTTTTTTAAATAAGAAAATGTTAGTGTCTGGTGGATCAAATCTTTTTAAATTGGGTTTTCAATTTAATTAATCTCAGTCTTTGTTAAATGAAACTAGGAGTTCATTTTTATACTTTATGGCATAATTCACTTGGACACAAGCATACAGAATATTAATGACTGTCACGTAATTAATGATATTATTCCCAATAATGAATTATGTGCTAAGTAAGCGTGTGCACTTAGTAAACAGTCACGATTACCTTTTTGCGAAGTCTAAAGAAAAATCAAATCGAAATAGACCTATTTTCCTCGTTAATTTCGATATACGAGTATGTATTCTGATTACGCCAAGTACCTTCGATGAGAAAAATTATTTTGTTAGTTTTGTCTATGACGATTATTTACACTCACTATACACAAAGACTACTACTATTATTTTGTTGCATTCTAAATCAGAAGTATTTAGATATTTTTAGGATTTTGTTACAAAAAGTGAGAATTATGTAAACAGTGAAGTTGTTACTTTATATATCGATAATGGTCGTAAATACATTTCAAAAGAGTTTAAAGAATTTTGAGTTGACAAGGGAATCATTTAACGGTACCTAACACCCCACAACAAAATGGTGTAACAGAGCGAATGAACCGCACGTCAACCGAAATGGCTCAAAACCATGGTTAAAAGTGCGAGACTATAATATAAAATATTTTGGGAAAAGCTGTTTTAACAGCCAGCTGTATTATAAATATGCTACCCACTAAAGCTCTGCCTAACAAAACACCATACGAAATGTGGCAAGGTAAAAGGCCGAAACTAATCATTTAATGTCCGGTGCTTACGTACATACTAAAACTCGTATGACTAAATTTTACCAAAAAGTTGTTTAAATCAATATTAATTGGTTACAATCCTAATGGATATAAATTTAATTTAATTTAATTTAAATTTAACAAAAACGAGGTTTTCTTAGCTCGCAATATTATTTTTGATGAATTGAATTTTGAGTAAACGCGACCTGTATGTAGCACTAGCGGATTCATTCAAATTCCCAACAAAATTGGTAAGCCCGACTATGAATCGGCAAAGCTAATTAAGTCAACAACAAGATTCTTTAAGCAATATTTCCGAAAACTCAATAATAGAAAGTTCATCTAATTATTATAATAATCTAAGCCGTAGCAAAATTAAACTACCCGCTAAAGATTATATGCAAATGAACGACCCTGATTAATTTCTATAACTCTTGACCGTAAATTAATTACCATCATGGTATGAAAATATTTTTAACGGATCTAATACCGATAAATGGTTAAAAACCATATAGTGAAATTGAGTCCCTTAAAAGCAATAAAACATGGGATCTTGTCGATACCCCTGTAAATGTTAATATTGTTAATTGAAAGTGGGTATTTACTATTAAAAAAATAATAAATCAGGTGAACCCACACGATATAAGGCCCGTTTAGTAGCTGAAAGTTTTACCCATGAGTATTTACAAGATTAAGACAAATCGTTTATACCAGTAGCTCGGATGACTACATTCAAATTTATTTCGGCTCTAGCTAATAAATTTCATTTACTTTGACATCACATATTTGTTCCTTAATGGTACATTAAAAGAAAATATTTACACAGAAGTACCAGAAGAAATTATTGCTAAAGGCAAAAGCTAAGTATCTAAATTGAATAAAGCGTTATACTGTTCTTGTTAAAGTAGTCATCCAGATCTTGGTTAAAACGCTACGAACTTGTTCTTAGAAATGTGGGTTATAAAACTCTAAAGTTGATCCGGTTTTATATATTTTAGATCAACTTCAATTTAATAATAGCTACTAAGAATAATGAAGATTTACAATTTAATAAGAAATGTCTTGATTTGAAGGACATAAAGCTTATTCTATGCATTTAAATTCAAAGATCAAACAATGTTATATCTCAGTCTACATATTTGCAAAATGTCTTAAATTAACGTTCTATGAATAACTGTATTCCGTTAAATTCACCGTTTCCTTCTAAATTAGACTATAAATTTATTTAGCTATAAAATCTGATCATTACTATGATATACCTTATAAAATTTTCATAGGGTACTTAACAATGACGTTTTTGTAAAAACATCTTAATGTATGATATGTGTATTCGACCAAATATTTGTGCCGCTATTAGTATATTGATAAGATTCCAATCTAAAAAGAATATAGAATTGTGTAAATTCTAGAAACACCTATTACATTATATTAAGGTTCAATTAATTTAAAATTGATGTATAAAAAAGTATAAGCAGGTAATTACTGGCTATGCGGATTCCCACTGTGGAGGCGATGAAACAGAAAAAGTACAAATGGCTATATTAATTAAAGCCTTTAATAATTGTACAAGTTTGCGAAACACACGCAAACAAAATTCTGTAACCGTCTCTTCAACGGAAGTTTCATTTAAGGCTGTAAGAGAAGCAGTCTGCATGAGGTCACTACTTAATAGTATCTCTGTCCAATTAAAATTGCAAATAATAATATATTTGTAAAGACAATAACAGTTATATCCGCATCGTCAATAACTCTGCAAATCATAAGAGGTCTAAGCAAATAGACATTAAATATCATTTCATAAGTAAAAAGAAAAATTCGCTGATAAAATTGTAAAGCTAGCATCTATATCCAAAGGGAACCAACTGGCTAATATGTTTAGAAAAGCGATATCTTCAAAAACAATAAAATAAAACTAATATTTTAAGAAATGATCTCGAATATGAATTAGATTAATATAAAAAAATAATATAATAAAAATAAAAATTGTAATGTTAATAATAAGAATGATCTATGTTTGATTACTTGTATTTTTGAGGGGGACTGTTGGAATAAAACAAAAATCCAAGTCTATGGAATGGTTTAATAGTCTGTGACGACGTTTAGTTGTCTGTGGACATATTCGTTCCAATCAGTCACTCTCGTACATTCAAATACTCGTAGTTCAGTTAATCATTCATTCTCTGTTCACTTGTTGTTCAGTATATTTTATACATTAATAAATCACACGGTCCAGCAGTGCAAACGTCTTTTCTTTTACGTGCTACCTACTTTTACCAACACAAGCCTACCAATAATTAATTTACCATTATTACTCAATTAAATACTTGGATTTCAGGCATCAGAAGGTAGTTTTGGAACTAATTAACTTGCCAACTTCGGGAAACTTTGACAAGGTAACTAAACACTTAATTGGATCGACTATTATAGTTGGACATTTCCTCCTATTATTATTTTTAAAGTGATTAAGTGTTTTTGTCTTTTTGGAATAGAATCGATGAACGTTAAGCTTGGAATGACTTAAGCTATAAGTGGGGCTCTATAAAATATTTATTAATAGAAATAATTTAAAATTGCTTAACTAGACGGCAATTTTGGAAATATTATTCCTGGAATCTTGTGTGTCTTCTTTGGGCCACCAGAGACTATTCGCTAGTAGGTCTTATTATAGAGAAAGCATTGCACTCACAGTTGGGAGAAAATCTGGCCCAAAAAGTCCTTGGTACATATCTACCTCTGAAACACCGTTAAAATTGCATCATCAAGTTTGGCGGTCATTATGCCAAAAAACTTTCCTATTTACGACAGATTGTCGGCAATTGAGTCCGGTCCACTCTCTTATATCATCCAACCGTTTCTGCTTTTGACGACCAGGTGCTCTTGTGTCCCTGTAGCTTTTCTTTCAAGAGTAACTTTGGAAAGGAAGACTGACCTCCTCTTTGAAGGTGTCCAAAGAAACTTAGTCACTTGGAAAATTGCATGAGAAATTAGAAACAAGTTCCACAAACGTAATGCTAGCGCGTAAGTTCACAAGCGTAAACACATGTGAGAACATGTTCTAACTTTGATAGGGCACATCTGGCGAGTTAGGACATAAATAATAACACTGCTTACGTAAACTTAGGATTCAGTATTTTGATACGTTACAGTAGAATGTATATTATACTTCAATCATGTGGCGTACCATCAAATGACGTAGACGTGTCCGCTGGGTTAAAGTGGGTATTTCGGCTACCCGGAGAGGCCCACATACCCTTTCGGAAGCAGATTCGGCTTGGCTTCCGGAATGGAATGCGTAAACGCTTTTCCTAGCGCTAAAAAATAAGATTCAGTATTTCACCAAGAGATTCAACTGCCTTGTTAGTCAAGTGTTTACTCTATGTAGCTTTGGATGACGAGGTCCTGCACCGGGCTATGAAATACTTCTTGGACTTTACCTTCTTTAGAAAAGCTCAAGTAAATCCGGAGTTTTTCAGTGACTCTTTTACCTGGGAGAGCAGGCCAAAGTCTTCACTTAGCACTTAAAACTACCATCCCGCAACCAGTGTGGTAAATTGAAGCTTTTTGTCCCCTCTTTTATGAGGAGCGAGGCTTAGCCCTGTAGTTGACTATTAAAATAGACTGATTATGGTGATGCTTATGTCAAACTTAGGATTTCAGTACCATTTCCCAAGAGCTTCGTGACTACCGCTATCGCCAAAATGTTGAAACAAGAAAAAATAAAATGGTAGCGATAGCATCATTGTTCTGTACAGATAGCAATTGGCCTGGATCACGGAAGCTAACAGTAACCTCATACCCTATTGTAACGTAAATGTAATATTATTTTTTAATAACTAGTAGAAGCTTGCGACTTCGCTTTCGAGGAAAGTAGTGTTAATTATAACAAAACGCCAAAAAACCAGCATGTTTCGCTTCCTCGTTCCTGATTCGAACTGCGAAAATATGGAATGCCCTTCCAGCTCACGTTTTCCCTACCACCTACAATATGGGTATCTTCAAGTCAAGAGTGAATAGGCACCTTCTAGGCAAGCGCGTTTCACCGTAGGCTGCATCTTCGCTTTCCATCAGACGTGATCGTAGCCAAGTGCTAGCCTATACAATATAAAAAAAAAAATGTGACCCTTTGTTTTAACGAAATGTAATAATAGCAGGTTATCCTTAATAGGTGGATATGCTATTGCGGACTTTGATGTAGTTCTAACAGAAAAGAACAATTATTCTTCCATACATTGCTTTGCCTCAAAGGGAAAAGGCAGCGTTTTTACTTAAACCGCTCATATTTGAACCATTAAAACCTTTCTAATCTTTGAGTTTATCGCGAATAGATAGGCAGACAAACGCGATGGGAGACTTAATTTACAATAATTATGTACGAGTAGCGTCCGTCGATTCTACGTTAGGTGGACTGACGACATTTAATGCGTTGCAAGGAGGCGCTGGCCACAGGCAGTTCAGGATCGTTGTGTTTGGAAGTCCCTGCATTTTTCAGTGCAGATTTTCATTCCTGCCATGAAGCTTTTAGTAGTAAGTGTCACTTCAGCTTTGGGTCATTGAGCTATGTCGCTATCCATGGATCTCCTTATTTCAGATTAGATCACGCAATAGCTCTCTCAATCATACTAAAAATAAGCGAATTTGAATATTCAAAAGTTGAAAATATATGTAAGATAACAGTATAAAACATTATTTGGACTTGAGTAACAAAATATAATTATAAATTAACGCGTGTGAAGTCGATTTATCATCGAATAGAGTTCTTCTCGGCCGAAGTCGCAAGCCTTAGCTAGTTATCAATACAAAGAGATCATTGACTCAAGGCAAAGAAGTAAGAAGGTAAAATAATATCAAGAATATTTCAATTGAGATTTTGAATCGAGACCGTGGTATCCATCGCTCTACGTACTTTGTCGTTCTTCTTTACATATTTATTAGAAGGTAGTTATTTTAAGATGAAAACGTTATTTGCAGTTTTTTAAATTATATTATACAATGTGTTCTTATTCTAATCAGTTTGTTTTATAACCTGACATACTATCTATGCCTTAGCTACAAAAACTGCTTCAGCATGTTGCTACAATGTTTGCCAATACAGCGCTAGTTTTTCAGGCATAACCTTTGGTGGCGTCACATGACACGATAGGGACACGTCGAAATATGAAACGAAATTAAAGCATATAAGTATGATGTGAATTCTACCTCCAGTAGTGGTGTAAATAGTAATACAAATAAAGTGAAAAATTCCTAATCTGGGTGTAGTTGCAGTAGTTATCACGGCACCAAACTTAATAAAGTTCCAGTATTTACAAATATACAGTTAAAAATATGAGTTTAATATAAGCTTTGTATATACCCATGCCAAGTTATTTTACATATTATCACTTACTATTAAATGATAAAGTTAAACGACAATGCAATTGAAGATGGTGGTAACCAAGCGGTAGTTTTAGTAACAAAAACAAATTAAAGAACTGGTATTGATAGGATTTCTTAAAGCCAATAAAATAATAAAATTATAAGTTGCTAACAACAACTTATTGCTGATACTTACTTTGCACTTTAATACAGGAAGTTACCAGTTCTAGGAATTACTTATCGCCCTGTCTATTATGCAAGCCTACCAATAATTAATTTACCATTATTACTCAATTAAATACTTGGATTTCAGGCATCAGAAGGTAGTTTTGGAACTAATTAACTTGCCAACGTCGTGAAACTTTGACAAGGTAACTAAACACTTAATTGGATCGACTATTATAGTTGGACATTTCCTCCTATTATTGTTTTTAAAGTGATTAAGTCTTTTTATCTTTTTGGTATAGAATCGATGAACGTTAAGCTTGGAATGACTTAAGCTATAAGTGGGCTCTATAAAAAAGTTATTGATAGAAATAATTTAAAATTGCTAAGCTAGACGGCAATTTTAGAAATATTATTCCTGGAATCTTGTGTGTCTTCTTTGGGCCACCAGAGACTATTCGCTAGTAGGTCTTATGCTGATACTATCGGTAAAAAAAAATTGCCGAAAAAGCGTAGCACTCACAGTTGGGAGAAAATCTGACTCAAAAAGTCCTTGGTACATACCTCTGAAACACCGTTAAAATTGCATCATCACGTTTGGCGGTCATTATGCCAAAAAACTTTCCTATTTACGACAGATTGTCGGCAATTGAGTCCGGTCCACTCTCTTATATCATCCAACCGTTTCTGCTTTTGACGACCAGGTGCTCTTGTGTCCCTGTAGCTTTTCTTTCAAGAGTAACTTTGGAAAGGAAGACTGACCTCCTCTTTGAAGGTGTCCAAAGAAACTTAGTCACTTGGAAAATTGCATGAGAAATTAGAAACAAGTTCCACAAACGTAATGCTAGCGCGTAAGTTCACAAGCGTAAACACATGTGAGAACATGTTCTAACTTTGATAGGGCACATCTGGCGAGTTAGGACATAAATAATAACACTGCTTACGTAAACTTAGGATTCAGTATTTTGATACGTTACAGTAGAATGTATATTATACTTCAATCATGTGGCGTACCATCAAATGACGTAGACGTGTCCGCTGGGTTAAAGTGGGTATTTCGGCTACCCGGAGAGGCCCACATACCCTTTCGGAAGCAGATTCGGCTTGGCTTCCGGAATGGAATGCGTAAACGCTTTTCCTAGCGCTAAAAAATAAGATTCAGTATTTCACCAAGAGATTCAACTGCCTTGTTAGTCAAGTGTTTACTCTATGTAGCTTTGGATGACGAGGTCCTGCACCGGGCTATGAAATACTTCTTGGACTTTACCTTCTTTAGAAAAGCTCAAGTAAATCCGGAGTTTTTCAGTGACTCTTTTACCTGGGAGAGCAGGCCAAAGTCTTCACTTAGCACTTAAAACTACCATCCCGCAACCAGTGTGGTAAATTGAAGCTTTTTGTCCCCTCTTTTATGAGGAGCGAGGCTTAGCCCTGTAGTTGACTATTAAAATAGACTGATTATGGTGATGCTTATGTCAAACTTAGGATTTCAGTACCATTTCCCAAGAGCTTCGTGACTACCGCTATCGCCAAAATGTTGAAACAAGAAAAAATAAAATGGTAGCGATAGCATCATTGTTCTGTACAGATAGCAATTGGCCTGGATCACGGAAGCTAACAGTAACCTCATACCCTATTGTAACGTAAATGTAATATTATTTTTTAATAACTAGTAGAAGCTTGCGACTTCGCTTTCGAGGAAAGTAGTGTTAATTATAACAAAACGCCAAAAAACCAGCATGTTTCGCTTCCTCGTTCCTGATTCGAACTGCGAAAATATGGAATGCCCTTCCAGCTCACGTTTTCCCTACCACCTACAATATGGGTATCTTCAAGTCAAGAGTGAATAGGCACCTTCTAGGCAAGCGCGTTTCACCGTAGGCTGCATCTTCGCTTTCCATCAGACGTGATCGTAGCCAAGTGCTAGCCTATACAATATAAAAAAAAAATGTGGACCCTTTGTTTTAACGAAATGTAATAATAGCAGGTTATCCTTAATAGGTGGATATGCTATTGCGGACTTTGATGTAGTTCTAACAGAAAAGAACAATTATTCTTCCATACATTGCTTTGCCTCAAAGGGAAAAGGCAGCGTTTTTACTTAAACCGCTCATATTTGAACCATTAAAACCTTTCTAATCTTTGAGTTTATCGCGAATAGATAGGCAGACAAACGCGATGGGAGACTTAATTTACAATAATTATGTACGAGTAGCGTCCGTCGATTCTACGTTAGGTGGACTGACGACATTTAATGCGTTGCAAGGAGGCGCTGGCCACAGGCAGTTCAGGATCGTTGTGTTTGGAAGTCCCTGCATTTTTCAGTGCAGATTTTCATTCCTGCCATGAAGCTTTTAGTAGTAAGTGTCACTTCAGCTTTGGGTCATTGAGCTATGTCGCTATCCATGGATCTCCTTATTTCAGATTAGATCACGCAATAGCTCTCTCAATCATACTAAAAATAAGCGAATTTGAATATTCAAAAGTTGAAAATATATGTAAGATAACAGTATAAAACATTATTTGGACTTGAGTAACAAAATATAATTATAAATTAACGCGTGTGAAGTCGATTTATCATCGAATAGAGTTCTTCTCGGCCGAAGTCGCAAGCCTTAGCTAGTTATCAATACAAAGAGATCATTGACTCAAGGCAAAGAAGTAAGAAGGTAAAATAATATCAAGAATATTTCAATTGAGATTTTGAATCGAGACCGTGGTATCCATCGCTCTACGTACTTTGTCGTTCTTCTTTACATATTTATTAGAAGGTAGTTATTTTAAGATGAAAACGTTATTTGCAGTTTTTTAAATTATATTATACAATGTGTTCTTATTCTAATCAGTTTGTTTTATAACCTGACATACTATCTATGCCTTAGCTACAAAAACTGCTTCAGCATGTTGCTACAATGTTTGCCAATACAGCGCTAGTTTTTCAGGCATAACCTTTGGTGGCGTCACATGACACGATAGGGACACGTCGAAATATGAAACGAAATTAAAGCATATAAGTATGATGTGAATTCTACCTCCAGTAGTGGTGTAAATAGTAATACAAATAAAGTGAAAAATTCCTAATCTGGGTGTAGTTGCAGTAGTTATCACGGCACCAAACTTAATAAAGTTCCAGTATTTACAAATATACAGTTAAAAATATGAGTTTAATATAAGCTTTGTATATACCCATGCCAAGTTATTTTACATATTATCACTTACTATTAAATGATAAAGTTAAACGACAATGCAATTGAAGATGGTGGTAACCAAGCGGTAGTTTTAGTAACAAAAACAAATTAAAGAACTGGTATTGATAGGATTTCTTAAAGCCAATAAAATAATAAAATTATAAGTTGCTAACAACAACTTATTGCTGATACTTACTTTGCACTTTAATACAGGAAGTTACCAGTTCTAGGAATTACTTATCGCCCTGTCTATTATGCAAGCCTACCAATAATTAATTTACCATTATTACTCAATTAAATACTTGGATTTCAGGCATCAGAAGGTAGTTTTGGAACTAATTAACTTGCCAACGTCGTGAAACTTTGACAAGGTAACTAAACACTTAATTGGATCGACTATTCTGCCGTCATAACGAAGAGTGCAATAACTAGGTTTTGACTACTTTCGAGATAATCGCGTTTAAAGATTCAATTTTTGTTTTGTGTGTATCTTCGTAACTATTTAAGCTATATATTTCAAACTTTTACTAAACGACGGATAAAATAATGCTTAATCTTATGTCGTATATTATATTTGTACATGAGTTTATATACACACTAAAAACGCAATAATGTATTTTTAATTAGGAAATATGAATTGTTTTGATATAGCATTCCTAATAATAACTGTAATAACAACGCTACTTATGGCAGTTTCTGTTAGTAAGCCGACATATTGCTCTTTTGTGTAGCACAAACTATATATTGACCTATAGTTTCTTCCAACCATATGTGCAATAACTGTCCTAATTATTGCAGGTTTCCTTAGTGAAATATTTTAATTAGATAAAAGGTAGATGGTTTATTGCAAGAACATAATAAGTTTATAAGAAAATATATTAAAACAAAATAATTTGGTACTAGCAGTCGCCCGCGACTTCGTCCGCGTGAAACCCTCTTAGGTATCCTTTAAATTTTAAAGACAGGCTTTCATATAAAGTGTGCTCTTTCCCCGCTACCCCTCCCAATTTATTTTTTTTATACTTTCCCGTGAAGCAATATCCTCCGTCCCGTCCCGTGTACTAAAGATCTACATTTTTGTTACACATTGTACGATATTACAGTATATTAACATTAACATTTATGGCAAGCTAATGTGTATAGCTTGTATTTCACTTTTGAGTCTAGCTTTCATAATAAACAAAATAAATTTACAATCCGACATGCAGATCTCGAGATTAGCCCGTTTAAACAAACGAACAAACTTTTTCGTATATTATATAAATATGGTCTGCCATGCCAAATAAATTGAAAGAAAAGATTAAAGATCGAATTTTCATACAATATCAGTACCAAAATGTTGACCCCTATCCAGTACGTATAACATAACACGGAGGAGGTCAACTTAATGTAGACGATATAGCGGAAGTGTCGTTTTTTAGAAATTTTGTGATATCTCCGAAACTATATAACTAATTAACATACTGTAAAAGGCAAATCTTATCTCTATAATATCCTTGTGATTAATTATCAATTTATTTTGATAAGGATTTAAGTTTAGTCCTATAAATAATGACGTAAACGTAAGCATATCAGTATCAATATCTAAGGCAGCGTACAGGCATAAAGCTAAATTTAATAATATTCACGGTCCGACTCGTGCGACAAAAACTGTGATAACTCGGGTAATATAAACAATGCAAATATAAAATATAGCCTATGACACTCATCGATAACGTAGCATTCTACTGGTGAAAGAAAATTTTAAATCGGATCTGTAGTTCCGAAGATTAGCCCCGACAGAACTTTATTTACAAACTTACAAACTTTACCTCTCTGTAATATTAGTATAGATAAAAATAAATATTTATTTATAAAGTTCAATTAAATGAAACATTTCTGATCTATATTTTATTTGTAGTGATTTCCTAGCATTTGTTGTTTAGTCTATTCGCTTATATTCTATGATATTCTTATTTTTTTGTATCAATTAAATCAAGACATTTATTTTATTTTTCTACTAAAACTGGAAGTACGCTTTTTTGATGTAGTATTATTTTGAAAAAAAACTAACAGTGCAATAAACAATATAACTTTAAATTTTAGTGTACCTATTACTTTACTTTTTCATTTACCACAAAATTTACCACCCACAGAATACCAACATAGATGAGAATGTGAATACCTGTCTTCTTTGACAAATTAACATGCGGCCATAAAGGACTCAATTCCAGGTCGTTAAATTCATTAAAATCAAATTAATATGCACTAGAAAGTGACAAACAGCAAATTGTGTCTAAAAAATTTGTTACGATGCCAAATTGAGATTTCTTTGATATATAGATACGTCTATTCTATTCAAAAGTAAAAAACATTTGGTTAAGTAATATTTTTCACAAATCGTTCATTCACCGTTCGTTCAAACTCTCGGTTAACAAACCGAAGTTGTAATGCGTGTGATGAACAGTAAATAAACGCTGCTTGTTTATCGGCCGTTCACTTAACCGAAGTCTATGCACACCACCCTAAATCAAATCAGAACTTAGAATCTGTGTTTACACATATTAATAGTAATAACAAACTAAACAATCTTTTAGAATATTTTCCCTTCGCTTACATAAAAGAACTCTAGTACTTAATCTAATAAGGCACTTTATGAGATCATTCTTTAAATCAGTCTTATCACGATTGTAGTAAACTAATTTCGGAAAGTCATTTCGTTTTTCTTGTCAAAACTGTCTTTCATTTCCACATAAAAGAACGAAATGACTTTCCAAATAATATATCGCAACTTTAAAAGCATTGATATTGTAATCTTATTTTTATCTATGTTTGACACTTTTGAAGATACTGCTATGTTAAACCAAAAACTCTGGCATGAGAGGCAACAATTCTGACATTATTCTTTCTTTTCAATCTTTCGATAAAAACTAAACGGGCGCGTGTCTCCTTGCAATATGCTCCTTCCCCTCGCACCCCTCGGGGTTTTTTACTACTGGTAGCCGCAATAACTTCATGAAAAATTGTGATTTTAATTGTATAAACAATTTCGAATCATCTGTTTTCCTTAATATAAGTGCAATAACTTTGCTTTAGTATAATACATTTCGTACGCTAGACATTTTAAATAAAAAGTTTCCTAACGATAACTGCAATTTCTCTTACTTGTTGCGCTTATGACTAGTAAATATGTCAAAAATTTGTTAACATACTAGTCATAAGTGCAATAACTGGACTAATTGCGCTTATTTTATGTAATATTACAAAATATCAATAGCTATCCAAGTCATAACTCAAGATATTTCGGTTATAATTAGCTACTTACAAATCGTAATATTACATATTGCAGTTATGATAACCAATAAAACCGAAACTATAAAAGATGTAAAAAAGTCGTCTAAGACGAAAATATAGAGCTCATTTTCCTGATAACGGATATGGACTTAAGTCAATTTGCACAAAAACTCGACTTATTGCACTCTTCATTAGGACGGCAGTATTATAGTTGGACATTTCCTCCTATTATTGTTTTTAAAGTGATTAAGTCTTTTTATCTTTTTGGTATAGAATCGATGAACGTTAAGCTTGGAATGACTTAAGCTATAAGTGGGCTCTATAAAAAAGTTATTGATAGAAATAATTTAAAATTGCTAAGCTAGACGGCAATTTTAGAAATATTATTCCTGGAATCTTGTGTGTCTTCTTTGGGCCACCAGAGACTATTCGCTAGTAGGTCTTATGCTGATACTATCGGTAAAAAAAAATTGCCGAAAAAGCGTAGCACTCACAGTTGGGAGAAAATCTGACTCAAAAAGTCCTTGGTACATACCTCTGAAACACCGTTAAAATTGCATCATCACGTTTGGCGGTCATTATGCCAAAAAACTTTCCTATTTACGACAGATTGTCGGCAATTGAGTCCGGTCCACTCTCTTATATCATCCAACCGTTTCTGCTTTTGACGACCAGGTGCTCTTGTGTCCCTGTAGCTTTTCTTTCAAGAGTAACTTTGGAAAGGAAGACTGACCTCCTCTTTGAAGGTGTCCAAAGAAACTTAGTCACTTGGAAAATTGCATGAGAAATTAGAAACAAGTTCCACAAACGTAATGCTAGCGCGTAAGTTCACAAGCGTAAACACATGTGAGAACATGTTCTAACTTTGATAGGGCACATCTGGCGAGTTAGGACATAAATAATAACACTGCTTACGTAAACTTAGGATTCAGTATTTTGATACGTTACAGTAGAATGTATATTATACTTCAATCATGTGGCGTACCATCAAATGACGTAGACGTGTCCGCTGGGTTAAAGTGGGTATTTCGGCTACCCGGAGAGGCCCACATACCCTTTCGGAAGCAGATTCGGCTTGGCTTCCGGAATGGAATGCGTAAACGCTTTTCCTAGCGCTAAAAAATAAGATTCAGTATTTCACCAAGAGATTCAACTGCCTTGTTAGTCAAGTGTTTACTCTATGTAGCTTTGGATGACGAGGTCCTGCACCGGGCTATGAAATACTTCTTGGACTTTACTTTCTTTAGAAAAGCTCAAGTAAATCCGGAGTTTTTCAGTGATAGTATTCTTACCTCGGATAGCAGGCTAAAGTCTTCACTTAGCACTTAAGACTACCATCCCGCAACGCCCTCTCTTATGAGGAGCGAGGCTTAGCCCTGTAGTTGACTATTAAAATAGACTGATTATGGTGATGCTTATGTCAAACTTAGGATTTCAGTACCATTTGCCAAGAGCTTCGTGACTACCGCTATTGCTAAAATGTTGAAACAAGAAAAAATAAAATGGTAGCGATAGCATCATTGTTCTGTACAGATAGCAATTGGCCTGGATCACGGAAGCTAACAGTAACCTCATACCCTATTGTAACGTAAATGTAATATTATTTTTTAATAACTAGTAGAAGCTTGCGACTTCACTTTCGAGGAAAGTAGTGTTAATTAAAACAAAACGCCAAAAAAACGGCATGTGACCCTTTATTTTAACGAAATGTAATAATAGCAGGTTATCCTTAATAGGTGGATATGCTATTGCGGACTTTGATGTAGTTCTAACAGAAAAGAACAATTATTCTTCCATACATTGCTTTGCCTCAAAGGGAAAAGGCAGCGTTTTTACTTAAACCGCTCATATTTGAACCATTAAAACCTTTCTAATCTTTGAGTTTATCGCGAATAGATAGGCAGACAAACGCGATGGGAGACTTAATTTACAATAATTATGTACGAGTAGCGTCCGTCGATTCTACGTTAGGTGGACTGACGACATTTAATGCGTTGCAAGGAGGCGCTGGCCACAGGCAGTTCAGGATCGTTGCGTTTGGAAGTCCTTGCACTTTTCAGTGCAGATTTTCATTCCTGCCATGAAGCTTTTAGTAGTAAGCGTCACTTCAGCTTTGGGTCATTGAGCTATGTCGCTATCCATGGATCTCCTCATTTCAGATTAGATCACACAATAGCTCTCTCAATCATACTAAAAATAAGCGAATTTGAATATTCAAAAGTTGAAAATATATGTAAGATAACAAACCTCCCATGCTCAGTTTCTTGTTGTTTTATTCAACAGCTACGGGATAAAACAAGAACATGAGTTTAAAAATGCAAGAATCCGCAGTGCAAGTATAGATTCGAGCAACCTGCTCTACCTGTAAATGAAGGCTATATATTTTTCAATACATTCGTTCGTGTGGCTCTTTCGGCAACCATTTGTCAAATCTTGAAAGAAAACCTTAAGTCAGACTAGCATCGAAGCGAGGCGAAGCATCGTCAATTTTGCTAAAAGCAACCATTTTCGCATTACTAATGCACAAAGTTAAGAAAATTTAGCCAAGCGATCGCCTGCGCGTTGCTGTACACCATTTAATTTTTATGTTAAAGCTTTTGAAAATAGAGAAAAATATTATTATTTTACTTGACGATTTGAAAGCGTTGCTTCGCTTCCATTCTGATTTAAGCTTTAAGGATGCAGTTAATATATTACGTTTTTCTTTTCTAGAAAAGTGATTCCTAGAAGCGAGAAATATTTCAAGCAAAATTTCCTTAGGAACATTTCTTGATAAAATGTACGTATGTAAGTAAGCACTAACTTATTGAATAGGAGCATGCGTCACTTTACGGAAATAACTAACTGTTTTGTTTCAGTACTGATAGTGATTATTCGCAATTGAACATTAGAGCGCCAACTACTCTTGAGGATGCTCTAGTTTTGGAACGAAGATACGTTAAGAGTTATTTGTAAGATCTGTGTGACATATCACTTAGAATCGTCAATTGCAAAAATTAGCAAAATATAGTAACGTCATTAGATAATGTTTATTACATCATACTTCTATTATAAAGGTAAGATTGTGTTTGTTACTTCTTTACAACTAAACGGCTAGAGTTATTTTAATAAAACTTTGGTACAGTTAGCTGATACCCTCAGTTAACATATAGGCTACATTTTATCTCGAAATTCTCCCAGGAAGGAGAACTACGCGGATGTCTTCTAGTATTATACAAGTCGAAGGACAAATGGACGCTGGGGCCTGGTGTTCTAAAGTGAGGACGAGAGTTGGACGCCCACCAACTCGATGGTCCAGCTACTTCAAAAAGTAATAAGACGTGGGTAGGTGTGGAAGGCAGAAGCAGAGAATTTTGTGTGGCGGCGCGCTCTCGGAAACGTCTTTGTCCAGCAATGGACGAATACGGGCTGTTGGATTGGATTGAATTGATTATAGGTACAATCTCTAACAGTTATTGTTGGCAGCATTGTATACTGTTTGAAAAGACTATAGACAATATAGTGGCCTCATTTGCTGTATTGTGGTACCGCGTTAAAACTATAGATAATAGACTAGGGGCGGTACTCGTCGAGCAAAAATGGTGGGTGGTAGGCTATAAAGTATGCCCCTATGGATAATTGTTATTATTCACCTTAGTGTCCGAGTCTTGTGCAGTCATACTGTTTGACTATTATACTATAAGAATCTGTGCTTGTAATGTTTAATTAAGTAATTACTGTAATAATGTTTCATTTTGATCATATTTGATCTTTGTAAATAAATTGTTATTAAGTTTGTCTTTTGGTGTTTTAAGTTGTATTCTCTTCTGGCTGTTTCTTAACATTATAATTATCAATTCTATTTCATTACAAAGTAAAATAATTATTAGTTTTCAACTCTGTCCCCACGCACCAAGTTATGACGTACATTTGAAAGTTGTCCAGCCTGTGGGTCTACGAATGTGTTTATTATTCTGTTAAATATTCATTGGAGCACCAAATGGGGTCTGACGTAAACGACAAATTTAGGTTGAGTCGTAAATTACGTCACTATATTCTTAGTACGGTGGTATAAAGCCGCTATGAAAATTATCCTCCAAGCAATAAATAATAAATCATTACGGTCTAAGACCCTGACCTATACGTGACCTTCATTCATCCAGTACTGTTGATGATATTATGATTTTGAAAATATTTATGAGGTTTCATATTAAGAAAATACTTAATGAATATCTAGTTTAATTACACTAATTAAGTTCCTCCAAAATGGCTCGACAGATTTTAGTGAATTTTTGTGTGAAAAAAAAATGTTGTCCGATTCGCAGACCTAACCGAATCTGCGAACAACAACAACATTTTTTTTTCTACAAGTTGGCCCTTGACTGCTATCACACGTGATGTTAAGTGATGATGCAATCTAAGAAGGAAGCGGGCTAACTTGTTAGGAGTAGGATGAAAATCCACACCCCTTTCGGTTTCTACACGACATCGTACCGGAACGCTAAATCGCTTGGCGGTACGTCTTTGTCGGTAGGGTGGTAACTAGCCACGGCGAAAAGCCTCCCACCAGCCAGACCAAGACAAATTATAAAAAATCTCCATCTGCCCCGCCGGGAATCGAACCCAGGACCTCCGTCTTATAAATCGACCGCGCATACCACTGTGCCACGGAGGTCGTCAAAATACTATACATATACTTTTCATTACAATTAACATTTTTTTTACTTTTAGATTACATTTTTGGCTTTATTTATTTATACAAAAATACATATAACCCAAAATATCACCCCTCTACGATTAACCCCTATTTAAAAAAGAAATGTTTCCTAGAAATAATATATATGGCAAAACAATGTTTGCCGGATCTTTTCTTGACAAGTTAAGAAAAGAAAAGTCTTTTAATGAAAAGAGACAAATTGCGCTTGTAATTAAAAACATAAGCACTGACAAATTGTTTTTCTTTGAAAGCTCTACAGTAGATCACCTATAAATGTTACCATAATTTACTCCACTGCAACTAGACCGTACTACTCTAGCTGTCGAATTTTAATTTAATTTTCAATGTCCCCTAGAAACTCCCCATGGAAATTCTCCCCACGTCCCGGCAACAATGTTTCATCCTTTCACGCGTCAATTCCTGGCAATAAATACGTCAGCACTCACACACTGTGCCGCATAAATTGCCTTTAAAGCAACAGGTTATACGCTTGTTGTAAACTTATGATACCCTGGTATTTGTCAACGATTCACTTACAGAAATGTATCGTGTATAATAGAAATTGTATGAGAGAACTAAGCTAAGCTAAGTTTGAAAAGGAAATCCAGCGTCCTGAAAGCTCGAGTATGTGCTCGTAAATTGCAATTATTTAATTTTGATAGTTCTTCAATTTGGCTAGGTTAAACTACCTCTCCTTACGAACGTGGCCATTGAAGTCCCGCTAGCAGCTCGATGCAAGGCTGTGCGCTGTTTCAATATCATTCGATTCCAGGGTTCTTCGCGGAGCTACGTAAAAAAAGATCCAACTCAAGTCCTGCATACCTACCATCAACTATAATAGCGACTCAACTGTAGATCTAAACTGAATTGCAGTTTATCTTATTATTAGAGTAAGTGCGCCAATTATGGACTACCATAAGGATTTTGTGAAATAAAACTCAGAATTATAAAGATTAATCAGCCTTATATATTTTAAACAGTTCGATAATTATTTGGTATCAAAAACGATTATTAGAATTCTTAAGAAACATGAACATCTTAGAAATAATCAACATTTTCTAAAATATGATAATATTGTGCATTTGCAAAAAGTGTTCAAAATATGAACCACATAGTTTCAAATATGGACCATAGTAAATTGGGTTCTAAATTATGAAAAAAAACATTAACGTGTTGCCTAAAATTAAATCAGTCAATCATTAAGATTATACTAATCGCTGGTACACAATTCGCACACATAGTAATCAACCATATCTCCAATACCAGCACAGTCTTCATGAGCCCACTGCTTACACGATGCACATTGGATCCATTTCTCTCCATGAACGTCTTCAGGAAACAAGCCACCACAATACAAACATTTACCATTTTGATTTTGGAAACGATCAGGACTTTCATCGGTACTATCAATGACTGAATAATCACTTTTATCAGAACTTGAAGACCGTGATTTTCTTTCTTTTGAAATCTTTTTTTTCTTTTGGACTATTTTTTTGGCATTTTCTTCTGCGTTTTCTTTGGCGCTGTTTCTGGCTTATTCTTATTTATATTCCTTTGTATCGACGTTTCTAAGTCTTGTTTATAAGGTGAAGATGTCAAAATTGTAGGCTTGGTGGCTTCCTCTGTTGCTGACAGTTTTGCTTAAACGCGGTATAGGCACTGCTTTGGCGAAAAATATGATCTAGATGATGTAGAGGGACTAACTATTGAATCATTCATAGCCTGTGTTGGCACGCCTGGTTGTGCGTTTACTTGATGATGTTCACCAACGCTCTGGGGTAATACGTCATTTACAGATTGAGTTTCTGGAGTTCCAGCAGCCCTTGGCTCAGGTACCGGGTTCTCGGAAATAGTATTAACTGGTGTCATTATATCGCGCGCTAAGTCATTTGATAGATATTATAAGCCATTTTTGATAAGCGTATGAGCGTAGTTTTCGGTACTCCGTACGTTTTTGATGCTTTCAAAAAACCCATTTGCTTATCTCGTATAGCTTTAATTGCATTTGCCATTGCATCTTTATCCCATGTTTGTCTCGTCTTACCTTTAGTTATAGAATTGGTAGATGCCATCCTAAAACAAACAAGTTAAAATATAAGTGACTGTTTGTAATATGGTATTAGTTGTAGTCCAGTTTAAATTGTAGTCCATATTCAAAACATACCGGTGGTCCATATTATAATACACATACATTTCTAGGTTAATGTTGTTGGTAAGAAAATAATAAAATCTGTTGGATATTTCAACATAATATGAATAATTTTAAAATAACTCACCTTTCTCTTAGTTTAATCCACTTTCTCTATCAGTAATATTTGCTGAAATTATGACCTTACGAAGTTAGTAAAAAAATTATATCGCGCGTTCATAAAAACAAAAAATGGCTGCCGTAAATACGCACGCACTCTTTGCCCACCGGCAAGCGACTGGCGAGCCGCGGGAGGGGTGGAGCTTAGCGTGCGGTGACTGATGGCTTCATACGATGGTCGGTTTTTGAGAAATTTAGGTAGTCTATATTACCGACCCAGTCCATAATTGGCGCACTTATCTACGTATTAACGCCAGCTGAGTGCCTAGTGTGAGCTTTCACCAAAGCAAGAAAACTTCACATTCGCGTAAAGGAAAATTTTATATGGTATTGAAGTGTCAGTGTCATATAAAATTTGCGTTTACCGTTCTCGATATCGACGCGGTAAAATCTTACACTAGCCACACTGGTCGGTTTTGGTCTACAGTTGGGTCGCTATTATAGTTGATGGTAGGTATCCTGCTATCGACGTGAACAACGACGACGTACAATTTGATACTTTAAAATTTTGGTCTTTTTGTTAAATTCAATTTGTGTTCGCGTCCATGTGCATGCCCGATTATGTGTGGTGACATTGTCAAGGTGTCCTGGCTGGGAAGCCGTCTTTTAGCGGCTAGGCAGGTCAACATCATCGAGAGGTACGAGTACCTATGTGGTTTGTTCGTTATTAGCTTTATTTCGGTGGTGATTACGTAGCCTAGATAGATTAAGACAACTGTTGACCTCATTCCAAAATCAGCTACAGTTCACTGTTCACCTCTGGTGGGAAGATTCTCCACCAGTATGCTTACCTAGTTGTGTGTATGTACGAGGCCTTATTTCGTCGATTTGTTAATGAGATGCGTTGTATAAAACAGCATAACATTTTAGTCAGTTGCCGTCGTTGATTAAAAAGAATCGGTACTTAGCTGAAATGCTGTATGTACTCCTAAAACTATAAAACTATAACATAACCTTGAAGAGGCTATAAAAATGGTACAAATGAAGGAGCAAGTAAAATATGTATAGTTGGAACTAACTAAGTATATTACAAAACCTTAAACGATTGCAGACATCGAAAACATTTTTACGAACTAAACTAAAACTTGTTCATATTTTATTTATCCTGCAGAGGCTGCCACATGTTTTTATATGAGGGTTACGCAATCTGTTAAAAGAGCTTAGCAACAGATAAGAGTGGCGCATTTCACTATTTCATACAACTATTGCCTTTGCTACAAACACATGCGAACATCGTCCTTAAGTTCATTGACATAAAGTCTACGTGTATTGTCCTTGTAGAGGCTCTAGATGTCGTAAATAATTTTATTGCAATATCCGCGGAAGCCTCGTACAATTTCCTGGATAATCATGGATAAGTGTTATAAGTTTGATAACTTTACGCTCAATAGATTTTTTTATTGCAGTCGTACGAGTGAATAGCTGTTAGATCCTATTTTTATTGTGTTTTATAGCTATGGTGTTAGTATGTACTTGACTTAATTTACTTTAATGAGTTTGGGGACGTTAAAAGTCAACACGTGTTACTACTATGATTACTGAAAATTTAAAAAAACAACAGATTCTTTCGTGTGACAGATATAGATTACAAAAAAAATTTAAGAAAAAATAGAACCGATTCAAAACGCACTAAAAAGTAAAAAATAACTGTGTCATTTAGTTAAGCATATCTATAAAGTCGCTGCCAGCAAGTTTAAAGAATATTTCTTCAACGTAGTAAAGCATTTTGTGGGTTATAGGTAATGTCCTTAAAGTAGAAACCTTGGCTGGCACCGACTCCTAGATATGCTTAAATAAATTAAAGCAACTAATTGACACAATTATTTTTTTTAATTTTTAGTTTTTAGGTTCTATTTTATATTAAAATTTTTATTTCTTACTTTTTAGTGATTTATCGCCACGTAACGTACTCGTACTATACTATTATGCTTCATTATTACACTTACACAAAATCCGAAAGTGCTGCCTATAAAATTGGATTTTCCCAGGATATCATCATTAGATCCTCACATTGGTGACTATGAGACTATTTTGGAAGTGTGCCCGGACGGTGTGAAAATCTGACGATTCTGTAAAAAGTTATGCGTCTTACATAAAAAAAAATATACGTGTCAAATTGAGAACCTCCTCCGTTTTTTAATGTAAATAATAGAAAAACATTAATTAAGTACAGTTAGTACCGTCAACAAAAGCAAAATAACAAAATCAAAACCCAATAACAAACTTGTACAGACATGACTACACGAAAACACTTACTTAAAGTAATCTTAGCCTATTCTTGAACATTTATTTCTGGAAGGCCACTTTGAGTGATTCGGTTGAATTTCCTAACTGTGCGTTCCCAAGGGAGTTACTAAAAGAGAAGAAACAAAAATGAACTTTGTAATGTCCATTTAACTGTTAAATTACTGTTGAAAAGCAAAAGTAATGTAACATTAGACCCAAATAAAAGACCTTAGGGACAGTACTTTAAATACAACGAATATAAAATTATTAAATTCAGATGCGGTATAAATGCTTGCTTATTAAAAGTTGGTTTGTGACCGGTCTTTATGCTGTGGCTACCTAATACGTGCAGTGGCCTTAAGCTAGACTTTGCTTAATCTGCCTGTGAAAACCGCAAGATAGTTCGTTCAGTAGATCCGGAGATTAGCGCGAATAGACACTCGGTTTTCACACTTTTTAAAAGTATAATAGATTCATTCTCCTCCGCTTAATTACTTTAGCTAACCCTGCGTTTATAAATTAGCCAGTTTGTTAATTACAGATATTTTTGCTATATTGATGCGACAACGTCTTATAATTCGATAGAGCCAGCTGCACGCACGAAAAAAACATGACTCATGCGGCGTTACCTCGCTTTGAGGCGTTCCATGTAAGGCTTGAAGTGCAAGCGAGAGCGCGGAACGAGCGAAAAAGAAGCACAATCGGCCTTTGCGTTCGGCAGCGTTCGACATCCGTCTATTAAATATAATTATTAAATATATTAATTTTTAATTTAAAATTGATATATTTATAAATTAATATAAATTTATAAAATCAAAATCAATTATTTTATTAATTTAAATTAATATTTATAAAAATATACCTAAATTAAAAATTTTAATAACCAATTAAATGCTACCATTCCATCAGTATTTTCTTAAGACGTTGTCACGTTCAACTATCGTCAGTAAACCGACTTTTTTTATTTACAGTTTTCATTGTACATAGTAGATAGACTACCAGATGGTAGGAGGAAAATCGTTCGTCGTAACAATTCGTAGGGCGTGCAGGGAACACGTCCTGCAAATTCCTAAAGCATAATTGTCAAGCCTGTGCCTGTGATTACACTGACAACTATAGCTTTTAGACCTGACTGCCTACGCAGTAGCTTGTGCAGTGCGGATAGTACAGAAAGGATTTTTATAGGGTTTATGATTCTTAAGGAAGGATTTAGCATTCAATTTAGCGATTTAGCGTACGTACGTTTGTTCAAAGAGTTGAACCGCGTGAAAACGCTGTTTAAATCCTTGGGCATAATTATATTATAACAAAACAATGTATGAAAGTGCTAGTGATGAATTATGATAACTAGTTATACATTACACATAATTATAGAATGTTTAAGTTTTAGAAAACAGTCTTTATTTTCCTTTAGTGGACTTGTTTCAAACCTCCACGTCGTTCATTAGTAAGGAGCGCTTATCAGCGTGGGTAATTTTCATTATTTATTACATCGGCCAAGTCGCCGATCGAAGTCGATAGTGTCACCTCTGTTATTTAAAGCTTTCACTAATACTATGTTATTACGATTTTATTACGAGGGCCAAATTGTGCTTGATTGTATTGTTGCTATTTCGGTTTATTGGGGCTTTTGGAGGCATTTATCGAAACCGCTGCTACGGATTTGTGATGTATGAAACTAAAGCGTGGACTTTACTGTTATATTATTCCTGCAATCACACCTGATGATAAGTGATGGTGCAATATAAAATGGAAGCGGGCTAACTTGTTAGGAGTAGAATGAAATCCACACTCCTTTCGGTTTCTACACGACATCGTACCGGAACGCTCAATCGCTGAGCGGTACGTCATTGTCGATAGGGTGGTAACTAGGTCGAAACCCACCAACCAGCTGGACCAATTCAGAAAAACTCAAACAGCGCGCACCCGCCGCGCATGCCACTGCGCCACGAAGGCCTTCAAAATTTATTTTTTCATGACGGCTCGATAAAAAAAAGATAAATAAATCAAAATCTTCATCAAGGACTATTAGATAAATTTGTTTTAGTATTTTAATCATTCAAAAATAATTTAATAGTTCTGAAAATATAGCTACACAAAACAACAACAACTAACAAGAATTACTCATATAACAAGAATATTCTTGTTATAATTCTTGTTACCTCTATTTTATAACTACAAACAAAAGACAAGCCAAGACAAGACAAGTCAAAAACAAAATGCCAATTTTGGTTCATCCTTTAAAATACGTGACCAGATGCAATAAACCTAAGCATGATACATTAAAAGATGTACATCCAAACAAATCACACGAAACTGAATCTTATCACAACGTAATAAAGACGTACACGACAATAGTAACCTCAGAAAATAAAAGCTAATTATATTAATTGAATTTGTATCTTACATCCAAGATGTTAAGATTGAAATTTCCATTCGTTGGCCACGTTTCCCGATACCATGAAGTAACAGTAGGGAATGTGACGAATGAACTAGAAATTGGTTCAGTTTGTCGTTTTTTCCGCAATAATGGAGATCGAATGGGTGTTGGCTGAAAAGTGCCACGTTGATCGTTTCTGTGAAATGCTACCTATCGTTTTGTTTTCAATTTAAACGTCAATGGCTGTTAAAAGGTTACTGAATGTAGTATGACTATTAACATTTTTTTTTATATTAAAACTTCTCCGTGCCTTGGAGAGCACTTTAAACCATCGGTCCCGATAACTATCATACACATCTGATAATGATTGTCAATGTATTAAATATTATTACCCACCAACCCGTATTCGAGCAGTGTGGTGGATCTACGAGTACACTTTATATCACCTCTCCTACGAGGAGGTAATCCTAGCCCTGTGTCGTTTATGATGATTTATTTAAAATTACTCTTGGAGTGAGCTTGGTGTAAAAATCAATTTTCATTTTTTTTTTAAAATAAGAGAAAAATTTCTTCATTTATCCATTATGCCATGCATCAAATTTTTTTGCTATACCCCTGCGATATGTAGCATAACCTAAATATCTACCCAGTTCAGCATACCTATATCTATACTAATCTTTACTAATATTGTAAAGTTTGTAAATGGGGCTGTTCTGTTGGGGCTAATCTTCGGAACTACTAATTCGATTTAAAAAAATCCTTTACCAGTAGAGTGCTACGTTATCGTCGAGTGTCATAGGCTATATTTTATATTTGTATTTTATATATAAACCGAGTTATCATAGTTTTTGTCGCTCAAGTTGGATCGGAAAAAACTGTTAAATCAGCTTTATGCGCGTGCCTTAACTATTGAGAATAATTGAAAGCAATATATGGGGACTTTATGTATCTTAAAAAGTTCTACAAAAAAGTCCGCGACAGCATATATATATCTATCTTTTATATTTTAATAGATACATAACATTTTGTGTTTAAAAAAATCATTTTATTCATATGCTTATGTTTACGTCATCATTTATACAACTAAAATTAAAAGAAGTTATTTAATAATCTTTAGGATATTATTGAGATAAGAGTTCTCTTTTACAGTACGTTAATTAGATATATAATTTCGGAGATATTACAAAATTTCTAAAAATGGCGCTATGGCGACTAAATTTAGTTGACCTCCTTCGTGTTATATTATGCATACTCAGCATTTTGCTACTGATATGGTTTCATGATCGAAACGTTAATACGGTGATGGATTTAAAATTCGATCTTTGTTCAAATATCTATACAGTACACGGAAGAGTTTGTTCGTTTCTTTAAACGGGCTAATCTCTAGATCTGCATGTCGGATTATAAAATTACTTTTGTTTATTCTGAAGGCTAGACTCAAGACTGAAATAGACTATTTAATATGAAGCTTTACCCATCGACCTGCCATAAATTAATCGACTTGCCATATTGTTAATGTACTGTAATGTCGTACAATGTTTAACAAAAATGTAGATCTAAAAAAAAAATTAAATTGAGAGAGGGAGCGGGGAATGAGCACACTTTATATGAAAGTCTGTCTTTAAAATTAGAAGGGTACCCAAGTGGTTTTAACGCGAACGATGTCGTGGGCATCTACTAGTGCTACATAATCTAAAAGGCTAGCTGATTTTCTGCTGGATCCAGAAGTAGAACCTTAACTATGTCCTTTTTGACCGTAGGGTGACTTTTAATTAATCTATGCTATTATATTTTTGTATATCTGTATAAAATTTAACCACGGAGTAATTAAGTAATAAGAATCGAAAAATCTATTCTTATTACTTTTTCATTAACCAGTGTCCGCATTGCGAAATGATTTATTCTATGCTAAATGTCAAATCAACCGAGTATATAGGCATATAGGTATATTTTTGGGTCTCCTGGAGGGTCAGTAGGCCACTGTTATTTCGCTTATAAATTTAGGTCTAGATAAAGTGAATTGTAGGTATTTCTTTTTAATAAAAGAGAGAGTTTTAGAGACTGAGAAAGGTATCGCGTGACAGCTGACTGGTCTCTACAGACACGAAGATTTGCTCTTAGGAAATTACTAATGTTTCAACTAAAGTACTATACTATTAATACTTCTAAAAAGTAGTGCTTCTAACTTTGGCAGCAGTTATTTTTCTTTATTTGGAAAATCAAGGGCTAATCGTGTTCATAAAGACTACAGTGAAATTACAGTGGAACACACTTGCCTAGTAGATGCCAAGAGTGAATCTTGACTTGAAGATACCCACATCGTAGGTGGTAGGGAAAATGTGAGCCTACCTACATGGAAATCATATATGCTCATCAAACAAACATTTTTCCAGTTGTGAGAATGGAACTCACTGCCTAGAAAGCAGAATCACGGCCATTACCCTTCGTCCGTCAAAATGTATTAAATTCTAGCACTCGGCCAAAATTTGATAAATCGGTACAAGTTCTGCCGAGAGACCTTTTACGAGCCAATCATCAATTACCGGACGAGTACGGAGTGTTTTTTTGTTATGTTCTGTATTTACTATGCTTCCTTTACTAAACGTATCAATGAAGAATCTAGGTACTTACCTTAATAATTGCTTGTCTAAGTTGTTTGCGGTCCAATGGTTTGATAGAATTCAAGTCATGATTCCCTGGGTTCCATCATTACAATTTAGCCCTTCATTGCTTTAGCACCTGATGGTAAGTGATGATGCAATCTAAGATGGAATCGGGCTAACTTGTTAGGAGTACCGTCTTTGACCGTTGGGTGCTAACTAGCCACGGCTGAAGCCTCCCATCAGATAGACATGACTCAATTTAAAAAACTTAATCGGCCATATCTGGAATCGATCCTAGGACCTCCGTCTTTTAAATCTACTGCGCATACCACTGCGCCACGGAGGCCGTCAAAAAATATACTGATGGTGATGATAAATTTCATACTGATATCTGATTTCTCGTGGACGGAGTCGCGGGCGATCGCTATTCAATAATAATGGAATTTATAACGAGTTAACCTACCACCCTAACAAAATAAATAAATCGTGCAAGCAACAGAAAATCTACATAACGATTTTATTTATAGCGGTTTAAATTTCCATTTACTTTGTTGTAATTAAAATAACAGTTAAATTACGATTGTAATATGTACATAAATTATATGATTATGGTGTGTTGTAAATAATGATTTTCGCGCAGTATTCAATTTATTATTACATACATAATAATTTCAATTCATTCGTAATTTTGTATTTAATTACTTTGACGAAGGAATTTATTGTGGGAATTCGATATTAATAAGTATATGAATTTCATTGAACAAGGATTCGTTAATTGTGTTTTATTTCATTTATAAACAACTAAAACTAGCAAACACGTATGTATTAAATTATTAATGAATACTAAATATATTACTAACAATAATAATACTATGTATTCTAGCGGGCCATCCCTTTACAAAAAAAGAATCATTAAAATCGGTTCATAAACGACGAAGTTATCCGCTAAATCACATAAAAAACATTTCCCTCATTCTGACACAGTCGGGTAAAAAAAAAGAAGTATGTAAGAACACTCCTCAGACTTTTTTTTAATAGAATATGTCATCATATCGGGGATCGGCCAAGCTGTTCGGAAGTTGTAGAGGAACATATAAATAGTGCGGACAGACGCACAGACAGACAGACAGACAACAGGAATTTATAACATTCCGCAGAAATGCAATTAAGTAAAACATTATCGTGCGTTGTGGGTCAACGTTCCATATGCCCTCTTCTCCATGGAGGGAGGCATGGCCCCGTAGTGGGCCGTTAATAGGCTGATAATGAATAATGATAACTATATTAATGGACATGTATGAAAAACATATGAAATGCAAGAAGATTTAGCTATTTCGACATTTAGACCAGACTTCTATTTTCCTTGTTTCGAAAAAAATTATATAGTATGTGTAACAATGTCGTGAGAAAAAAATATCAATTAAGACCATTCATTACCATTAGAACTGCTAGGCATCGTAGTAGTCTGCACCCATACGTAGTCGATATTCCGTGGACGCGTACAAAACGTTTCGCTTCCTCGTTCCTGATTCGAACTGCGAAAATATAGAATGCCCTTCCAGCTCATGTTTTCCCTACCAACTACAATATGGGTATCTTTAAGTCAAGAGTAAATAGGCACCTTCTAGGCAAGCACGTTTCACCCTAGGCTGCATCTTCGCTTACCATCAGGCGTGATCGTAGCCAAGCGCTAGCCTATACACTATAAAAAAAAAATTAAAAGTGAATAATACCTTACAAATGAATTAACAAGAAAATGGCTGTTTTATTCATTTATATGCAATAAAAATTAGTGTGAGAGATATATTAGAGGCCCGACTAGAACTGCAGTAAATTCCATTTAAGAACGAGTACTCAAAATTGCTCTGTAGTGTCACGTTGTGTAGCGACATCTGTCGGCAGTGCGGCTAAGCTTGTGATTGATTCGTGGATCGTGAGCGGAGCACGGCAAAAAGTTGCAGGTTAGC
This sequence comes from Mycalesis mineus, assembly GCA_034621355.1. Classification (NCBI taxonomy): domain Eukaryota; kingdom Metazoa; phylum Arthropoda; class Insecta; order Lepidoptera; family Nymphalidae; genus Mycalesis; species Mycalesis mineus. Next base: position 4,241,251 of record CM067882.1, read on the forward strand.
GCCGATAGATGGCTCTGTCGTTAAACACAGCGGTGTCATTTCTATTTCGTATTTCTTTTGGATTAAAAAGGAAAAAAGAAAATAAAACAAATAGTTAGTATTTTGGAAAATAAAGGTTTTGTGTTTTGGAAAGTTTCGCTTATCCTCTATCATAGAGGAAAGTCCCTTTCCGGACGTCTAACTTTATGATGGATGTCTATGGCGGAAAGCAGCCATTTTGGAGAGAAGTCTTTTCAATTCGTGACGCGATGGCGTGAAGACGAAATTGTGGCCGATTGAAAGGATTCGCTTCGCCCATGGGTTCAGGGCTTCCAATTTTGCAAATCCAGTAATTATGTTATAAAAAAAATATATAAGTTATGAAGTAACAACATTTCGGTGAGTTTGGCAAATTACTTCGTTCGACTCCATGGCGTGCTCACGCGGAAAGTATTGTATAACTTTTCCGTTTTCGTTTCAGGTTCCCTAGCAAGTTAATTATGTTTATTTTCGTCATCGGGAGGGAATAAGCGAGTGCTACTTGGCTAGGTAAATATGGGTGAAGATCACCAAAGTATTTTTCGAAAGCGTGGCATGACGTCAGAGGTCAGCGAACTAATTATTGTTTCTTGTTTCAGCGGGTTTATCGTTATATTTATTCAACGTTTATGTCTATGGTTATCTACATTCAATATTTCATCGTTATTCGTCCAGTTAGACCATTCAGTTATCTGGTTGTGGATGTGGAACCTTCGAGAGAAGCCTTCGTTGGAAAAGATTCGGTTGACACCGGCGTGGAGGGCTTCAGTCCGTATTTCCGTGCGACGCGACAACGGAGACGTTGGAAAATCGGAGGAAGTGCCCTATCGCACCGTACAAATGGTGAGATGAGCTAAAAGGTCAGTGAACTCACATATTGTACTACGTAGAGGTCAACAATCTAGCGAGGTCAATGAACTCTAGAATTATGAAATAGTTTCTTCAATTAGACAGTAAATGCAATAAGCTTAAAAGTTGGTGGTATTCTGTTCCATTACTTTCGGTTATATTAATTATGTTCCGTTATTATTCTGTTCTTTAATATTTTTGTTACATCAATGTTCTGTTCCTGTAATTTGTGATTCGGTGGTATAATCATAAATCTGATTAAGCTAGCACCTACTGTGTCTTGTAGACACCGGTAACCTGTCTCAGTAATGATGTGGTATTAACTTTGGGTTGGTTTTGGACTGACGTTTTGATTTGAACCCAAGCGCTCTGCTGCTAAGGCTGTCCTAGACCGGAGTTCCGGAAACCACAGTCAGTCCTGTCCATTAACATAGATTGGTATGACACAGGAGACCGGTGAATACAATTAGGTTCTTTAATTTAGTATTTAGAATAATCACTGTAACAATTCAGCCACCGAATAAACAGACTTATCGTTATATTTATTTTGAATAAACAGACTCAGCAAACGTTTTGAATCTTTTATTATTCTCTTTCTTTGTACCAGATTATGTCTGTATCAACCCGTACCAAGACTCAACGCGTATGAGTTAAACGTGTGACCAAGAGTCCCCTTTTTCCGATTCTTTGCGGCCGTTGGCTCCCAGCACCAACCCGGGGGGTTCACGGTGTCGCAAATGGCGCCCACGTTTTAGGATTTAGTATATTTAAATAGGATTCAGTATATATGATAGGTATTGTTACATATGTAAATACATATCTTTAGTTTTGGACTTTTGTCATACAACTTAGAGCGTTCTGGTTACAAGAGTTTGAATATTAGACATTAAGTTAGGTATAGTAATGGAAGTAAACTTCTATTAAATTTTTTTGAAATGTTGTGATACCTACCTGTCATAACAGATGTTGTGTAGCAAATAGTGTTGAAGTTTAAGTTCTGTTTCAGTATTTAGAATTTTTTTTTTGAAACTTATTAAGGTATTTTGGTTGACATTTGACACGTTGTCAACAACACTGAAGAGAAGAATAGTTCAGTTATTCAGTTATTATAATCCTAGTAGAGAGGGATTAATGGATTTTTGGGTTTTCAACACTTATCTGCTATATAGGTATTAAGGTACACAATTATTTGTGTAAACTTTCGTGGTCACTTTATTATATGTAAAAATATAATAGTATTGTTAGGTAATATTTAGATTAATGATTATAGTTACTGGAAGATCTTTGGATAAGTTTTTATGTTAATACAGTTGTTGACTCTTGGTATTGGTTTGGTTATAGGAAAACGGAACAAAATATCACCAATAAGTTTTTTAACTAATTTTAAACATATCTAGCTAGCGATGGGAACTATTTTTTTAATGTTGTTACAGTATAGTTATAATTAGTTTTAAGATATTAAGAGATTTTAAATATTTGGGAGAAATATACTCATGTTTGAGAATTCCATGTTAAGAATTACTTTTGTTTACATTTAATAGGAGTAACAATTAAATATTTTGATACTACTCTATTTTGGAAATAAGTATTTTGATACTAGTGTATCTTGATATACTACAAGTTTTGATTAGGGTGTCACATAATGACGTGTGGAATTTATTTATGTTATGATTAGTAATGTGAAACAATGTAACAAATTTTGAATAGGGTTGTCACAAAAAGAAATTTTAAGGGTTGACAAATTGAAAAAATTTTTCTGGACATTGTTACACTACACAATTTACATTATTACTGAAGGAGTTATTAAGATACAATTTAAGTAATTAAAGCATAATATGTTTGGAATGAGACTAATGTAAACAGTCTACCACCACAATTAACTTCCCAAACTCAGTATATTTCTTGATTTAAGATATTAAGTTTTATAAATTTGAAATTTTTTAAAAATGGAACAAAACTTTAGTCAGTGTCATTCACTGTTAAAGGATGAGTTATTATATGAAGTATCCATTCGTTCTGAAACACAGGGGAATACAGTGATGGAACTTAGGAAACAACTAAAACAGTTAATTAAAGAATATCCACCCGAGAATATACCAGAAACGGATTGCGCAGTAGATTCAGAACTTGATATCGTTACACAGAAACTTCAGGATTTAGAAGAATTGATTAAAAGATTTGGTGATTCCGGTGATAAACATGCGTTTAGTCGTAGTAAGGCGTTGTCAATTCATTTATATCACAGGCTCATGAGGATTCAGTGTTCGGATAGGCCCTCAATAAAAAGGAAAGGCGAATTGCACTCAAAATTAGAGAGCTTACTTGTAAAAATTGATCCGGACGACAATTCAAATCAGGAGGAATTTTCAGGTCATAAGGATAGTACCATTGTAGAATGTACAGGAGAGAAAAATGTAGTGAAGTGGAAACTGTCATACAATGGGCAAGGGGATCCTAGGAGTTTTGTAGAACGAGTCGAGGAATATAAAAAATCTTATGGAGTTTCAGATGAAAAATTGTTCGCTTCAGCATTTCATTTATTTTCGGGTCAAGCCTTATTGTGGTATAGGGGGATTAAAAGTTTTATTTCAGATTGGAGGGGTTTGAAGAAGGTTTTTTTGGAGGAATTTGATCCTGTGGATTACGACTACAGACTATTAGGAGAAATAAGATCAAGAACTCAAGGTAGAGAAGAATCTGTGAGCATCTACTTTTCTATCATGTTTTGTATGTTCGATAGGTTGAAAACTACCCTTACGGAAGATCAAAAATTAGAAATTTTGTTACACAATATTAGGCCATCATATTCTGAACAATTAGCCTTGGTAGAAATTGACTCTGTTGCCACTCTGAAAGACAGATGTCGTAGGTTAGAAGCGGCGAAACAACGTTCATCTTTGTTTTCTGAACCATCATCTAATAGTCAGGTAAATTTAAACCCAGAATTCATGTATAAAGGGGGACCAAAAAAGATAAGCGTAATCTCAAATCAACAATCAACCTTCAAACCACTCAATAACAATCAGTGCCGTTCAGAAATTAAACATGAGCCAAAAACAAGTGCTGCCACCTGCTACAAATGTGGTAAAGTACAGCACAATTTCGGGAAATGTTCTGTTGTTCCGAGGATATTAAGATGTTACGGTTGTGGTAAGGATGGGTTTACTTTCAGGAATTGCCCAAATTGCATTTCAAAAAACCATATTAAGTCAAAGCCTCCTCATTTTAAACAAAATACTAGTTCAAAAAACTAGTAGTTCAGGGCTGTTCAGATAAACAAACAAGTTTAAATTCATGTTTGCCTGACACAGTCCTGTGTTCATTAAGAAAGGATACGGTTAGACCGTACTTGAAAATTATGGTAGGTGAAATAGAAATCACAGGTTTATTAGATTCTGGAGCATGTGCTAGTATATTAGGGAATAATTCTCACAAAATATTTTTAAAACTTGGTTACACCTTACATTCGGATATTCAGCATTCATTCATTACGGCAAATGGGGGGAAAATCAAGTGCAATGGTTATATGTCTATTCCGATCACTTATAACAACATGACTCATATTATGAAATTTTATATAGTGCCGACTATAGTGACAGAAGTAATTCTTGGTTGTGACTTTTGGAAAATATTTAATTTAGCTCCTGAAATTTTTGATAATTTAGAGTTCAGCACGCCTCCTTCAAACTTTTATAGTATCAGTTCTGTAGGTAATTCGCAAATACATACCATACAAAGTTTCGAGTCATTAACTTGCGGACAAAAAGAAATGGCTTCATTAGTAGTAAATAAATTCTTAGAAATTTCTACAGAGAAGATAGGATTAGGCAGGACACACCTGATAGAGCACGTCATTGATACAGGCGACGCAGCTCCAATCAAAGTTAAACAATATCCGTTGTCTCCTGATAAGAAAGAAGCTTTATGTAAGGAATTAGATAAAATGCTGGCCCTTGATGTAGTAGTTCCAAGTGAAAGTCCGTGGAACAATCCTGCTATCCTAGTAAAAAAAGCAACTGGGGAGTGGAGATTCTGTTTGGATTGCCGAAAATTAAACTCAATAACTAAAGGTGATTCATATTCTATTCCGTATATACCTCAAATTTTGGATAGTCTAAAAGAGGCTAAATTCCTTTCTTCTATTGACTTAAGCTCTAGTTTTTGGCAAATTCCATTAAATAAAGACTCACAAGAGAAAACAAGTTTTACGGTGCCGTCAAGAGGTTTATATAAATTTAAAGTTTTGCCATTCGGATTGTGCGGGGCTCCGGCCCGCCAACAACGTTTGATGGACACATTATTTAATCAAAATTTCAGCCCGGACATAGAAAATGGAATGGTTTTCTGCTACATCGATGACATTGTCATTTGTTCGGCCGATTTTGAAACACATTTAATTTTGTTAAATAGAGTATTGGAAAAGTTGAAATTTGCAAATTTGTCAATAAATTTCGAAAAGTGTAAATTTTTTAAGAAATCTTTGAAATATTTAGGTTACGTAGTTGACGAATTCGGCTTAAGAACAGACCCAGATAAAACTTCCGCAATCTTAAAGTTTCCTACGCCAAAAACAGCAAAAGAAGTAAAAATCTTTTTAGGTACTTGATCTTGGTATCGACGGTTCATTAGGAATTTTGCAAAAATAGCAACACCGCTAAATAGATTAACCAGGACAGGTAAAAATGCACCGAAATTTGAGTGGAATGAGGAAGCTGAGACAGCATTCAATATTTTAAAAAATGCGTTAGTCACAGCACCAATTTTAGCAGTTCCGGATTTTAGTAAACCATTCAAAATTCATTGCGATGCTTCTTCATATGCAATTGGCGGTATGCTTTCACAGGATATAGAGGGTCATGATCATCCTATAGCATACATCAGCAGAAGTTTAAATAAAAATGAGAGGAATTATTCTGCGACAGAACGCGAAGCTCTTGCTGTAATATATGCAGTGGAGAAATTTCAGGCTTATTTTGGTTCTGCACCTATTACGATTATAACGGACCACGCGTCACTGAAATGGTTCTTAAATTTAGAAAACCCTTCAGGGAGATTGGCCAGGTGGGGTTGCAGATTATCACAGTACAATTTCACTATCGAGCATAGGAAGGGCTCTGAAAATGTTGTTCCAGACTCATTGTCGAGACTTATTGCGGTAGAAGCTATCAACAGTAATCAGGAAAATTCAAATAAAGATTCTATTCCTGATGACTGGTATGATAGAACATTCAAAAGTTGTAAAGAGCAACCATCTAATTTTCCAAATTTTTGCATTTTAGAAAATAAATTATTCCGTTTTAGTAAATGTAAATACAAATTACTCAGTGAATTTGAATGGAAGGAGGTAGTTCGTAAAAGTAACGTCAGAAAAATTTTAGAGGAAAACCATACTGATCCCAGGTCAGGTCATTTCGGAATATTTAAGACACATCGTAGAATTTCCCTTCGATATTACTGGAAAGGCATGTACAAGGATGTTGTGGATTTCGTGGAAAATTGTGAGATATGTTCCGCGTATAAGCACACTACAGCTGCTAAACCAGGTTTAATGGGTAAACCAAAGAAGTGTCAAAGGCCATTTCAGGTCCTTAGCGCTGATTTAGTTGGACCTCTTCCAAGGTCAAATTCAGGATTTACGTTTTTATTAGTGGTAACTTGCTGTTTCTCTAAGTACACATTATTATTTCCGTTAAGGCAAGCCACCAGTGCTGCCATTATTAAGAACTTAGAGAACCATGTTTTTCTTACGCACTCGATCCCTGAAACAATTATTGTTGACAATGGATCTCAATTTACTAGTTCTGATTTCCGTAATTTGATAAAAAAATACAATATTCCGAATTTGCATTACACCCCGTTGTATACTCCGCAAGTTAACCTCGTGGAGCGATACAACAAGACAGTAATGACTGCTGTAGCGTCTTACGTAGAAGATAACCATCGAAACTGGGATAAGAATTTGTCAAAGATTCAATTTGCAATTAACTCATCAGTTAATGAATCCACTGGGTTTACCCCGTTCTTTCTTGTTCATGCTAGGGAACCAATATTAAATGGTTCCTTTTACAAAGAAGCAGACAAAGAATATGAAGTTGGTATGCCTAGGGAGGAATATGCTGGTGAATTCGGGATTTTGACAGAGATATTCCAGCAAGTTCGAGAAAGGCTATTTCAGTCTCACGCTACAAACGCTGCTCACTACAATTTAAGACGGAGACCAGCAAAATATTCAGTAGGAGATATTGTTTGGAAGAAAACATACACATTAAGTGATGCTTCCAAACAATTCACATCAAAGTTAGCTCCTAAATATGAGAAGTGTAGGATACTCAAGGTTCTTTCACCTTTAGTATACGACTTAGTTCGTTTTTCGGATAACCGTCCATTAGGGACGTGGCACATTAAAGACTTTAAGAAGTAAGTAATGTAAGGTCTAATTTTGTTTCTCCCTGTTTAAATGTATAAGCATTTAATAAGGATTTTTTTTTGAAAGTAGTGATGCACCGAGATGCGGTGACATTACCATGGTTTAAGTGTGGAATGGGATGTAGAGGAAGTATGAAAGAGATTATGAACGGTAAGAGAATCAAAACAAAGCAAATGGACCATACAATGTACACCTTAATAGCTTTAGTGAATTAAGTTTGTTTCAGAATCAACTTATTATGTTTTGATTAGGATTGACGAGGGAAGTCTCGACAATCTTATATTGTGTTGTATTTTTTGTGTTATTCCGGTAGGCAGAAGCAAGTTCTCGCCTTAGTTCTTTTGAACAATTTTCGAACAGCTGAAATAGGAAATCTGTTTCAGCTGGTAATATAGTTGAGATTGAAAAAAAAAAAATGATGGTGGAAAAGAGAGTTATCTGAACTATCCTTATTGTAGGAATGATTCTGTATCTGTTAAGAAGTTCGGATTATTTTGTGTTTTATTACCGTAAAATGGATTTGCGGTATGCAATTTTCGGAAGGGGCTGAGGATAGCCACGATAATATTTCGGTCTTTTTTTTTTCTGCTTTCCTAGAACATTAGTTCTTTGAAAGAAATATTTCAGGCACAGCTACAGTGAATCTCACACATGGTGGATCACTAGGTTTTTTTGAATAATTAAGTTAGTTGTTAGTTGTTTTCATTAGGATTTTTGGAGTAATTAAGTTAGTTGTTAGTTGTTTTCATTAGGTTTTTGGGAGTAATTAAGTTAGTTGCTAGTTGTTTTCATTAGGTTTTTGGGAGTAATTAAGTTAGTCGTTAGTTGTTAGTCGTTTGGTCATTAACATTTAGAATTAAAAAATGTTGATTTTGGTTGGTTTAGAATTGTTTTTTGTTTGTTGTTTTCGGTGAGGTGTTCGGCTGACAGATGTCTTTGGTGAGGTTTCCGAGCCATACAGCTGAGGGCAGCTGCGGTTCGATGTCTTGATCCGTGTTTTCCTGGGGGGGGAGTATTGTCACGTTGTGTAGCGACATCTGTCGGCAGTGCGGCTAAGCTTGTGATTGATTCGTGGATCGTGAGCGGAGCACGGCAAAAAGTTGCAGGTTAGCGCCGATAGATGGCTCTGTCGTTAAACACAGCGGTGTCATTTCTATTTCGTATTTCTTTTGGATTAAAAAGGAAAAAAGAAAATAAAACAAATAGTTAGTATTTTGGAAAATAAAGGTTTTGTGTTTTGGAAAGTTTCGCTTATCCTCTATGTAAGCATAGAGGAAAGTCCCTTTCCGGACGTCTAACTTTATGATGGATGTCTATGGCGGAAAGCAGCCATTTTGGAGAGAAGTCTTTTCAATTCGTGACGCGATGGCGTGAAGACGAAATTGTGGCCGATTGAAAGGATTCGCTTCGCCCATGGGTTCAGGGCTTCCAATTTTGCAAATCCAGTAATTATGTTATAAAAAAAATATATAAGTTATGAAGTAACAACATTTCGGTGAGTTTGGCAAATTACTTCGTTCGACTCCATGGCGTGCTCACGCGGAAAGTATTGTATAACTTTTCCGTTTTCGTTTCAGGTTCCCTAGCAAGTTAATTATGTTTATTTTCGTCATCGGGAGGGAATAAGCGAGTGCTACTTGGCTAGGTAAATATGGGTGAAGATCACCAAAGTATTTTTCGAAAGCGTGGCATGACGTCAGAGGTCAGCGAACTAATTATTGTTTCTTGTTTCAGCGGGTTTATCGTTATATTTATTCAACGTTTATGTCTATGGTTATCTACATTCAATATTTCATCGTTATTCGTCCAGTTAGACCATTCAGTTATCTGGTTGTGGATGTGGAACCTTCGAGAGAAGCCTTCGTTGGAAAAGATTCGGTTGACACCGGCGTGGAGGGCTTCAGTCCGTATTTCCGTGCGACGCGACAACGGAGACGTTGGAAAATCGGAGGAAGTGCCCTATCGCACCGTACAAATGGTGAGATGAGCTAAAAGGTCAGTGAACTCACATATTGTACTACGTAGAGGTCAACAATCTAGCGAGGTCAATGAACTCTAGAATTATGAAATAGTTTCTTCAATTAGACAGTAAATGCAATAAGCTTAAAAGTTGGTGGTATTCTGTTCCATTACTTTCGGTTATATTAATTATGTTCCGTTATTATTCTGTTCTTTAATATTTTTGTTACATCAATGTTCTGTTCCTGTAATTTGTGATTCGGTGGTATAATCATAAATCTGATTAAGCTAGCACCTACTGTGTCTTGTAGACACCGGTAACCTGTCTCAGTAATGATGTGGTATTAACTTTGGGTTGGTTTTGGACTGACGTTTTGATTTGAACCCAAGCGCTCTGCTGCTAAGGCTGTCCTAGACCGGAGTTCCGGAAACCACAGTCAGTCCTGTCCATTAACATAGATTGGTATGACACAGGAGACCGGTGAATACAATTAGGTTCTTTAATTTAGTATTTAAAATAATCACTGTAACAATTCAGCCACCGAATAAACAGACTTATCGTTATATTTATTTTGAATAAACAGACTCAGCAAACGTTTTGAATCTTTTATTATTCTCTTTCTTTGTACCAGATTATGTCTGTATCAACCCGTACCAAGACTCAACGCGTATGAGTTAAACGTGTGACCAAGAGTCCCCTTTTTCCGATTCTTTGCGGCCGTTGGCTCCCAGCACCAACCCGGGGGGTTCACGGTGTCGCAAATGGCGCCCACGTTTTAGGATTTAGTATATTTAAATAGGATTCAGTATATATGATAGGTATTGTTACATATGTAAATACATATCTTTAGTTTTGGACTTTTGTCATACAACTTAGAGCGTTCTGGTTACAAGAGTTTGAATATTAGACATTAAGTTAGGTATAGTAATGGAAGTAAACTTCTATTAAATTTTTTTGAAATGTTGTGATACCTACCTGTCATAACAGATGTTGTGTAGCAAATAGTGTTGAAGTTTAAGTTCTGTTTCAGTATTTAGAATTTTTTTTTTGAAACTTATTAAGGTATTTTGGTTGACATTTGACACGTTGTCAACAACACTGAAGAGAAGAATAGTTCAGTTATTCAGTTATTATAATCCTAGTAGAGAGGGATTAATGGATTTTTGGGTTTTCAACACTTATCTGCTATATAGGTATTAAGGTACACAATTATTTGTGTAAACTTTCGTGGTCACTTTATTATATGTAAAAATATAATAGTATTGTTAGGTAATATTTAGATTAATGATTATAGTTACTGGAAGATCTTTGGATAAGTTTTTATGTTAATACAGTTGTTGACTCTTGGTATTGGTTTGGTTATAGGAAAACGGAACAAAATATCACCAATAAGTTTTTTAACTAATTTTAAACATATCTAGCTAGCGATGGGAACTATTTTTTTAATGTTGTTACAGTATAGTTATAATTAGTTTTAAGATATTAAGAGATTTTAAATATTTGGGAGAAATATACTCATGTTTGAGAATTCCATGTTAAGAATTACTTTTGTTTACATTTAATAGGAGTAACAATTAAATATTTTGATACTACTATATTTTGGAAATAAGTATTTTGATACTAGTGTATCTTGATATACTACAAGTTTTGATTAGGGTGTCACATAATGACGTGTGGAATTTATTTATGTTATGATTAGTAATGTGAAACAATGTAACAAATTTTGAATAGGGTTGTCACAAAAAGAAATTTTAAGGGTTGACAAATTGAAAAAATTTTTCTGGACATTGTTACACTACACAATTTACATTATTACTGAAGGAGTTATTAAGATACAATTTAAGTAATTAAAGCATAATATGTTTGGAATGAGACTAATGTAAACAGTCTACCACCACAATTAACTTCCCAAATTCAGTATATTTTTTGATTTAAGATATTAAGTTTTATAAATTTGAAATTTTTTAAAAATGGAACAAAACTTTAGTCAGTGTCATTCACTGTTAAAGGATGAGTTATTATATGAAGTATCCATTCGTTCTGAAACACAGGGGAATACAGTGATGGAACTTAGGAAACAACTAAAACAGTTAATTAAAGAATATCCACCCGAGAATATACCAGAAACGGATTGCGCAGTAGATTCAGAACTTGATATCGTTACACAGAAACTTCAGGATTTAGAAGAATTGATTAAAAGATTTGGTGATTCCGGTGATAAACATGCGTTTAGTCGTAGTAAGGCGTTGTCAATTCATTTATATCACAGGCTCATGAGGATTCAGTGTTCGGATAGGCCCTCAATAAAAAGGAAAGGCGAATTGCACTCAAAATTAGAGAGCTTACTTGTAAAAATTGATCCGGACGACAATTCAAATCAGGAGGAATTTTCAGGTCATAAGGATAGTACCATTGTAGAATGTACAGGAGAGAAAAATGTAGTGAAGTGGAAACTGTCATACAATGGGCAAGGGGATCCTAGGAGTTTTGTAGAACGAGTCGAGGAATATAAAAAATCTTATGGAGTTTCAGATGAAAAATTGTTCGCTTCAGCATTTCATTTATTTTCGGGTCAAGCCTTATTGTGGTATAGGGGGATTAAAAGTTTTATTTCAGATTGGAGGGGTTTGAAGAAGGTTTTTTTGGAGGAATTTGATCCTGTGGATTACGACTACAGACTATTAGGAGAAATTAGATCAAGAACTCAAGGTAGAGAAGAATCTGTGAGCATCTACTTTTCTATCATGTTTTGTATGTTCGATAGGTTGAAAACTACCCTTACGGAAGATCAAAAATTAGAAATTTTGTTACACAATATTAGGCCATCATATTCTGAACAATTAGCCTTGGTAGAAATTGACTCTGTTGCCACTCTGAAAGACAGATGTCGTAGGTTAGAAGCGGCGAAACAACGTTCATCTTTGTTTTCTGAACCATCATCTAATAGTCAGGTAAATTTAAACCCAGAATTCATGTATAAAGGGGGACCAAAAAAGATAAGCGTAATCTCAAATCAACAATCAACCTTCAAACCACTCAATAACAATCAGTGCCGTTCAGAAATTAAACATGAGCCAAAAACAAGTGCTGCCACCTGCTACAAATGTGGTAAAGGACAGCACAATTTCGGGAAATGTTCTGTTGTTCCGAGGATATTAAGATGTTACGGTTGTGGTAAGGAAGGGTTTACTTTCAGGAATTGCCCAAATTGCATTTCAAAAAACCATATTAAGTCAAAGCCTCCTCATTTTAAACAAAATACTAGTTCAAAAAACTAGTAGTTCAGGGCTGTTCAGATAAACAAACAAGTTTAAATTCATGTTTGCCTGACACAGTCCTGTGTTCATTAAGAAAGGATACGGTTAGACCGTACTTGAAAATTATGGTAGGTGAAATAGAAATCACAGGTTTATTAGATTCTGGAGCATGTGCTAGTATATTAGGGAATAATTCTCACAAAATATTTTTAAAACTTGGTTACACCTTACATTCGGATATTCAGCATTCATTCATTACGGCAAATGGGGGGAAAATCAAGTGCAATGGTTATATGTCTATTCCGATCACTTATAACAACATGACTCATATTATGAAATTTTATATAGTGCCGACTATAGTGACAGAAGTAATTCTTGGTTGTGACTTTTGGAAAATATTTAATTTAGCTCCTGAAATTTTTGATAATTTAGAGTTCAGCACGCCTCCTTCAAACTTTTATAGTATCAGTTCTGTAGGTAATTCGCAAATACATACCATACAAAGTTTCGAGTCATTAACTTGCGGACAAAAAGAAATGGCTTCATTAGTAGTAAATAAATTCTTAGAAATTTCTACAGAGAAGATAGGATTAGGCAGGACACACCTGATAGAGCACGTCATTGATACAGGCGACGCAGCTCCAATCAAAGTTAAACAATATCCGTTGTCTCCTGATAAGAAAGAAGCTTTATGTAAGGAATTAGATAAAATGCTGGCCCTTGATGTAGTAGTTCCAAGTGAAAGTCCGTGGAACAATCCTGCTATCCTAGTAAAAAAAGCAACTGGGGAGTGGAGATTCTGTTTGGATTGCCGAAAATTAAACTCAATAACTAAAGGTGATTCATATTCTATTCCGTATATACCTCAAATTTTGGATAGTCTAAAAGAGGCTAAATTCCTTTCTTCTATTGACTTAAGCTCTAGTTTTTGGCAAATTCCATTAAATAAAGACTCACAAGAGAAAACAAGTTTTACGGTGCCGTCAAGAGGTTTATATAAATTTAAAGTTTTGCCATTCGGATTGTGCGGGGCTCCGGCCCGCCAACAACGTTTAATGGACACATTATTTAATCAAAATTTCAGCCCGGACATAGAAAATGGAATGGTTTTCTGCTACATCGATGACATTGTCATTTGTTCGGCCGATTTTGAAACACATTTAATTTTGTTAAATAGAGTATTGGAAAAGTTGAAATTTGCAAATTTGTCAATAAATTTCGAAAAGTGTAAATTTTTTAAGAAATCTTTGAAATATTTAGGTTACGTAGTTGACGAATTCGGCTTAAGAACAGACCCAGATAAAACTTCCGCAATCTTAAAGTTTCCTACGCCAAAAACAGCAAAAGAAGTAAAAATCTTTTTAGGTACTTGTTCTTGGTATCGACGGTTCATTAGGAATTTTGCAAAAATAGCAACACCGCTAAATAGATTAACCAGGACAGGTAAAAATGCACCGAAATTTGAGTGGAATGAGGAAGCTGAGACAGCATTCAATATTTTAAAAAATGCGTTAGTCACAGCACCAATTTTAGCAGTTCCGGATTTTAGTAAACCATTCAAAATTCATTGCGATGCTTCTTCATATGCAATTGGCGGTATGCTTTCACAGGATATAGAGGGTCATGATCATCCTATAGCATACATCAGCAGAAGTTTAAATAAAAATGAGAGGAATTATTCTGCGACAGAACGCGAAGCTCTTGCTGTAATATATGCAGTGGAGAAATTTCAGGCTTATTTTGGTTCTGCACCTATTACGATTATAACGGACCACGCGTCACTGAAATGGTTCTTAAATTTAGAAAACCCTTCAGGGAGATTGGCCAGGTGGGGTTGCAGATTATCACAGTACAATTTCACTATCGAGCATAGGAAGGGCTCTGAAAATGTTGTTCCAGACTCATTGTCGAGACTTATTGCGGTAGAAGCTATCAACAGTAATCAGGAAAATTCAAATAAAGATTCTATTCCTGATGACTGGTATGATAGAACATTCAAAAGTTGTAAAGAGCAACCATCTAATTTTCCAAATTTTTGCATTTTAGAAAATAAATTATTCCGTTTTAGTAAATGTAAATACAAATTACTCAGTGAATTTGAATGGAAGGAGGTAGTTCGTAAAAGTAACGTCAGAAAAATTTTAGAGGAAAACCATACTGATCCCAGGTCAGGTCATTTCGGAATATTTAAGACACATCGTAGAATTTCCCTTCGATATTACTGGAAAGGCATGTACAAGGATGTTGTGGATTTCGTGGAAAATTGTGAGATATGTTCCGCGTATAAGCACACTACAGCTGCTAAACCAGGTTTAATGGGTAAACCAAAGAAGTGTCAAAGGCCATTTCAGGTCCTTAGCGCTGATTTAGTTGGACCTCTTCCAAGGTCAAATTCAGGATTTACGTTTTTATTAGTGGTAACTTGCTGTTTCTCTAAGTACACATTATTATTTCCGTTAAGGCAAGCCACCAGTGCTGCCATTATTAAGAACTTAGAGAACCATGTTTTTCTTACGCACTCGATCCCTGAAACAATTATTGTTGACAATGGATCTCAATTTACTAGTTCTGATTTCCGTAATTTGATAAAAAAATACAATATTCCGAATTTGCATTACACCCCGTTGTATACTCCGCAAGTTAACCTCGTGGAGCGATACAACAAGACAGTAATGACTGCTGTAGCGTCTTACGTAGAAGATAACCATCGAAACTGGGATAAGAATTTGTCAAAGATTCAATTTGCAATTAACTCATCAGTTAATGAATCCACTGGGTTTACCCCGTTCTTTCTTGTTCATGCTAGGGAACCAATATTAAATGGTTCCTTTTACAAAGAAGCAGACAAAGAATATGAAGTTGGTATGCCTAGGGAGGAATATGCTGGTGAATTCGGGATTTTGACAGAGATATTCCAGCAAGTTCGAGAAAGGCTATTTCAGTCTCACGCTACAAACGCTGCTCACTACAATTTAAGACGGAGACCAGCAAAATATTCAGTAGGAGATATTGTTTGGAAGAAAACATACACATTAAGTGATGCTTCCAAACAATTCACATCAAAGTTAGCTCCTAAATATGAGAAGTGTAGGATACTCAAGGTTCTTTCACCTTTAGTATACGACTTAGTTCGTTTTTCGGATAACCGTCCATTAGGGACGTGGCACATTAAAGACTTTAAGAAGTAAGTAATGTAAGGTCTAATTTTGTTTCTCCCTGTTTAAATGTATAAGCATTTAATAAGGATTTTTTTTTGAAAGTAGTGATGCACCGAGATGCGGTGACATTACCATGGTTTAAGTGTGGAATGGGATGTAGAGGAAGTATGAAAGAGATTATGAATGGTAAGAGAATCAAAACAAAGCAAATGGACCATACAATGTACACCTTAATAGCTTTAGTGAATTAAGTTTGTTTCAGAATCAACTTATTATGTTTTGATTAGGATTGACGAGGGAAGTCTCGACAATCTTATATTGTGTTGTATTTTTTGTGTTATTCCGGTAGGCAGAAGCAAGTTCTCGCCTTAGTTCTTTTGAACAATTTTCGAACAGCTGAAATAGGAAATCTGTTTCAGCTGGTAATATAGTTGAGATTGAAAAAAAAAAATGATGGTGGAAAAGAGAGTTATCTGAACTATCCTTATTGTAGGAATGATTCTGTATCTGTTAAGAAGTTCGGATTATTTTGTGTTTTATTACCGTAAAATGGATTTGCGGTATGCAATTTTCGGAAGGGGCTGAGGATAGCCACGATAATATTTCGGTCTTTTTTTTTTCTGCTTTCCTAGAACATTAGTTCTTTGAAAGAAATATTTCAGGCACAGCTACAGTGAATCTCACACATGGTGGATCACTAGGTTTTTTTGAATAATTAAGTTAGTTGTTAGTTGTTTTCATTAGGATTTTTGGAGTAATTA
The DNA here is from genome assembly GCA_034621355.1 of Mycalesis mineus. NCBI lineage: Eukaryota > Metazoa > Arthropoda > Insecta > Lepidoptera > Nymphalidae > Mycalesis > Mycalesis mineus. Next base: position 4,257,681 of record CM067882.1, read on the forward strand.
AGTTAGTTGTTAGTTGTTTTCATTAGGTTTTTGGGAGTAATTAAGTTAGTTGCTAGTTGTTTTCATTAGGTTTTTGGGAGTAATTAAGTTAGTCGTTAGTTGTTAGTCGTTTGGTCATTAACATTTAGAATTAAAAAATGTTGATTTTGGTTGGTTTAGAATTGTTTTTTGTTTGTTGTTTTCGGTGAGGTGTTCGGCTGACAGATGTCTTTGGTGAGGTTTCCGAGCCATACAGCTGAGGGCAGCTGCGGTTCGATGTCTTGATCCGTGTTTTCCTGGGGGGGGAGTATTGTCACGTTGTGTAGCGACATCTGTCGGCAGTGCGGCTAAGCTTGTGATTGATTCGTGGATCGTGAGCGGAGCACGGCAAAAAGTTGCAGGTTAGCGCCGATAGATGGCTCTGTCGTTAAACACAGCGGTGTCATTTCTATTTCGTATTTCTTTTGGATTAAAAAGGAAAAAAGAAAATAAAACAAATAGTTAGTATTTTGGAAAATAAAGGTTTTGTGTTTTGGAAAGTTTCGCTTATCCTCTATGTAAGCATAGAGGAAAGTCCCTTTCCGGACGTCTAACTTTATGATGGATGTCTATGGCGGAAAGCAGCCATTTTGGAGAGAAGTCTTTTCAATTCGTGACGCGATGGCGTGAAGACGAAATTGTGGCCGATTGAAAGGATTCGCTTCGCCCATGGGTTCAGGGCTTCCAATTTTGCAAATCCAGTAATTATGTTATAAAAAAAATATATAAGTTATGAAGTAACAACATTTCGGTGAGTTTGGCAAATTACTTCGTTCGACTCCATGGCGTGCTCACGCGGAAAGTATTGTATAACTTTTCCGTTTTCGTTTCAGGTTCCCTAGCAAGTTAATTATGTTTATTTTCGTCATCGGGAGGGAATAAGCGAGTGCTACTTGGCTAGGTAAATATGGGTGAAGATCACCAAAGTATTTTTCGAAAGCGTGGCATGACGTCAGAGGTCAGCGAACTAATTATTGTTTCTTGTTTCAGCGGGTTTATCGTTATATTTATTCAACGTTTATGTCTATGGTTATCTACATTCAATATTTCATCGTTATTCGTCCAGTTAGACCATTCAGTTATCTGGTTGTGGATGTGGAACCTTCGAGAGAAGCCTTCGTTGGAAAAGATTCGGTTGACACCGGCGTGGAGGGCTTCAGTCCGTATTTCCGTGCGACGCGACAACGGAGACGTTGGAAAATCGGAGGAAGTGCCCTATCGCACCGTACAAATGGTGAGATGAGCTAAAAGGTCAGTGAACTCACATATTGTACTACGTAGAGGTCAACAATCTAGCGAGGTCAATGAACTCTAGAATTATGAAATAGTTTCTTCAATTAGACAGTAAATGCAATAAGCTTAAAAGTTGGTGGTATTCTGTTCCATTACTTTCGGTTATATTAATTATGTTCCGTTATTATTCTGTTCTTTAATATTTTTGTTACATCAATGTTCTGTTCCTGTAATTTGTGATTCGGTGGTATAATCATAAATCTGATTAAGCTAGCACCTACTGTGTCTTGTAGACACCGGTAACCTATCTCAGTAATGATGTGGTATTAACTTTGGGTTGGTTTTGGACTGACGTTTTGATTTGAACCCAAGCGCTCTGCTGCTAAGGCTGTCCTAGACCGGAGTTCCGGAAACCACAGTCAGTCCTGTCCATTAACATAGATTGGTATGACACAGGAGACCGGTGAATACAATTAGGTTCTTTAATTTAGTATTTAGAATAATCACTGTAACAATTCAGCCACCGAATAAACAGACTTATCGTTATATTTATTTTGAATAAACAGACTCAGCAAACGTTTTGAATCTTTTATTATTCTCTTTCTTTGTACCAGATTATGTCTGTATCAACCCGTACCAAGACTCAACGCGTATGAGTTAAACGTGTGACCAAGAGTCCCCTTTTTCCGATTCTTTGCGGCCGTTGGCTCCCAGCACCAACCCGGGGGATTCACGGTGTCGCAGTAGTTGGATCCTACCAGATTTGGTTGGGCATGGTGAATAATTCGAGCAGTGAATTTTCAAGTCGCAAGTCTCGGTCTCTGTTTGGCGTTTTTCTCTCTGCCACACGATGGACCCGGCACCCGCACCAACAATCCATGAAATGCTGAGATATTCGTCTCTACACAATTTAAAATACTCTAAATACTCAAATGAATCTACATTATTAGAATTGTAGTCTATCACTTACCCTAAGGTATTTCAATCTATTTTTTTATTGACTACAAGATGGATCACACCTGATGTTAAGTGATGATGCAATCTACGATGGAAGCGGGCTAACTTGTTAGGAGTTGGATAAAATCCACACCCCTTTCGGTTTCTCCACGCTAAATCGCTTGGCGGTACGTCTTTGTCGGTAGGGTGGTAACTAGCCACGGCGAAAGCCACCAGCCAGACCAAGACAAATTAAGAAAAACCTCAATCTGCCCCGCCGGGGATCAAACCCAGAACCTCCTTCTTATAAATCCATCGCTTACTCCACTACGCCACAGAGGTTGTCAACTAACTAACTATTAACTAAGTATTACTAAGTACATTGTTTATTATTTAGTAATGAGCTAACGAGTTAACATAATTATGCAATAATTAATAGGTTAATTAAGGTAACTCAAGCGCAATGTTTGTTGACTTGAACAGTTTACGGGCCTCCTATACGCTAAACTTAGTCTTCGTCGAATCTACATGTCAAAGAAACCGCGGGACCTTTCCGAGTTCCAGTATCACAAGTTAGATGCATAATTTGCCAAAGAACTTTAGATGTTTATTATTTTAAAATTGCAAACGGAATATGTGAAATGAAACGTATCGCTGGCCACAGACGGCTCAGGATTGATGTGTTTGGAAGTCCCTAAAAAAGACGTCCATCGGCTGTTAATGATGATTACTATTTTCCGAACCATTAGGGCTAACGCTAAAACTCGCGCGGGTGCGGGCGCGGGCGCACGCGGCGGGCGACCGCCACGCGCCACAAATCCGCGAGCGGGCACCCGTCGCGTGCGCCCGTCTCAGTTAGCGCTGCTAGTGTAACTTTGATGTCGAGCGTGTACAGTTGTGTCGAGTAGATTACCATGGATTATTTACTAATTTATTATTTGGCAAAAAGTCGTCAACGGAAAAAACGTCGACTGCATATTCTTGACAAGTAGGTTACTCAGCGGAGAATTTGATAATTCATTCGCCATACCCCATAATACTGGCCGAAATTGCACCTCAATTATTACGCGCTTTGTATCGATGTTCAGGATTGTGCCTAGCCTCCGATGCGTGTGACCGTAGCATCTAGCGGCGCCTGTTTGATTTGTAGAAACAAACCCGCTCGCGTGTGCCCGTCGCGGGCGCCCGCGCCGTGTACCCGCCGCCCGCCGCGCGGGTGACAATCCGCCAACTTAAACGCCGCTTAAGTACTGGTCATTATTTAAAATGTCCTGAATTTGGTCCAGGAACATTCGCTTAGGTCTTCCCCTTCCAACATTTCTATTCATCCTCGCCTCATAAAACCAAAGAGAATAAGGGGTATAATCATTGATGGACCTCAAAAGTGACAATCGCAGAAATCTGATTCGTCACGTTTAAACGAGCGGACGGAGCAGCGTGATCTTTTGTAATTGAATTCGACGTCAAATTAATGGCCGGCCTAAGTGACCGAAACCGCTGTCCTTAAGTTGATTTAGTTCACTCCGGGACGACTCAATATCTTGGCCGTTCGCTCGTCATTATCTTTGAGAAATCAGTGTTGGTAGATGGCCAATAATTTGTTGGATCTAAATCTGGAATTTCATTGTTTTTTTTGTTTTAAATGTTAAACCGGTGTGTAGAAGTCTTCACAAAAGACATGTTAACAGCAGTGGACATCCATCGACTGATAATGATTAATGAGGATGACTTAACAAGCAGATGGGTCACGATCGAATAGAACAGAGCATCATAATATTCCAGGATATTAACCCTAAAGAGATAACGTTATTTTTTTGTACTGAAAAGATAAACTTACGCCTCAGAGGCGCCGCACAGTAATATAGACTATTTATTTACAAACTGAAAGTGAATTCTTTTCATTATAATTTCAATGAGTTTTTAGATTAATAAGAAGTTAATAAAACACAAATTTTTATTATTATTTTTAGTATTAAGAAAATTATACAGCGTTTTATAAATGCTTAAGAAAAAGTAACAAAAATTAGAACTGTTTATACTAAAGTACAATTTAAAAAAAAATAAGTAACATTTGTGTTTTTTTTTCTTACAAACTAATAATTAACTATATATTCAGTCTCAAATTACAAATAATAATGAAAAAAAATTTAATTATAGACAGTAGGTGCAAACATCTTTTTTATGTTCACCACACACAGTTTTTTGCATTTTGTACATGTCATCTTAGACATTCTTTTCTTTTTGGTTGTACATAGGCTACAGTAACGGCGAAATTTAGCAGGAGGTTCCTCTTTCAGCTTCTTGAGAAGCTTCTTTGTTTGTTTATGGCAGGATATTCACAAAATTTTCTCTCAAAGCCTTGACAAAGTGGGGATTTCCAATTTCGATGCCACCCATGGTATAGACAGTTCAGTTCTTAGTTATTTCATATATTTTCTTCGGTTTAGTTGGTTTCTTGCTTTGACAAAATATTGTATGTGTGAATTATGTATTAGTTGGCCATCTGTTAGTCTTTCCAGAACAAGACATCAAAGAACACATATGGTCAAAGGTGTCAACGTCGCCTTATGTTTTTGTTTTGAAGAACGTAATAATTTCAGGTTTACCAGTTGTAGGATTTCGGCATAACAGCGCCTTAATTGTATAAGGACAACATATACACCATCTTCGACGGCTCCGGCTTATATAATAGTAGAGTCAAAGGTCCATCAAAACAGAACATAGGTGTTAGGTCATAAAGGAATTTATTTCTCTTTTGACCAAAGTTTTGGACAGTATAGGTGTTTCTAAAAACAATAAAAGGAATTAATAACAATAACCTGATTGTACACATACTTTATTTATGTGTAAATAAAGAAAAAATAAAAAAAACCAAATCACACAGAAAAACACAAAAGTTACACAGAAGATAAACATGCGCCTCTCGAGCGCAACGCGTTGTCATAGAAACGAAACTAAGGTACTTACCGAACAGCAGCGGTCGTCCCTCGGCAGTGTTGACCGACGGCTGAGTTGGCTTGAAAGCACAAGCGTGTACACGCGTTCGACGAAAAGATACAGCGATATATCTGTTTCGCGGGCGCCTTTGAGGCGCACGTTATCTTTCTAGGGTTAAAGTTAAGCCTTCTATATATATTATTATATGTTTTTTTACACCATTTTATTTATGTTACAGGCTTACTGTGTCTGTAGTTTTACCGAAAACTACTTTAGACTAAATCACAAATATGGTGCTTGGCGAAAAAGCTGGCGGCAAAAGGTTGGCGGTAGTACGTCCCTGTTCTTGCTCTATCAAAAAAGCTCTACAATTACAACTAATACAAATTTATACAAATTTCTGGTGTCAATCGTACCAAAACGCTAAATCGCTTGGCGGTACTTCTTTATCAGGATTTTATTTTAGGTGGAAACTATTCACACATATATGCTATTATATATATATGGTGCCACATACTATAAAGTACTTTTTCAATAAGCTAAAAAACTGTGAAACGTCTGAGAAGATCCACCTAGCAAGCAACACATAAACGTATTCCGGCTTTCAACGGAAAACGTGACCTGATTCATAATACGTATCTATCAAAGTGAAAATCCTGCTGACTACGGATGGAAAACGTCAATTTTTCACAATATCATTTTCTACAAGCTTTCCTCTGGTTTCGAAAAACATAGCTGAACTTTACAATATTCTTTGATCCAATTTAATTTAAAGTTCTAATAAGATTAACTTTAGATTGTTCAAATCAAAATTTAAATTTGATAGCTAGGTAAAGCAAGATTCGTTCCTTCCTTTATATCTTCATATCTGGTCTAGATGTGGATTTTGATATAGAGGCAGAGATTAGAAGTAAAACAAAACTAATACTACTATCATAAACGCGAATGATTGTATGTATGTTTGTTACTCTTTCACACTAAAAGCTACAGAATAGATTTTGATGAAACTTTACAATAATAGAGGTTAAAAATCCGAATAGCACATACACATTTTTACGGGAACGGGAACTACGCAGATAAAATCAGGGCGTCCTCTAGTTCATTTATAACTTCAAATCACTAAATTACATGGTTGTGTTATACAAATATGGAACGCGTGGTGACGCGCGTCGGCGCTTAATTCCATTTTTAACCGACAAAAAAAACGGAGGTTCTTAATTCAACGTGTATTTTTTTATGTATGTCCATATTATGGTCCCATAGTCATCATGTTAGGATCTGATGGCCATATCCCGGGAAATTCGAAGTCACTCTTCAAATTTTATAGGCACATTTGCTTCTACTTTAAGGACGTTACCTAGAACCCACAAACTGCCTTACTACGTTAAATAAAAATGTCTTAAACATGGCTCGCGCCGACTTCATAAATATGCTTCAGTAAATTAAAACAACTAAACGTCGCAGTTATTTTTTACTTTTTAGTGCGGTTTCGGTTCAATTTATTTACTATTTTTTTTATTGTAATACAACATCGTACTTTAGCGATAAGAAAATAGAGATGAATTTGCTATAGGCAAAAATCATGACGCAACGCGACGTTTTGCCTCTGTGCCAGACTGAACTAAGCCTAAGACTGCTACTGCTACTGAATAAAGATAACAGAGTTTCTTTCAGGAGAACATTAACATTGTAATTTTAAAAATACTTGCCTATTTTTATTATATTATCACGAACCATGATTTATTGCTGAAAGATTAAAAGGCTCCGTGTATTTTAATAAGATTGTGTTTTGACAAACGAGTTTGTGACTGAAAATTACAGGACCGGAGCATAATTTAATCCAAGGGGCGGTCGAGTTCGAAACTAAATTTAATATTATCTTATCTATTTGTATCTTCAAAAAGTTGCAACAAAAAAGATATATATTGATGCGATTTTATTTAGAAATATTTATTTAGGAATTTCATGTCGTAAAAATCTGGTTAAAAAACCAGCTAATCGAGCCCCTAGGAAAACACCAGCATCCAATTTTTTGGATAGGCCGATATTTAAATGAACTAAATATGCTGTAATTTTAACAGATAAAAACATGTCAAGTGATTAAAAAAGTCAAGTGATTGTGACGTTGGTACTAATACCGTAACAAATTTCTATTCTAACCTCATCTATTCTATCTATTTGATAATATTCTTAATATTTTTTAAGAATGTTACGGTATTAGTACCAACGTTCCCGTAAAGCAGTCCGAGGCGACGAGCTGGAACACCGTGGGGTTTTTTCGGTACACGACCGACATAATTTTCTTGCCTCTCCATGGCGAGTCCATCCATGAGGAATCCATGAGGAATTCTTTACGTAAAAATAGGTCAGAACGGAAATATTTACATGCCATGATTTAATTTCGTTTAAGGTATAATTATATTTTAAACTTAAAAGAATGTTTGACAATATTCATAAATCAATGGAAAACAGAAAATTAAAAATAATAAGATTTTTATCAGTAAATGATACGTTAGGGAATTAATTGACTTCTTGGGGCCATAAAGTTATAGATTGCTGGATAATTACACTTACCTAATATGTGTAGCATTGAATAAATGATAAATATAATTTGTTTGTCGGGCTCGTTAATAGCCGAGCACTAGCGAAGCCGCTCGTCGTTTGCACGGCCATACACGTAAGCTGTACGTAAGTTTAGATGCACAACGAGTCTCAAATAAGCACTGTTCTGAAAAAAGCATTTGTGTTCGTCATAAGATCGACACTTCGCGGAGCAGAGTAGACCACGAGCTGAACGCTCGAGATATTATAGTCGTAGGAGCAAGAAATTTGTTAAACACGAATCTTGCTTTTTTGAATATGTAATAACTGGTAATTAGTAAAAAGGTAAAATTGGTATAGTTCAGTGTAATTATCCTAAATACTAATTTGAGCTATTAATTTCCATATGAACGAAATTTAAAGTAATAGCTTCTACAAAATGCGAGATAGATAGTTTTTGATAACTATAAATTTTTTAACAAAAAATAGAACCAACTCAAAACGCACTAAAAAGTAAAAAATAACTGTGTCATTTAGTGGCTTTCATTTACTTAAGCATATCTATGAAGTCGGTGCCAACCAAGTTTAAGGAACATTTATTTTACGTAGTAAAGCAGTTTGTGGGTTCTAGCTAACGTCCTTAAAGTAGAAACCTTAACTGGCACCGACTCCTAGATATGCTTAAGTAAATTAAAGCAACTAAATGACATTATTATTTTTTACTTTTTAGTGCGTTTTGAGTCGGTTCTATTTTTTGTTAAAATTTTTTATTTCTTACTTTTTAGTGATTTATCGCGACGTAACGTACTCGTACTATACTGTCATATTATTCGGCACTAGTAGCCAAAAAGCTACCGATACCTAGATAAAAACCGAAATCGCTGTAAGCGTGCCTCCAAAATTTTAAGGTTTCCTTCAATTTCCCCAGGATATAATCATCAGGTCCAAACATAATGAGAATGAAACCACCTTGAAAGTATTTCCTTTCTAATAAAAAAAGAATTATCAAAATCGGACAACTCTGTAAAAATTTATTCGTGGTCATACATAAAAAAATATATATATACGTACCGAATTGAGAACCTTCTCCGTTTTTTTTGTTGGTTAAAAATAATGATCCATTTGGAAATAAAATCATCTCCCGGGAGAGTTGATTAAAAGCCATCATTATTTTCAATTAAAAGGTTTAGGCCATCATTTTAATTAGATAGGGTATGTTATATATCAGTACAAAATCAAAATAATTTCATTTGGCTTACAAACTCCAGCCAAAATGGACTCCAATAGAAAAAAGCTTGTCAAAGAATATTTGAATGTGTTAAATTGCTTTTTATTGTGGCCTCTAAAATCTACAGGTTTCCTTAAAGTTGACACTAAAGACGGCAAACTAACTAAAAATACATTATCGAACGCACGTAACAGTGCAATCGCTATGCTCCTGCAAAATTTTGCTACCGTATATTTTCTTCATACATCCCATCGAATTAGTACACACTACATGGAAAGATATATCGTTGTGGCTTTGACAATGATGCAAAATTGTGCCTCAGTGAATGTGATAACATCATGTATAAGAAACGACAACACGGGTGTCGAGTTAGTGAACGGTTGTATCGACACTGATATTTTGCTGGGCGTAAACGAAACGAAATTTATGAGATGCATAGCTATCAGAACTTATATTGTCACGTGTCTGAATGTTCTGATTCTTCTGATGTTAATTATACCTGTCGCGTTTATATTTTGGTGGAGTAAAGTATACTGGGACATTATGTTATGTACACTCTTATGGTCTATAACATATTACTGTGCCTACGACAACGCTTTGTATCAGACACTGCTTATTTTTCAAACACTACGCATCCAATATTTAAACGTGGCATTAATCAAACTGGCCAAATTAAACTCGTCATACTTTCCTAGGAATTTCGTTTTTTCTGCATTATTTTGGATGAGAAAGTTCGATGACTTCGTGAAATTTCACAAACGCGCTGATCGCCAACAATTTGTGGATGCCTACAAAATGATATTTGTACAAATACGAAGAATCGAGAAATGTTTCCGACTTCAAGTGAGTTTTTTAATTATTCTGGAGTTGTATTTATATTCTTTCTTTTGTGTTCTTCCTTATTTACATATCTGAAGAACTTATATAATCACGTAAGCTCATTTGTACAGGAAGATTTAAATTTTTAGATATTCGTATTCACAATTTTTGTAGTTGGCGCCATATTCGGGGCTGTGCAAATAATCATCGAATTCATTAAAGCGACAGTAAGTTTTTTAAAAAAATATTATAAATATTAAACTAGCAGTACTAGCAGCAGCTTAAGGTGGTAGGAATAAAAAATTAAGTTCGTAAATTGTTCGAACCACCAAAAATTACCCCTAATCCTTATCCATCATTAGAGGCCATTAAATAAGCTCTACTAACCTTCACATAGAAACTAACAGAAATTTAAAATTATAATCATTGTAAACCATAAAGATGTATGATTTTTTACACAGAGCATCTGTCGAGTTTCCTGCCGGCTCTTCTCAGCAGATGACTGACCTTCCGAGCCGGTGGTTGAGTCACTACAAACATGAATTCGATGTTTCAAACATGCTTGGAAAATAAACCCAAATTAAACTAATTTTTATTTTGATTAAAATGTATTTTTAGGATACAAATTTGGTACCAGCATTTGTAATGTGTCTGACGATTGTTTGGACTACGTTGATATACGTAACATGTGCATTACAACAAGACCTGTTTTATGAACAGATTCGACAAACTAAACTAATATGTACCTATATACAACTAAAACCATCTATACCAGGTGAGATTTTTTATTTTAGTTATTTAACTAGCAGACGTCCACGTCTTCGCCCGTGAGAAAATAAATGCAACCTTCTAAGAAGACAAAAACTATTGACGAGAGCGAGATACAGAAATGTCCAGAGATTATATTTATGTCATTGAATAGTAGAGATCACATAATAACAAAGTTACATGTTACATGATTTTTGAACTTTACGCTAATTCGACAATAGAAACGTGATTTAGAACACAAAATAGATTGAATCTGATTTTTTTTTTATATTATTTCGTTGACTGTTAGTGAAAAACCGGTAGCTGTTTAAAAATTGTGCATTTAAATTAAACAGTTTAATATGCGCATACGTTATAACCTGGTGCAAATTTTGGATAGATAGATTATACCCTCGATTGAAACATAGATATCTTTTGTCTTGATATTTCGTCACGAGAACGGGTATTACGAGGGTAAAACTGTAATGGTTAGATTTTTAAATCATAATAAATTATAATTACTTAATTTCCAGAACACATTATACAACTCGCTGAAACTATCAACGAGACCATACGTTTTAGGAGTCCGCACATATCCATCTACGGAATATTTAACTTTGAGACCAGCACGATTATAAAGTTGGCATCTATCATCCTGATATATATCATTACGCAACTGCAGATGAATTTCCCTCAAGATTTATAATCAACGAAATAATTTACAATTTGAAGTACAACCAAATAAACATATTACCACATAAGCAGATAAAAGGAACAGAGACAAAGCTTCATACTACCGCGCGAATCTGTTGCACCACTACAAGCACGCAATGCATGTGTGAGTGACCACCAGCCGCTTGTCGCGTACGCGGCGAGACTGGAAACTCCCGGTTTAGCTGGCACAGTTAGTTGACAATCTTAGGGTCATATCAGTGTGGCGTGTTGTTTGTTTGGTTGTTTAATTTGCCTTAACCTATTGTGACAATCCTACCAACGATTCTGCGCGTTCTTAAGCTTTGTCACTGTTCCTTTTATCTATTCATGTGATATTACTTAGGCTAAAATATATATTTATAGATATAGGAAAAGTAATAAAGAGATTAAAATGGAAATGGCTGGACATATATGTAACAAAATCAAACGAAAAATGAAAAATAGTCACTTCCTGGTAACCAGGGGCCGCTAAACGAGAAAGAGGTAGGCGAATTACCAGGTGGAAGGACGATTTAACTGTCTTCGAAGGCACTCAGTGGACGTGATCAACCTTGGATACAATATAATGGAAGAGGAAGGCGAAGCCTTTGCCCAACTGTGGGATGAAATTTAGCTAATAATAATTTTATAATTTTTTTGTAAGATAATTTGTTACTGGCTTAAATAAATAAACAAAATTACTTACAACCCATTTGTGTAATGAATTGCTTTCAAACCGCAATTACTTTCAGAGTTTGTGATGTGAGTCATGGATAAAGTCAGATTTTATCTATATTATAATTTTTATAAATTAAATCTGGAAATTTGTGGTGTTTCACCTAACTTGGCGAACACCGGAAGCCCACCAACCTAAATTAGAGCAGCGTGGTGGGTCTGAACTTCAACTCTCCTAACAAAGAAGAATTCGTCACTTATTAGGTATAATGGCATTTACTTATTAACATGACATCCTATGTATACTTCCCCCACTTATATTAATTACACACAGTATACAAAAGCTTACAAAATATTGTAAAAGCCGAAAGCCTCCAACGTATTTCGCGATGGCGGACGTATTTATAAAACATGTACATTCCCTTCCTGTGCCGCAATTTTACGCTAAAGTTATACTTTGTTTAAAGCGAGTCCTCGTTGTGAACTATTTTTAAAGTCCCGCGAAACAATATGAAACAAAAGAGAAATAAGACGGGATCAAAATATTATGTAGCCCAAGAGCCCATCTTAAAATGTTCTAAAATGTAGAATTATGCAAACAAATAAAATTGAAGTGTCTCTTTGTAATTAAAACGAATTTCATATTATTATAAGAAAATACATAACATCACTTCTCATTCCCATAGGGGTAGACAGAGACTACATCCTTGCATTTTCCACGACTCTTCCATACTTAGCTTCTTCCACTCACATTAATCCTTTCATACAAGCGATACGAAAGAATGAATACATTTACTGAAACATGTGCTTAAAATACTACTTATTATATTTACTTTAAGAAATTATCTAGAAAAATCAATAAAATTGTTTCAAGCGAGTTTGTTTCTCGAGTTTTTGCGACTTTAACATAATTATATTAAATGATTTCTTTTTATTTATATATAGTAACAAATTAATATATTACATTTAATTCGGCGTTTAAAACGTTGGATGGAGCCGAAAATAAAGATAGGAATCACATTCAAATTAACTATAAACTAATTAACTAAGATACGGACTTACCTAGTTTAAGTGCCAGGAATTTATTGTATAAACTAATAGTTAACTTTCGAAATAAATATATTCTTCTTTTTTAGTTTTTATTGAAATGTTTTACCCACACTTAAGGCATTATTTACATTTAAGAATAAATATAATTTCAAAAATTGATAACATAATATCAGTTCCGCAATTTTTGATATTATGTTTATTCTTAAATATAAATAATCCCTTAAGTGTGGGTAACACTTTTCAATAAAAACTAAAAAAGAATAAAATACTAATATTTCATCTTTAAAACTGAAGAGCTTCATTCGTAATATGAGCCTTCAATGTCATTGTAACATGTTCAGTTCATACTGTAGATGGTAATATTTGATTTCTCGTGGACGGAGAGACGGCGATCGCTATTCAATAATAAAGGAATTTATAACGAGTTAACCTACCACTCTAACAAAATAAATAAATCGTGCAAGCAACAGAAAATCTACATAACGATTTTATTTATAGCGGTTTAAATTTCCATTTACTTTGTTGTAATTAAAATAACAGTTAAATTACGATTGTAATATGTACATAAATTATGTTATTATGGTGTGTTATAAATAATGATTTTCGCGCAGTATTCAATTTATTATTACATACATAATAATTTCAATTCATTCGTAATTTTGTAGTTAATTACTTTGACGAAGAAATTTATTGTGGGAATTCGATATTAATAAGTATATGAATTTCATTGAACAAGGATTCGTTTATTGTGTTTTATTTCACTTATAAACAACTAAAACAAGCAAATACGTATGTATTAAATTATTAATGAACACTTAATATATTACTAACAATAATAATACTATGTATTCTAGCGGGCCATCATCCCATTATCCGCGAAATCACATAAAAAACATTTCCCTCATTCTGACACAGTCGGGTAAAAAAAAAGAAGTATGTAAGAACACTCCTCAGACTTTTTTTTAATAGAATATGTCATCATATCGGGGATCGGCCAAGCCGTTTGGAAGTTGTAGGGGAACATAGAAATAGTGCGGATAGACGCACAGACAGACAGACAGACAGACAACAAAAATTTATAGCTTTCCGCAGAAATTCAATTAAGTAAAACATTATCACTCTAACCCGCATTGGAGCAGCGTGGTGGGCCTACGTTCCATATTCCCTCTTCTACATGGAGGGAGGCCTGGCCCTGTAGTGTAGTGGCTGTTAACACTATTTCGATATATAGACCAGACTTCTATTTTCCTTGTTTCGAAAAAATTAAACGTATAGTATATGTTGAGTTAACAATGTCGTGAGAAACAAATATCAATAAAGACCATACATTAAAAATGAATAATACCTTACAAATGAATTAACAAGAAAATGGCTGTTTGATTCATTTATATTCAATAAAAATTAGTGTGAGAGATATACTAGAGGCCTGACTAGAACTTCAGTAAATTCCATTCAAGAACGAGTACTCAAAATTGCTCTAGTTGGATCCTACCAGATTTGGTTGGGCATGGTGAATAATTCGAGCAGTGAATTTTCAAGTCGCAAGTCTCGGTCTCTGTTTGGCGTTTTTCTCTCTGCCACACGATGGACCCGGCACCCGCACCAACAATCCATGAAATGCTGAGATATTCGTCTCTACACAATTTAAAATACTCTAAATACTCAAATGTATCTACATTATTAGAATTGTAATCTATCACTCACTTTAAGGTATTTCAATCTTTTTTTTTATTGACTACAAGATGGATCACACCTGATGTTAAGTGATGATGCAATGTAAGATGGAAGCGGGCTAACTTGTTCGGTTTCTACACGCTAAATCGCTTGGCGGTACGTCTTTGTCGGTAGGGTGGTAACTAGCCACTGCGAAAGCCACCAGCCAGACCAAGACAAATTAAGAAAAACCTCAATCTGCCCCGCCGGGGATCAAACCCAGAACCTCCTTCTTATAAATCCATCGCTTACTCCACTACGCCACAGAGGTCGTCAAGTAACTAATTATTAACTAAGTATTACTAAGTACATTGTTTATTATTTAGTAATGAGCTAACGAGTTAACATAATTATGCAATAATTAATAGGTTAATTAAGGTAACTCAAGCGCAATGTTTGTTGACTTGAACAGTTTACGGGCCTCGTATACGCTAAACTTAGTCTTCATCGAATCTACATGTCAAAGAAACCGCGGGACCTTTCCAAGTTCCAGTATCACAAGTAAGATGCATAATTTGCCAAAGACCTTCAGATGTTTATTATTTTAAAATTTCAAACGGAATATGTGAAATGATACGTATCGCTGGCCACAGGCGGCTCAGGATTGATGTGTTTGGAAGTCCCTAAAAAAGACCCATGTCCAGCAGTGGACTCCATCGGCTGTTAATGATGATTACTATTTTCAGAACCATTAGGGCTAACGCTAAAACTCGCGCGGGTGCGGGCGCGGGTGCACGCGGCGGGCGACCGCCGCGCGCCACAAATCCGCGAGCGGGCACCCCTCGCGTGCGCCCGTCTCAGTTAGCGCTGCTAGTGTAACTTTGATGTCGAGCGTGTACAGTTGTGTCGAGTAGATTACCATGGATTATTTACTAATTTATTATTTGGCATAAAGTCGTCAACGGAAAAAACGTCGACTGCATATTCTTGACAAGTAGGTTACTCAGCGGAGAATTTGATAATTCATTCGCCATACCCCATAACACTGGCCGAAATTGCACCTCAATTATTACGCGCTTTGTATCGATGTTCAGGATTGTACCTAGCCTCCGATGCGTGTGACCGTAGCATCTAGCGGCGCCTGTTTGATTTGTAGAAACAAACCCGCTCGCGTGTGCCCGTCGCGGGCGCCCGCGCCGTGTACCCGCCGCCCGCCGCGCGGGTGACAATCCGCCAACTTAAACGCCGCTTAAGTACTGGTCATTATTTAAAATGAAATGAATTTGGTCCAGGAACATTCGCCTAGGTCTTCCCCTTCCAACATTTCTATTCATCCTCTCCTCATAAAACCAAAGAGAATAAGGGGTATAATCATTGATGGACCTCAAAAGTGACAATCGCAGAAATCTGATTCGTCACGTTTAAACGAGCGGACGGAGCAGCGTGATCTTTTGTAATTGAATTCGACGTCAAATTAATGGCCGGCCTAAGTGACCGAAACCGCTGTCCTTAAGTTGATTTAGTTCACTCCGGGACGACTCAATATCTTGGCCGTTCGCTCGTCATTATCTTTGAGAAATCAGTGTTGGTAGATGGCCAATAATTTGTTGGATCTAAATCTGGATTTTCATTGTTTTTTTACTTTTAAATGTTAATCCGGTGTGTGGAAGTCTTCACAAAAGGCATGTTAACAGCAGTGGACATCCATCGACTGATAATGATTAATGAGGATGACTTAACAAGCAGATGGGTCACGATCGAATAGAACAGAGCAACATAATATTCCTGGGTATTAAAGTTAAGCCTTCTATATATATATTATTATATGTTTTTTACACCATTTCATAAATGTTAAGCCTGTGTCTGTAGTTTTACCGAAAAATATGGTGCTTGGCGAAAAAGCTGGCGGCAAAAGGTTGGCGGTAGTACGTCCCTGTTCTTGCTCTATCAAAAAAGCTCTACAATTACAACTAATACAAATTTATACAAATTTCTGGTGTCTACCGTACCAAAACGCTAAATCGCTTGGCGGTACTTCTTTATCAGGATTTTATTTTAGGTGGAAACTATTCACACATATATGCTATTATATATATATGGAGCCACATACTATAAAGTACTTTTTCAATAAGCTAAAAAACTGTGAAACGTCTGAGGAGATCCACCTAGCAAGCAACACATAAACGTATTCCGGCTTTCAACGGAAAACGTGACCTGATTCATAATACGTATCTATCAAAGTGAAAATCCTGCTGACTACGGATGGAAAACGTCAATTTTTCACAATATCATTTTCTACAAGCTTTCCTCTGGTTTCAAAAACAAAGCTGAACTTTACAATATTCTTTGATCCAATTTAATTTAAAGTTCTAATAAGATTAACACTAAATTGTACAAATCAAAATTTAAACCTGATAGCTAGGTAACGCAAGATTCGTTCCTTCCTTTATATCTTCATATCTGGTCTAGATGTGGATTTTATTTTGATATAGAGGCAGAGATTAGAAGTAAAACAAAGTAATCCTACTATCATAAACGCGAATGATTGTATGTATGTTTGTTACTCTTTCACACTAAAACTACAGAATGGATTTTGATGAAACTTTACAATAATAGAGGTTATAAATCCGAATAGCACATACACATTTTACGGGAACGGGAACTTCGCAGATAAAATCATTATAACTTCAAATCACTAAATTACATGGTTGTGTTACACAAATATGGAACGCGTGGTGACGCGCGTCGGCGCTTAATTTCATTTTTACTCACGGAGGAGGTTCTTAATTCAACGTGTATTTTTTATGTATGACCATATTATGGTCCTCTTCAGTCACTCTTTAAATTTTATAGGCACACTTGCTTCTACTTTAAGGATGTTACCTAGAACCTACAAACTGCCTTACTACGTTAAATAAACATTCCTTAAACATGGCTGGCACCGACTTCATAAATATGCTTCAGTAAATTAAAACAACTAAACGTCGCAGTTATTTTTTACTTTTTAGTGCGGTTTCGGTTCAATTTATTCACTAATTTTTTTATTGTAATACAACATTGTACTTTAGCGATAAGAAAATAGAGATAAATTTGCTATAGGCAAAAATCATGACGCAACGCGACGTATCGTCTCTGTGCCAGTCTGAACTAAGCCTAAGACTGCTACTGCTACTGAATAAAGATAACAGAGTTTCTTTCAGGAGAACATTAACATTGTAATTTTAAAAATACTTCCCTATTTTTATTATATTATCACGAACCGTGATTTATTGCTGAAAGATTAAGAGGCTCCGTGTATTTTAATAAGATTGTGTTTTGACAAACGAGTTTGTAACTGAAAATTAAAGGACCGGAGCATAATTTAATCCAAGGGGCGGTCGAGTTCGAAACTAAATTTAATATTGTCTTATCTATTCGTATCTTCAAAAAGTTGCAACAAAAAAGATATATATTGATGCGATTTTATTTAGAAATATTTATTTAGGAATTTTATGTAGTAAAAATCTGGTTAAAAAACCAGCTAATCGAGCCCCTAGGAAAACACCAGCATCCAATTTTTGGATAGGCCGATATTTAAATGATTAGTTCAATATGCTGTAATTTTAACAGATAAAAACTTGTCAAATTAAAAAAGTCAAGTGATTAAACGTTCTGCACAAAAACTTTGGGATGTCCCATTGGTTCAACGGACACATAAAAATTTGATTCAAAATCTTACAAGTGCTACAGATCGAGCTAGGCTTCTAGCTTTATTAGAGAAAGAATCTGGGTACTGGCTTCATGCTTTGCCATCAAAAAATCTCGGAACATTTTTGGATAATGAAACTTTTCGTGTGGCTCTAGGCCTCAGGTTGGGAACACCACTGTGCTTAGAGCACAGTTGTCCATGTGGAAAAGAGGTAAATAAATTTGGTATTCACGGGTTCTCATGCCAAAGGAGTGGCGGTAGGCTTTTTCGGCATGGCTCTCTTAATGATATAATAAAAAGGGCTCTTGCCACCATAAACGTTCCTGCGCTAATCGAGCCGTCAGGAATAAGCCGGGATGATGGCAAGAGACCTGATGGATTGACGCTGGTTCCTTGGGAAGTGGGACGGGCCCTAATGTGGGACGCTACTTGCGTTGACACATTGGCTCCGTGTCATATCAGGGAGACAGAATCAAGACCAGGAGCCGCAGCAGAAAAGACTGAAACCGGTAAGTGGCACAAGTATGCCTCTCTGACAGAGAGTTACATATTTGTACCTTTTGCCGTGGAGACCCTTGGGCCATGGAGTCGCAGTGCCAAAAAATTCTTCCGTAACATTTCACCGCGCCTGATTGCCTCAACTGGTGACCGAAGGGCTGGCTCATTTTTTGCGCAAAGGGTTAGCCTGGCTATCCAACGCGGAAATGCAGCCAGTATTCTTGCCACCATTCCACGTGGGCATGATTTGTATAGTTATTAGGATAAGTTAGCTTAAGTTCCTTATTGTATTCTTTCCTAATAAAAAAAAAAAGTGATTAAAATATTAAGAATATTATCAAATAGATAGAATAGATGAGGTTACAATAGAAATTTGTTACGGTATTAGTACCAACGTTCCCGTAAAGCAGTCCGAGGCGACGAGCTGGAACACCGTGGGGATTATTCGGTACACGACCGACATAATTTTCTTGCCTCTCCATGGCGAGTCCATCCATGAGGAATCCATGAGGAATTCCTCACGTAAACAAATGTTAGAACGGAAATATTTACATGCCATGATTTAATTTCGTTTAAGGTATGATTATATTTTAAACTTAAAGGAATGTTTGACAATATTCATAAATCAATGGAGAACAGAAAATTAAAAATAAAAAGATTTTTATCAATAAATGATATGTTAGGGAATTATTTAATTGACTTCTTGGGGCCATAAAGTTATAGATTGCTGGACAATTACACTTACCTAATATGTGTAGCATTGAATAAATGATAAATATAATTTGTTTGTCGGGCTCGTTAATAGCCGAGCACTAGCGAAGCCGCTCGTCGTTTTGCAAACGACGAGCGGCTTCAGCGGCCATACACGTAAGCCGTACGTAAGTTTAGGTGCACAACAAGTATCAAATAAGCACTGTTCTGAAAAAAGCCTTTTTGTTCGTCATAAACGCTCGACATAGATATTATAGTGGTAGAAGCAAGAAAATTGATAAACACGAATCTTGCTTTTTTGAATATGTAATAACTGGTAATTAGTAAAAAGGTAAAATTAGTATAGTTCAGTGTAATTATCCTAAATACTAATTTGAGCTATTAATTTCCATATGAACGAAATTTAAAGTAATAGCTTCTACAAAATGCGAGATAGATAGTTTTTGATAACTATAAATTTTTTAACAAAAAATAGAACCAACTCAAAACGCACTAAAAAGTAAAAAATAACTGTGTCATTTAGTTGCTTTCATTTACTTAAGCATATCTATGAAGTCGGTGCCAGCAAGAGTTTAAGGAACATTTATTAAACGTAGTAAAACAGTTTGTGGGTTCTAGGTAATGTCCTTAAAGTAGAAACCTTGGCTGGCACCGACTCCTAGATATGCTTAAGTAAAAATAAAGCAACTAAATGACACAGTTATTTTTTACTTTTTAGTGCGTTTTGAGTCGGTTCTATGTTTTGTTAAAAAATTTTATTTCTTACTTTTTTGTGATTTATCACCACATAACGTACTCGTGCTATACTGTCATAGTATATATGGCACTTGTAGCCAAAAAGCTACCGATACTTACACTAAAACCGAAATCGCTGCAATACAATTTGATGAGTTCCTTCAATTTTCCCGGGATATCATCATCAGATCCTAACATGATGACAATGGGACCACCTTGGAAGTGTGCCCTTTCTAATAAAAAAGAATTATCAAAATCGGACAACTCTGTATTTATGCGTGGTTATACATAAAAAAAAAATATACGTGTCAAATTGAGAACCTCCTCCGTTTTTTTTTCGTCGGTTAAAAATAATGATCCATTTGGAAATAAAATCATCTCCCTGGAGAGTTGATGAAAAGCCATCGTTATTTTCAATTAAAAGATTTAGGCCATCATTTTAATTAGATAGGGTATGTTATATATCAGTACAAAATCAAAATAATTTCATTTGGCTTACAAACTCCACCCAAAATGGACTCCAATAGAAAAAAGCTTGTCAAAGAATATGTGAATGTGTTAAATTGCTTTTTATTGTGGCCTCTAAAATCTACAGGTTTCCTTAGAGTTGACACTAAAGACGGCAAACTTACTAAAAATACATTATCGAACGCACGTAACTGTGCAATCGTTATGCTCGTGCAAAATTTTGCTACCGTATATTTTCTTTATACATTCCATCGAATTAATACACACTACATGGAAAGATATATCCTTGTGTCTTTGACAATGATGCAAAATTGTGCCTCAGTGAATGTGATAATATCATGTATAAGAAACGACAACACGGGTGTCGAGTTAGTGAACGGTTGTATCGACACAGATATTTTGCTGGGCGCAAACGAAACGAAATTTATGAGATGCATAGCTATCAGAACTTACATTGTTACGTGTCTGAATGTTCTGATTCTTCTGATGTTAATTGTACCTGTCGCGTTTATATTTTGGTGGAGTAAAGTATACTGGGACATTATGTTATGTACACTGTTGTGGTCTATAACATATTACTGTGCCTACGACAACGCTTTGTATCAGGCACTGCTTATTTTTCAAACACTACGCATCCAATATTTAAACGTGGCATTAATCAAACTGGCCAAATTAAACTCGTCATACTTTCCTAGAAATTTTGTTTTTTCTGCATTATTTTGGATGAGAAATTTCGATGACTTCGTGAAATTTCACAAACGCGCTGATCACCAACAATTTGTGGATGCCTACAAAATGATATTTGTACAAATACGAAGAATCGAGAAATGTTTCCGACTTGAAGTGAGTTTTTTAATTATTCTGGAGTTGTATTTATATTCTTTTTTTGTGTTCTTCCTTATTTACATATCTGAAGAACTTATATAATCACATAAGCTCATTTAGTAAAGGAAGATTTAAATTTTCAGATATTCGGATTCACAATTTTTGTAGTTGGCGCTATATTCGGGGCTGTGCAAACAATCATCGAATTTATTAAAACGACAGTAAGTTTTTTAAAAAAATATTATAAATATTAAACTAGCCGTACGAGCACTTAAGGTGGTAGGAATAAAAAATTAAGTTCGTAAGTTGTTCGAACCACCAAAAATTACCCCTAATTATTATCCCTAAAGATGATTAGAGGCCATTAAATAAGCTCTAACCTTCACATAGAAACTAACAGAAATTTAAAATTATAATCATTGTAAACCATAAAGATGTATGATTTTTTAAAAAGAGCATCTGTCGAGTTTCTTGCCGGCTTTAATCAGCAGATTACTGACCTTCCGAGTCGGTGGTAGAGTCACTACAAACATGAATTCGATGTTTCAAAAATGTTTTGAAAATAAACCCAAATTAAACTAACTTTTATTTTGATTAAAATGTATTTTTAGGATACAAATTTGGTACCAGTATTTGTAATGTGTGTGACGATTGTTTGGACTACGTTGATATACGTAACATGTGTATTACAACAAGACCTGTTTTATGAACAGATTCGACAAACTAAACTAATATGTACCTATATACAACTAAAACCATCTATACCAGGTGAGATTATTTTATTTTAGTTGTTTAACTAGCAGACGTCCACGTCTTTGCCCGTGAGAAAATAAATGCAACCTTCTAAGAAGACAAAAACTATTGATGAAAGCGAGATACGGAAATGTTCAGAGATTATATTTATGTCATTGAATAGTAGAGATCACATAATAACAAAGTTACATGTTACATGATAGATTATACCCTGGATTGAAACATAGATATCTTTTGTCTCGATATTTCGTCACGGGAACGGGTATTACGAGGGTAAAACTGCGGGCACAGCTAGTAATGGTTAGATTTTATAGGAGACTGACCATTTGGGCCCAACACGTAACAACAATAAAATGTATCTTCAAAAATTCTTTATTTTTTTATAAATCAAAATCACTAAAAATGATTAGAATTGCAAACTACAAAAAAATATTTTTTGAAATATGTCTATTATTTCTTGATATCGTGCATTTAACAATGCATTGTCTTTATATTTGGGAAACACACCCAACTATAAAGATAGTCTGTGGTAAGATAGCCACAATATTATCAATGTTGCCAACTTAGAGGATTTTCCACTAAAAGTGGTTGTATAGATCCCCTTTTAATTGTTTATGTTATGTAAATGTCAATATCATGTCATCAATGCAATTGAAAGCTTATGGCTTTCAATTTAATTGAATTGAATCAATTCAATTTCACGAATAAATTAGTTAGTCTGAGATTATAATATAATGAAAACGTATGGAAATTCAATTATTGTCAGATTCTGACTATAAAAATAGGTTGATAATTGCAAAGTCGTACATACATGTCAAATAACCCACATTACTTAACTCGTGTATTTGTGTTCATATCTTTATTATGCAATTATCAATTAAACTGAAATTAAACATGTTTAAAACTGATATTATTATTTACCGAATGGCACTTATTTTGATATTGTAACGGTTTATCAAATTTTGGGCCCAGCGATATATGAAAAATGGTCAGTGTCCTTTAAGTCATAATAAATTATAATTACTTAATTTCCAGAACACATAATACAACTCGCTGAAACTATCAACGAGACCATACGTTTTAGGAGTCCGCACATATCCATCTACGGAATATTTAACTTTGAGACCAGCACGATTATAAAGTTGGCATCTATCATCCTGATATATATCATTACGCAACTGCAGATGAATTTTCCTCAAGATTTATAATCAACGAAATAATTTACAACTTCAAGTACAACCAAATAAACATATTACCACATAAGTAGATAAAAGGAACAGAGACAAAGCTTCATACTACCGCGCGAATCTGTTGCACCACTACAAGCACGCAATGCATGTGTGAGTGACCACCAGCCGCTTGTCGCGTACGCGGCGAGACTGGAAACTCCCGGTTTAGCTGGCACAGTTAGTTGACAATCTTAGGGTCATGTCAGTGCGGCGTGTTGTTTGTTTGGTTGTTTAATTTGTCTTAACCTATTGTGACAAACCTACCAACGATTCTGCACGTTCTTAAGCTTTGCCACTGTTCCTTTTATCTATTCATGTGATATTACTTAGGCTAAAATGTACAGTTATAGATATAGGAAAAGTAATAAAGAGATTAAAATGGAAATGGCTGGACATATATGTAACAAGATCAAACGAAAAATGAAAAGTAGTCACTTCCTGATAACCAGGGGCCGCTAAACGAGAAAAAGGCAGGCGAATTACCAAGTGGAAGGACGATTTAACTGTCTTCGAAGGCACTCAGTGGACATGATCAACCTTGGATACAATATAATGGAAGAGGAAGGGGAAGCCTTTGCCCAACTGTGGGATGAAATTTAGCTAATAATAATTTTATAATTTTCTTGTAAGATAATTTGTTACTGGCTTAAATAAATAAACAAAATTACTTACAACCCATTTGTGTAATGAATTGCTTTCAACACGCAATTACTTTCAGAGTTTGTGATGTGAGTCATGGATAAAGTCAGAATTTATCTATATTATAATTTTTATGTTTAATAAGACGGGATCAAAATATTATGTAGCCCAAGAGCCCATCTTAAAATGTTCTAAAATGTAGAATTATGCAAACAAATAAAATTGAAGTGTCTCTTTGTAATTAAAACGAATTTCATATTATTATAAGAAAATACATAACATCACTTCTCATTCCCATAGGGGTAGACAGAGACTACATCCTTGCATTTTCCACGACTCTTCCATACTTAGCTTCTTCCACTCACATTAATCCTTTCATACAAGCGATACAAAAGAATGTATAGCGATACAAATGAGTACATTTACTGAAACATGTGCTTAAAATACTACTTATTATATTTACTTTAAGAAATTATCTAGAAAAATCAATAAAATTGTTTCAAGCGAGTTTGTTTCTCGAGTTTTTGCGACTTTAACATAATTATATTAAATGATTTTTATTTATTAATATATAGTAACAAATTAATATATTACATTTAATTCGGCGTTTAAAACGTTGGATGGAGCCGAAAATAAAGATAGGAATCACATTCAAATTAACTATAAAATAAATAAACTAAGATACGGACTTACCTAGTTTAAATTCCAGGAATTTATTGTATAAACTAATAGTTAACTTTCAAAATAAATATATTCTTCTTTTTTAGTTTTTATTGAAAAGTGTTACCCACATTTAAGGCATTATTTACATTTAAGAATAAATATAATTTCAAAAATTGATAACATAATATCAGTTCCGCAATTTTTGATATTATGTTTATTCTTAAATATATATAATCCCTTAAGTGTGGGTCTAACTTTTCAATAAAAACTACAAAAGAATAAAATACTAATATTTCATCTTTAAAACTGAAGAGCTTCATTCGTAATATGAGCCTTCAATGTCATTGTAACATGTTCAGTTCATACTGTAGATGGTAATATTTGATTTCTCGTGGACGGAGAGACGGCGATCGCTATTCAATAATAAAGGAATTTATAACGAGTTAACCTACCACTCTAACAAAATAAATAAATCGTGCAAGCAACAGAAAATCTACATAACGATTTTATTTATAGCGGTTTAAATTTCCATTTACTTTGTTGTAATTAAAATAACAGTTAAATTACGATTGTAATATGTACATAAATTATGTGATTATGGTGTGTTGTAAATAATGATTTTCGCGCAGTATTCAATTTATTATTACATACATAATAATTTCAATTCATTCGTAATTTTGTATTTAATTACTTTGACGAAGGAATTTATTGTGGGAATTGGATATTAATAAGTATATGAATTTCATTGAACAAGGATTCGTTTATTGTGTTTTATTTCACTTATAAACAACTAAAACAAGCAAATACGTATGTATTAAATTATTAATTAACACTAAATATATTACTAACAATAATAATACTATGTATTCTAGCGGGCCATCCCTTTCCAACAAAAAAAGAATCATTAAAATCGGTTCATAAACGACGAAGTTATCCGCGAAATCACATAAAAAACATTTCCCTCATTCTGACACAGTCGGGTAAAAAAAAGAAGTATGTAAGAACACTCCTCAGACTTTTTTTTAATAGAATATGTCATCATATCGGGGATCGGCCAAGCTGTTTGGAAGTTGTAGGGGAACATAGAAATAGTGCGGATAGACGCACAGACAGACGGACAGACAGACAACAAAAATTTATAGCTTTCCGCAGAAATTCAATTAAGTAAAACATTATCACCCGCATTGGAGCAGCGTGGTGGGCCTACGTTCCATATTCCCTCTTCTACATGGAGGGAGGCCTGGCCCTGTAGTGTAGTGGCTGTTAACACTATTTCGACATATAGACCAGACTTCTATTTTCCTTGTTTCGAAAAAATTAAAAGTATAGTATATGTTGAGTTAAAAGTTCGTGAGAAACAAATATCAATAAAGACCATACATTAAAAGTGAATAATACCTTACAAATTAATAAACAAGAAAATGGCTTTTTGATTCATTTATATGCAATAAAAATGAGTAGGAGAGATATACTAGAGGCCTGACTAGAACTGCAGTAAATTCCATTCAAGAACGAGTACTCAAAATTGCTCTAGTTGGATCCTACCAGATTTGGTTGGGCATGGTGAATAATTCGAGCAGTGAATTTTCAAGTCGCAAGTCTCGGCCACTGTTCGGCGTTTTCCTCTACCACTCGTTGGACCCGGCACCCGCACCAGCAATCCATGAACTGCTGAGATATTCGTCTCTACACAATTTAAAATACTCTAAATACTCAAATGAATCTACATTATTAGAATTGTAGTCTATCACTTACCTTAAGGTATTTCAATCTATTTTTTATTGACTACAAGATGGATCACACCTGATGTTAAGTGATGATGCAATGTAAGATGGAAGCGGGCTAACTTGTTCGGTTTCTACACGCTAAATCGCTTGGCGGTACGTCTTTGTCGGTAGGGTGGTAACTAGCCACGGCGAAAGCCACCAGCCAGACTAAGACAAATTAAGAAAAACCTCAATCTGCCCCGCCGGGGATCAAACCCAGAACCTCCTTCTTATAAATCCACCGCGTACTCCACTACGCCACAGAGGTCGTCAACTAACTAATTATTAACTAAGTATTACTAAGTACATTGTTTATTATTTAGTAATGAGCTAACGAGTTAACATAATTATGCAATAATTAATAGGTTAATTAAGGTAACTCAAGCGCAATGTTTGTTGACTTGAACAGTTTACGGGCCTCGTATACGCTAAACTTAGTCTTCGTCGAATCTACATGTCAAAGAAACCGCGGGACCTTTCCAAGTTCCAGTATCACAAGTAAGATGCATAATTTGCCAAAGACCTTCAGATGTTTATTATTTTAAAATTTCAAACGGAATATGTGAAATGATACGTATCGCTGGCCACAGGCGGCTCAGGATTGATGTGTTTGGGAGTCCCTAAAAAAGACCCATGTCTAGCAGACGTCCATCGGCTGTTAATGATGATTACTATTTTCCGAACCATTAGGGCTAACGCTAAAACTCGCGCGGGTGCGGGCGCAGGCGCACGCGGCGGGCGACTGCCGCGCGCCACAAATCCGCGAGCGGGCACCCGTCGCGTGCGCCCGTCTCAGTTAGCGCTGCTAGTGTAACTATGATGTCGAGCGTGTACAGTTGTGTCGAGTAGATTACCATGGATTATTTACTAATTTATTATTTGGCAAAAAGTCGTCAACGGAAAAAACGTCGACTGCATATTCTTGACAAGTAGGTTACTCAGCGGAGAATTTGATAATTCATTCGCCATACCCCATAATACTGGCCGAAATTGCACCTCAATTATTACGCGCTTTGTATCGATGTTCAGGATTGTACCTAGCCTCCGATGCGTGTGACCGTAGCATCTAGCGGCGCCTGTTTGATTTGTAGAAACAAACCCGCTCGCGTGTGCCCGTCGCGGGCGCCCGCGCCGTGTACCCGCCGCCCGCCGCGCGGGTGACAATCCGCCAACTTAAACGCCGCTTAAGTACTGGTCATTATTTAAAATGTCCTGAATTTGGTCCAGGAACATTCGCTTAGGTCTTCCCCTTCCAACATTTCTATTCATCCTCGCCTCATAAAACCAAAGAGAATAAGGGGTATAATCATTGATGGACCTCAAAAGTGACAATCGCAGAAATCTGATTCGTCACGTTTAAACGAGCGGACGGAGCAGCGTGATCTTTTGTAATTGAATTCGACGTCAAATTAATGGCCGGCCTAAGTGACCGAAACCGCTGTCCTTAAGTTGATTTAGTTCACTCCGGGACGACTCAATATCTTGGCCGTTCGCTCGTCATTATCTTTGAGAAATCAGTGTTGGTAGATGGCCAATAATTTGTTGGATCTAAATCTGGATTTTCATTGTTTTTTTACTTTTAAATGTTAATCCGGTGTGTGGAAGTCTTCACAAAAGGCATGTTGTCAGCAGTGGACTCCATCGGCTGATAATGATTATGATGTGGATGACTTAACAAGCAGATGGGTCATGGGGAGTACCAATAACGATCGAATAGAACAGAGCAACATAATATTCCAGGGTATTAAAGTTAAGCCTTTAATTATACGTTCATTTTACACCAGTTCATTTAGACGTCTACTTTCCAAAGACGGTGCCTGGCAGAAAAGCTTTTTTTTTTCGTTAACTAAACATTGGCCCTTGAACTGCTATCACCCCTAATGTTAAGTGATGATGTAATTTAAGATACAAGGGCTAACTGTTAATAAAATATCCACACTTCTTTCTTTTCTACAGATTCGTTGGAAGAAATAGTTTGTTTGTATAATAGCCACGGCGAGCCTCCCAAATATAAAGCCTCTAGATAAATTATAGATGTTTTTTTACACCATTTCATATGTGCCCGGCTTCGGCTGTAGTTGAACCGAAAACTACTTTACTAAATCCACCGCGCATACCACTGCGCCAAGCTGGCGGTAAAAGGTTGGCGGTAGTACGTCCCTGTTCTTGTTCCGTCAAAAAAGGTCTACTATTACAACTAATACAAATTTATACAAATTTTATTTCTGGTGTCAACCGTACCAAAAACGCTAAATCGCTTGGCGGTACTTCTTTATCAGCAGGGTGGAAACTATTCACACATATATGCTATTATATATATATGGAGCCACATACTATAAAGTACTTTTTCAATAAGCTAAAAAACTGTGAAACGTCTGAGGAGATCCACCTAGCAAGCAACACATAAACGTATTCCGGCTTTCAACGGAAAACGTGACCTGATTCATAATACGTATCTATCAAAGTGAAAATCCTGCTGACTACGGATGGAAAACGTCAATTTTTCACAATATCATTTTCTACAAGCTTTCCTCTGGTTTCGAAAAACATAGCTGAACTCTACAATATTCTTTGCTTCAATCTAATTTAAGGTTCAAATAAACTCTAAATTGTTCAAATCAAAATTTAAATCTGATAGCTAGGTAAAGCAAGATTCGTTCCTTCCTTTATATCTTCATATCTGGTCTAGATGTGGATTTTATTTTGATATAGAGGCAGAGATTAGAAGTAAAACAAAGTAATCCTACTATCATAAACGCGAATGATTGTATGTATGTTTGTTATTCTTTCACACTAAAGCTACAGAATGGATTTTGATGAAACTTTACAATAAAAGAGGTTATAAATCCGAATAGCACATTCACATTTTACGGGAACGGGAACTACGCAGATAAAATCAATTTATAACTTCAAATCACTAAATTACATGGTTGTGTTACACAAATATGGAACGCGTGGTGACGCGCGTCGGCGCTTAATTTCATTTTTACTCACGGAGGAGGTTCTTAATTCAACGTGTATTTTTTATGTATGACCATATTATGGTCCCATAGTCATCATGTTAGGATCTGATGGCCATATCCTGGGAAAATCGAAGTCACTCTTCAAATTTTATAGGCACACTTGCTTCTACTTTAAGGACGTTACCTAGAACCCACAAACTGCCTTACTACGTTAAATAAACATTCCTTAAACATGGCTGGCACCGATTTTATAAATATGTTTACTAAATTTTTTATTGTAATACAACATTGTATTTTAGCGATAAGAAAATAGAGATGATTTTGCTATAGGCAAAAATCATGATGCAACGCGACGTTTCGCCTCTGTGGCAATCTGAACTAAGCCTAAGACTGCTACTGCTACTGAATAAAGATAACAGAGTTTCTTTCAGGAGAACATTAACATTGTAATTTTAAAAATACTTCCCTATTTTTATTATATTATCACGAACCGTGATTTATTGCTGAAAGATTAAGAGGCTCCGTGTATTTTAATAAGATTGTGTTTTGACAAACGAGTTTGTAACTGAAAATTAAAGGACCGGAGCATAATTTAATCCAAGGGGCGGTCGAGTTCGAAACTAAATTTAATATTGTCTTATCTATTCGTATCTTCAAAAAGTTGCAACAAAAAAGATATATATTGATGCGATTTTATTTAGAAATATTTATTTAGGAATTTTATGTCGTAAAAATCTGGTTAAAAAACCAGCTAATCGAGCCCCTAGGAAAACACCAGCATCCAATTTTTGGATAGGCCGATATTTAAATGAACTAAATATGCTGTAATTTTAACAGATAAAAACTTGTCAAATTAAAAAAGTCAAGTGATTAAACGTTCTGCACAAAAACTTTGGGATGTCCCATTGGTTCAACGGACACATAAAAATTTGATTCAAAATCTTACAAGTGCTACAGATCGAGCTAGGCTTCTAGCTTTATTAGAGAAAGAATCTGGGTACTGGCTTCATGCTTTGCCATCAAAAAATCTCGGAACATTTTTGGATAATGAAACTTTTCGTGTGGCTCTAGGCCTCAGGTTGGGAACACCACTGTGCTTAGAGCACAGTTGTCCATGTGGAAAAGAGGTAAATAAATTTGGTATTCACGGGTTCTCATGCCAAAGGAGTGGCGGTAGGCTTTTTCGGCATGGCTCTCCTAATGATATAATAAAAAGGGCTCTTGCCACCATAAACGTTCCTGCGCTAATCGAGCCGTCAGGAATAAGCCGGGATGATGGCAAGAGACCTTGGATTGACGCTGGTTCCTTGGGAAGTGGGACGGGCCCTAATGTGGGACGCTACTTGCGTTGACACATTGGCTCCGTGTCATATCAGGGAGACAGAATCAAGACCAGGAGCCGCAGCAGAAAAGGCTGAAACCGGTAAGTGGCACAAGTATGCCTCTCTGACAGAGAGTTACATATTTGTACCTTTTGCCGTGGAGACCCTTGGGCCATGGAGTCGCAGTGCCAAAAAATTCTTCCGTAACATTTCACCGCGCCTGATTGCCTCAACTGGTGACCGAAGGGATGGCTCATTTTTTGCGCAAAGGGTTAGCCTGGCTATCCAACGCGGAAATGCAGCCAGTATTCTTGCCACCATTCCACGTGGGCATGATTTGTATAGTTATTAGGATAAGTTAGCTTAAGTTCCTTATTGTATTCTTTCCTAATAAAAAAAAAAAAAGTGATTAAAATATTAAGAATATTATCAAATAGATAGAATAGATGAGGTTACAATAGAAATTTGTTACGGTATTAGTACCAACGTTCCCGTAAAGCAGTCCGAGGCGACGAGCTGGAACACCGTGGGGTTTATTCGGTACACGACCGACATAATTTTCTTGCCTCTCCATGGCGAGTCCATCCATGAGGAATCCATGAGGAATTCTTTACGTAAAAAAAGGTTAGAACGGAAATATTTACATGCCATGATTTAATTTTGTTTAAGGTATAATTATATTTTAAACTTAAAGGAATGTTTGACAATATTCATAAATCAATGGAAAACAGAAAATTAAAAATAATAAGATTTTTATCAGTAAATGATACGTTAGGGAATTAATTGACTTCTTGGGGCCATAAAGTTATAGATTGCTGGATAATTACACTTACCTAATATGTGTAGCATTGATAAATGATAAATATAATTTGTTTGTCGGGCTCGTCAATAGCCGAGCACTAGCAAAGCCGCTCGTCGTTTCCACGGCCGTACGTAAGTTTAGGTGCACAACGAGTCTCAAATAAGCACTGTTCTGAAAAAAGCATTTGTGTTCGTCATAAGATCGACACTTCGCGGAGCAGAGTAGACCACGAGCTGAACGCTCGAGATATTATAGTCGTAGGAGCAAGAAATTTGTTAAACACGAGTCTTGCTTTTTTGAATATGTAATAACTGGTAATTAGTAAAAAGCTAAAATTAGTATAATTCAGTGTAATTATCCTAAATACTAATTTGAGCTATTAATTTCCATATGAACGAAATTTAAAGTAATAGCTTCTACAAAATGCGAGATAGATAGTTTTTGATAACTATAAATTTTTTAACAAAAAATAGAACCAACTCAAAACGCACTAAAAAGTAAAAAAATAACTGTGTCATTTAGTTTCTTTCATTTACTTAAGCATATCTATGAAGTCGGTGCCAGCAAGTTTAAGGAACATTTATTAAACGTAGTAAAACAGTTTGTGGGTTCTAGGTAATGTCCTTAAAGTAGAAACCTTGGCTGGCACCGACTCCTAGATATGCTTAAGTAAAAATAAAGCAACTAAATGACACAGTTATTTTTTACTTTTTAGTGCGTTTTGAGTCGGTTCTATGTTTTGTTAAAAAATTTTATTTCTTACTTTTTAGTGATTTATCACCACATAACGTACTCGTGCTATACTGTCATAGTATATATGGCACTTGTAGCCAAAAAGCTACCGATACTTACACAAAAACCGAAATCGCTGCAATACAATTTGATGAGTTCCTTCAATTTTCCCGGGATATCATCATCAGATCCTAACATGATGACAATGGGACCACCTTGGAAGTGTGCCCTTTCTAATAAAAAAGAATTATTAAAATCGGACAACTCTGTATTTATGCGTGGTCATACATAAAAAAAAATATACGTGTCAAATTGAGAACCTCCTCCGTTTTTTTTTCGTCGGTTAAAAATAATGATCCATTTGGAAATAAAATCATCTCCCTGGAGAGTTGATGAAAAGCCATCGTTATTTTCAATTAAAAGATTTAGGCCATCATTTTAATTAGATAGGGTATGTTATATATCGGTACAAAATCAAAATAATTTCATTTGGCTTACAAACTCCAGCCAAAATGGACTCCAACAGAAAAAAGCTTGTCAAAGAATATGTGAATGTGTTAAATTGCTTTTTATTGTGGCCTCTAAAATCTACAGGTTTCCTTAAAGTTGACACTAAAGACGGCAAACTTACTAAAAATACATTATCGAACGCACGCAACAGTGCAATCGTTATGCTCGTGCAAAATTTTGCTACCGTATATTTTCTTTATACATCCCATCGAATTAGTACACACTACATGGAAAGATATATCCTTGTGGCTTTGACAATGATGCAAAATTGTGCCTCAGTGAATGTGATAACATCATGTATAAGAAACGACAACACGGGTGTCGAGTTAGTGAACGGTTGTATCGACACTGATATTTTGCTGGGCGCAAACGAAACGAAATTTATGAGATGCATAGCTATCAGAACTTACATTGTCACGTGTCTGAATGTTCTGATTCTTCTGACGTTAATTGTACCTGTTGCGTTTATATTTTGGTGGAGTAAAGTATACTGGGACATTATGTTATGTACACTGTTGTGGTCTATAACATATTACTGTGCCTACGACAACGCTTTGTATCAGACACTGCTTATTTTTCAAACACTACGCATCCAATATTTAAACGTGGCATTAATCAAACTGGCCAAATTAAACTCGTCATACTTTCCTAGGAATTTCGTTTTTTCTGCATTATTTTGGATGAGAAAGTTCGATGACTTCGTGAAATTTCACAAACGCGCTGATCGCCAACAATTTGTGGATGCCTACAAAATGATATTTGTACAAATACGAAGAATCGAGAAATGTTTCCGATTTCAAGTGAGTTTTTTAATTATTCTGGAGTTGTATTTATATTCTTTTTTTTGTGTTCTTCCTTATTTACATATCTGAAGAACTTATATAATCACATAAGCTCATTTGTACAGGAAGATTTAAATTTTCAGATATTCGTATTCACAATTTTTATAGTTGGCGCCATATTCGGAGCTGTGCAAACAATCATCGAATTCATTAAAGCGACAGTAAGTTTTTTAAAAAAATATTATAAATATTAAACTAGCAGTACGAGTACTTAAGGTGGTAGGAATAAAAAATTAAGTTCGTAAATTATTCGAACCACCAAAAATTACCCCTAATCCTTATCCCTAAAGATGATTAGAGGCCATTAAATAAGCTCTACTAACCTTCACATAGAAACTAACAGAAATTTAAAATTATAATCATTGTAAACCATAAAGATGTATGATTTTTTAAAAAGAGCATCTGTCGAGTTTCTTGCCGGCTCTTCTCAGCAGATGACTGACCTTCCGAGCCGGTGGTTGAGTCACTACAAACATGAATTCGATGTTTCAAAAATGCTTGGAAAATAAACCCAAATTAAACTAATTTTTATTTTGATTAAAATGTATTTTTAGGATACAAATTTGGTACCAACATTTGTAATGTGTCTGACGATTGTTTGGACTACGTTGATATACGTAACATGTGTATTACAACAAGACCTGTTTTATGAACAGATTCGACAAACTAAACTAATATGTACCTATATACAACTAAAACCATCTATACCAGGTGAGATTTTTTATTTTAGTTATTTAACTAGCAGACGTCCACGTCTTCGCCCGTGAGAAAATAAATGCAAGGAGACAAAAACTATTGATGAGAGCGAGATACAGAAATGTCCAGAGATTATATTTATGTCATTGAATAGTAGAGATCACATAATAACAAAGTTACATGTTACATGATTTTTGAACTTTACGCTAATTCGACAATAGAAACGTGATTTAGAACACAAAATAGATTGAATCTGATTTTTTTTAATATTATTTCGTTGACTGTTTAGTGAAAAACCGGTAGCTGTTTAAAAATTGTACATTTAAATTAAACAGTTTAATATGCGCATACGTTATAACCTGGGGCAAATTTTGGATAGATAGATTATACCCTGGATTGAAACATAGATATCTTTTGTCTCGATATTACGTCACGAGAACGGGTATTACGAGGGTGCTGCTGTAGCTAGTAATGGTTAGATTTTTAAATCATAATAAATTATAATTATTTAATTTCCAGAACACATAATACAACTCGCTGAAACTATCAACGAGACCATACGTTTTAGGAGTCCGCACATATCCATCTACGGAATATTTAACTTTGAGACCAGCACGATTATAAAGTTGGCATCTATCATCCTGATATATATCATTACGCAACTGCAGATGAATTTCCCTCAAGATTTATAATCAACGAAATAATTTACAACTTTAAGTACAACCAAATAAACATATTACCACATAAGTAGATAAAAGGAACAGAGACAAAGCTTCATACTACCGCGCGAATCTGTTGCACCACTACAAGCACGCAATGCATGTGTGAGTGACCACCAGCTGCTTGTCGCGTACGCGGCGAGACTGGAAACTCCCGGTTTAGCTGGCACAGTTAGTTGACAATCTTAGGGTCATATCAGTGTGGCGTGTTGTTTGTTTGGTTGTTTAATTTGCCTTAACCTATTGTGACAATCCTACCAACGATTCTGCGCGTTCTTAAGCTTTGCCACTGTTCCTTTTATCCAATCATGTGATATTACTTAGGCTAAAATGTATATTTATAGATATAGGAAAAGTAATAACGAGATTAAAATGGAAATGGCTGGACATATATGTAACAAGATCAAACGAAAAATGAAAAATAGTCACTTCCTGGTAACCAGGGGCCGCTAAACGAGAAAGAGGCAGGCGAATTACCAAGTGGAAGGACGATTTAACTGTCTTCCAAGGCACTCAGTGGACATGATCAACCTTGGATACAATATAATGGAAGAGGAAGGCGAAGCCTTTGCCCAACTGTGGGATGAAATTTAGCTAATAATAATTTTATAATTTTCTTGTAAGATAATTTGTTACTGGCTTAAATAAATAAACAAAATTACTTGCAACCCATTTGTGTAATGAATTGCTTTCAACACGCAATTACTTTCAGAGTTTGTGATGTGAGTCATGGATAAAGTCAGATTTTATCTATATTTTAATTTTTATAAATTAAATCTGGAAATTTGTGGTGTTTCACCTAACTTGGCAAACACTGGAAGCCCACCAACCTAAATTAGAGCAGCGTGGTGGGTCTGAACTTCAACTCTCCTAACAAAGAAGAATTCGTCACTTATTAGGTATAATGTCATTTACTTATTAACATGACATCCTATGTATACTTCCCCCACTTATATTAATTACACACAGTATACAAAAGCTTACAAAATATTGTAAAAGCCGAAAGCCTCCAACGTATTTCGCGATGGCGGACGTATTTATAAAACATGTACATTCCCTTCCTGTGCCGCAATTTTACGCTAAAGTTATACTTTGTTTAAAGCGAGTCCTCGTTGTGAACTATTTTTAAAGTCCCGCGAAACAATATGAAACAAAAGAGAAATAAGACGGGATCAAAATATTATGTAGCCCAAGGGCCCATCTTAAAATGTTCTAAAATGTACAATTATGCAAACAAATAAAATTGAAGTGTCTCTTTGTAATTAAAACGAATTTCATATTATTATAAGAAAATACATAACATCACTTCTCATTCCCATAGGGGTAGACAGAGACTACATCCTTGCATTTTCTACGACTCTTCCATACTTAGCTTCTTCCACTCACATTAATCCTTTCATACAAGCGATACGAAAGAATTAATACATTTACTGAAACATGTGCTTAAAATACTACTTATTATATGTACTTTAAGAAATTATCTAGAAAAATCAATAAAATTGTTTCAAGCGAGTTTGTTTCTCGAGTTTTTGCGACTTTAACATAATTATATTAAATTATTTCTTTTTATTTATATATAGTAACAAATTAATATATTACATTTAATTCGGCGTTTAAAACGTTGGATGGAGCCAAAAATAAAGATAGGAATCACATTCAAATTAACTATAAACTAATAAACTAAGATACGGACTTACCTAGTTTAAGTTCCAGGAATTTATTGTATAAACTAATAGTTAACTTTCCAAATAAATATATTCTTCTTTTTTAGTTTTTATTGAAATGTTTTACCCACACTTAAGGCATTATTATTATTCAAAAATTGATAACATAATATCAGTTCCGCAATTTTTGATATTATGTTTATTCTTAAATATAAATAATCCCTTAAGTGTGGGTAACACTTTTCAATAAAAACTAAAAAAGAATAAAATACTAATATTTCATCTTTAAAACTGAAGAGCGTCATTCATAATATGAGCCTTCAATGTCATTGTAACATGTTCAGTTCATACTGTAGATGGTAATATTTGATTTCTCGTGGACGGAGAGACGGCGATCGCTATTCAATAATAAAGGAATTTATAACGAGTTAACCTACCACTCTAACAAAATAAATAAATCGTGCAAGCAACAGAAAATCTACATAACGATTTTATTTATAGCGGTTTAAATTTCCATTTACTTTGTTGTAATTAAAATAACAGTTAAATTACGATTGTAATATGTACATAAATTATGTTATTATGGTGTGTTATAAATAATGATTTTCGCGCAGTATTCAATTTATTATTACATACATAATAATTTCAATTCATTCGTAATTTTGTAGTTAATTACTTTGACGAAGAAATTTATTGTGGGAATTCGATATTAATAAGTATATGAATTTCGTTGAACAAGGATTCGTTTATTGTATTTCATTTCACTTATAAACAACTAAAACAAGCAAATACGTATGTATTAAATTATTAATTAACACTAAATATATTATTAACAATAATAATACTATGTATTCTAGCGGGCCATCCCTTTCCAACAAAAAAAGAATTAAAATCGGTTCATAAACGACGAAGTTATCCGCGAAATCACATAAAAAACATTTCCCTCATTCTGACACAGTCGGGTAAAAAAAAGAAGTATGTAAGAGCACTCCTCAGACTTTTTTTAATAGAATATGTCATCATATCGGGGATCAGCCAAGCCGTTTGGAAGTTGTAGGGGAACATAGAAATAGTTCGGATAGACGCACAGACAGACAGACAGACAGACAGACAACAAAAATTTATAGCATTCCGCAGAAATTCAATTAAGTAAAACATTATCACTCTAACCCGCATTGGAGCAGCGTGGTGGGCCAACGTTCCATATACCCTCTTCTACATGGAGGGAGGCCTGGCCCTGTATTGTAGTGGCTGTTAACACTATTTCGACATATAGACCAGACTTCTAATTTCCTTGTTTCGAAAAAATTAAAAGTATAGTATATGTTGAGTTAAAAGTTCATGAGAAACAAATATCAATAAAGACCATACATTAAAAGTGAATAATACCTTACAAATTAATTAACAAGAAAATGGCTGTTTGATTAATTTATATGCAATAAAAATGAGTGGGAGAGATATACTAGAGGCCTGACTAGAACTGCAGTAAATTCCATTTAAGAACGAGTACTCAAAATTGCTCTAGTTGGATCCTACCAGATTTGGTTGGGCATGGTGAATAATTCGAGCAGTGAATTTTCAAGTCGCAAGTCTCGGACACTGTTTGGCGTTTTTCTCTCTGCCACATGATGGACCCGGCGCCCGCACCAGCAATCCATGAAATGCTGAGATATTCGTCTAAAATACTCAAAATACTCAAATAAATCTACATTATTAGAATTGTAGTTTATCACTTACCCTAAGGTATTTCAATCTATTTTTTTATTGACTACAAGATGGATCACACCTGATGTTAAGTGATGATGCAATCTACGATGGAAGCGGGCTAACTTGTTAGATGTTGGATGAAATCCACACCCCTTTCGGTTTCTACACGCTAAATCGCTTGGCGGTACGTCTTTGTCGGTAGGGTGGTAACTAGCCACGGCAAAAGCCACCAGCCAGACCAAGACAAATTAAGAAAAACCTCAATCTGCCCCGGGGATCAAACCCAGAACCTCCTTCTTATAAATCCATCGCTTACTCCACTACGCCACAGAGGTTGTCAACTAAATAACTAACTATTAACTAAACATTACTAAGTATATTGTTTATTATTTACTAATGAGCTAACGAGTTAACATAATTATGCAATAATTAATAGGTTAATTAAGGTAACTCAAGCGCAATGTTTGTTGACTTGAACAGTTTACGGGCCTCCTATACGCTAAACTTAGTCTTCGTCGAATCTACATGTCAAAGAAACCGCGGGACCTTTCCAAGTTCCAGTATCACAAGTTAGATGCATAATTTGCCAATACCTTTAGATGTTTATTATTTTAAAATTGCAAACGGAATATGTGAAATGATACGTATCGCTGGCCACAGGCGGCTCAGGATTGTTGTGTTTGGAAGTCCCTAAAAAAGACCCATGTCCAGCAGTGGACCTCCATCGGCTGTTAATGATGATTACTATTTTCCGAACCATTAGTGCTAACGCTAAAACTCGCGCGGGTGCGGGCGCGGGCGCACGCGGCGGGCGACCGCCGCGCGCCACAAATCCGCGAGCGGGCACCCGTTGCGTGCGCCCGTCTCAGTTAGCGCTGCTAGTGTAACTTTGATGTCGAGCGTGTACAGTTGTGTCCAGTAGATTACCATGGATTATTTACTAATTTATTATTTGGCAAAAAGTCGTCAACGGAAAAAACGTCGACTGCATATTCTTGACAAGTAGGTTACTCAACGGAGAATTTGATAATTCATTCGCCATACCCCATAATACTGGCCGAAATTGCACCTCAATTATTACGCGCTTTGTATCGATGTTCAGGATTGTACCTAGCCTCCGATGCGTGTGACCGTAGCATCTAGCGGCGCCTGTTTGATTTGTAGAAACAAACCCGCTCGCGTGTGCCCGTCGCGGGCGCCCGCGCCGTGTACCCGCCGCCCGCCGCGCGGGTGACAATCCGCCAACTTAAACGCCGCTTAAGTACTGGTCATTATTTAAAATGTCCTGAATTTGGTCCAGGAACATTCGCTTAGGTCTTCCCCTTCCAACATTTCTATTCATCCTCGCCTCATAAAACCAAAGAGAATAAGGGGTATAATCATTGATGGACCTCAAAAGTGACAATCGCAGAAATCTGATTCGTCACGTTTAAACGAGCGGACGGAGCAGCGTGATCTTTTGTAATTGAATTCGACGTCAAATTAATGGCCGGCCTAAGTGACCGAAACCGCTGTCCTTAAGTTGATTTAGTTCACTCCGGGACGACTCAATATCTTGGCCGTTCGCTCGTCATTATCTTTGAGAAATCAGTGTTGGATCTAAATGTGGAATTTCATTGTTTTTTACCCGACTGCGTCAGAAGGAGGGTTATATTTTTCGAGCGTATGTATGTATGTATGTATGAATGTATGTATGTATGTATGTATGTATGTATGTATGTATGTATGTATGTATGTATGTATGTATGTCCATTTCTTCGGCACGCACTACAGCCTTAACGACTGAACAGATTTTGACATGTGAGGTGTCGTTGAATTTGTGAAAATTGTGGTAGTGATATAGGCTATATAAATTTTCAAAACGGCAGCTGTAAATGGAGGAAAAAAGCGGGGATGTGTGTATATCTTTCTTCTATCTTAGCAATATGGGTATCAAATGAAAGGTTATAAAAAGACCATTTAAAAAAATATAAATATCATATCTTGTTTATATTGCCGTTTTAACAAAAAATGGCATAAAGTGTACGGAGTCATTTCTATACCATAAACTAAAACAAAAAAGTCTCAAATAAAATTATTATTATAAAAACAAAAAACCCGACTGCATAGAAGTTATGAACTGAAAAGAGAAAAACAAGGATCACTGACTATATCCATATAACATTCTAAATACTTTATGGTGCTGCAGGCGGGGACAAACGTAGTCTTGGTAGATCTTTCTTTCCCCGCAGAAAATAAAGTATTTTGTCCCCGCTTGCATCTCCATAAAGTATTTAGAATTTTATTGTTTAGTGATCCTTGTTTTTCTCTTTTCAGCTCATTACTTCTATGCAGTCGGGTTTTTTGTTTTTATAATAACAATTTTATTTGTTTTAAATGTTAAACCGGTGTGTAGAAGTCTTCACAAAAGGCATGTTGTCAGCAGTGGACTCCATCAGCTGATAATGATTATGATGTGGATGACTTAACAAGCAGATGGGTCATGGGGAGTACCAATAACGATCGAATAGAACAGAGCAACATAATAGGGTATTAAAGTTAAGCCTTTAAATATATGTTTTTTACACCAGTTCATTTGAGACGTACGTATATGTTAAGCCCGTGTCCGTAGTTCCGAAAACTACTTTAGACCAAATCACAGATATGGTGCTTGGCGGAAAAGTTTTTTTTTTTATTAACTACAAGTTGGCCCTTGACTGCTATCACACCTGATGTTAAGTGATGATGCAATCTAAGATGGAAGCGGGCTAACTTGTTAGGAGTAGGACGATATCCACACCCCTTTCGGTTTCTACACGACATCGTACCGGAACGCTAAATCGCTTGGCGGCACGTATTTGTCGGTAGGGTGGTAACTAGCCACGGCGAAAGCCTCCCACCAGCCAGACCAAGACAAATTAAGAAAAATCTCAATCTGAGCCGCCGGGAATCGAACCCAGGACCTCCGTCTTATAAATCCACCGCGCATACCACTGCGCCAAGCTGGCGGCAAAAGGTTGGCGGTAGTACGTCCCTGATTTTGCTCCGTCAAATAAGCTCTACTTCACACATATATGCTATTATACACATATGGAGCCACATACTATAAAGTACTTTTTCAATAAGCTAAAAAACTGTGAAACGTCTGAGGAGATCCACCTAGCAAGCAACACATAAACGTATTCCGGCTTTCAACGGAAAACGTGACCTGATTCATAATACGTATCTATCAAAGTGAAAATCCTGCTGACTACGGATGGAAAACGTCAATTTTTCACAATATCATTTTCTACAAGCTTTCCTCTGGTTTCAAAAAACATAGCTGAACTTTACAATATTCTTCGCTTCAATCTAATTTAAGGTTCAAATAAGATTAACTCTAAATTGTACAAATCAAAATTTAAATCTGATAGCTAGGTAAAGCAAGATTCGTTCCTTCCTTTATATCTTCATATCTGGTCAAGATGTGGATTTTGATTTTGATATAGAGGCAGAGATTAGAAGTAAAACAAAGTAATCCTACTATCATAAACGCGAATGATTGTATGTATGTTTGTTACTCTTTCACACTAAAGCTACAGAATGGATTTTGATGAAACTTTACAATAATAGAGGTTATAAATCCGAATAGCACATACACATTTTACGGGAACGGGAACTACGCAGATAAAATCAGGGTGTCCTCTAGTTCATTTATAACTTCAAATCACTAAATAACACGGTTGTGTTATACAAATATGGAACGCGCGCTTAATTCCATTTTTAACCGACAAAAAAAAACGGAGGAGGTTCTTAATTCAACGTGTATTTTTTTTATGTATGACCATATTATGGTCCCATAGTCATCATGTTAGGATCTGATGGCCATATCCTGGGAAAATCGAAGTCACTCTTTAAATTTTATAGGCACACTTGCTTCTACTTTAAGGACGTTACCTAGAACCCACAAACTGCCTTACTACGTTAAATAAACATTCCTTAAACATGGCTGGCACCGACTTCATAAATATGCTTCAGTAAATTAAAGCAACTAAACGTCGCAGTTATTTTTTACTTTTTAGTGCGGTTTCGGTTCAATTTGTTTACTAAATTTTTTATTGTAATACAACATTGTACTTTAGCGATAAGAAAATAGAGATGAATTTGCTATAGGCAAAAATCATGACGCAACGCGACGTTTCGTCTCTGTGCCAGTCTGAACTAAGCCTAAGACTGCTACTGCTACTGAATAAAGATAACAGAGTTTCTTTCAGGAGAACATTAACATTGTAATTTTAAAAATACTTCCCTATTTTTATTATATTATCACGAACCGTGATTTATTGCTGAAAGATTAAGAGGTTCCGTGTATTTTAATAAGATTGTGTTTTGACAAACGAGTTTGTGACTGAAAATTAAAGGACCGGAGCATAATTTAATCCAAGGGGCGGTCGAGTTCGAAACTAAATTTAATATTGTCTTATCTATTTGTATCTTCAAAAAGTTGCAAGAAAAAAGATATATATTGATGCGATTTTATTTAGAAATATTTATTTAGGAATTTTATGTCGTAAACATCTGGTTAAAAAACCAGCTAATCGAGCCCCTATGAAAACACCAGCATCCAATTTTTTGGATAGGCCGATATTTAAATGAACTAAATATGCTGTAATTTTAACAGATAAAAACATGTCAAGTGATTAAAAAAGTCAAGTGATTCAAATATTAAGAATATTATCAAATAGATAGAATAGATGAGGTTAGAAAAGAAATTTGTTACGGTATTAGTACCAACGTTCCCGTAAAGTAGTCCGAGGCGACGAGCTGGAACACCGTGGGGTTTATTCGGTACACGACCGACATAATTTTCTTGCCTCTCCATGGCGAGTCCATCCATGAGGAATCCATGAGGAATTCTTTACGTAAAAAAAGGTCAGAACGGAAATATTTACATGCCATGATTTAATTTCGTTTAAGGTATAATTATATTTTAAACTTAAAGGAATGTTTGACAATATTCATAAATCAATGGAAAACAGAAAATTAAAAATAATAAGATTTTTATCAGTAAATGATACGTTAGGGAATTAATTGACTTCTTGGGGCCATAAAGTTATAGATTGCTGGATAATTACACTTACCTAATATGTGTAGCATTGATAAATGATAAATATAATTTGTTTGTCGGGCTCGTCAATAGCCGAGCACTAGCGAAGCCGCTCGTCGTTTCCACGGCCGTACGTAAGTTTAGGTGCACAACGAGTCTCAAATAAGCACTGTTCTGAAAAAAGCATTTGTGTTCGTCATAAGATCGACACTTCGCGGAGCAGAGTAGACCACGAGCTGAACGCTCGAGATATTATAGTCGTAGGAGCAAGAAATTTGTTAAACACGAGTCTTGCTTTTTTGAATATGTAATAACTGGTAATTAGTAAAAAGCTAAAATTAGTATAATTCAGTGTAATTATCCTAAATACTAATTGGAGCTATTAATTTCCATATGAACGAAAATTAAAGTAATAGCTTCTACAAAATGCGAGATAGATAGTTTTTGATAACTATAAATTTTTGAACAAAAAATAGAACCAACTCAAAACGCACTAAAAAGTAAAAAATAACTGTGTCATTTAGTTGCTTTCATTTACTTAAGCATATCTATGAAGTCGGTGCCAACCAAGTTTAAGGAACATTTATTTTACGTAGTAAAGCAGTTTGTGGGTTCTAGCTAACGTCCTTAAAGTAGAAATCTTGGCTGGCACCGACTCCTAGATATGCTTAAGTAAATTAAAGCAACTAAATGACATTATTATTTTTTACTTTTTAGTGCGTTTTGAGTCGGTTCTATTTTTTGTTAAAATTTTTTATTTCTTACTTTTTAGTGATTTATCGCGACGTAACGTACTCGTACTATACTGTCATATTATTCGGCACTAGTAGCCAAAAAGCTACCGATACCGAGATAAAAACCGAAATCGCTGTAAGCGTGCCTCCAAAATTTTAAGGGTTCCTTCAATTTCCCCAGGATATAATCATCAGGTCCAAACGTATCCAGAAAGTATTTCCTTTCTAATAAAAAAAGAATTATCAAAATCGGACAACTCTGTAAAAATTTATTCGTGGTCATAAAAAAAATATATAATACATACATACATACATAAAAAAAATATATATACGTATCGAATTGTGAACCTTCTCCGTTTTTTTTTGTTGGTTAAAAATAATGATCCATTTGGAAATAAAATCATCTCCCGGGAGAGTTGATTAAAAGCCATCATTATTTTCAATTAAAAGATTTAGGCCATCATTTTAATTAGATAGGGTATGTT
Source organism: Mycalesis mineus (assembly GCA_034621355.1). NCBI lineage: Eukaryota > Metazoa > Arthropoda > Insecta > Lepidoptera > Nymphalidae > Mycalesis > Mycalesis mineus. The sequence goes on from CM067882.1 coordinate 4,302,427, forward strand.
ATATATCAGTACAAAATCAAAATAATTTCATTTGGCTTACAAACTCCAGCCAAAATGGACTCCAATAGAAAAAAGCTTGTCAAAGAATATGTGAATGTGTTAAATTGCTTTTTATTGTGGCCTCTAAAATCTACAGGTTTCCTTAAAGTTGACACTAAAGACGGCAAACTTACTAAAAATACATTATCGAACGCTCGTAACAGTGTAATCGTTATGCTCCTGCAAAATTTTACTACCGTATATTTTCTTCATACATCCCATCGAATTAGTACACACTACATGGAAAGATATATCCTTGTGGCTTTGACAATGATGCAAAATTGTGCCTCAGTGAATGTGATAACATCATGTATAAGAAAGGACAACACGGGTGTCGAGTTAGTGAACGGTTGTATCGACACTGATATTTTGCTGGGCGCAAACGAAACGAAATTTATGAGATGCATAGCTATCAGAACTTACATTGTCACGTGTCTGAATGTTCTGATTCTTCTGACGTTAATTGTACCTGTCGCGTTTATATTTTGGTGGAGTGAAGTATACTGGGACATTATGTTATGTACACTCTTATGGTCTATAACATATTACTGTGCCTACGACAACGCTTTGTATCAGACACTGCTTATTTTTCAAACACTACGCATCCAATATTTAAACGTGGCATTAATCAAACTGGCCAAATTAAACTCGTCATACTTTCCTAGGAATTTCGTTTTTTCTGCATTATTTTGGATGAGAAAGTTCGATGACTTCGTGAAATTTCACAAACGCGCTGATCGCCAACAATTTGTGGATGCCTACAAAATGATATTTGTACAAATACGAAGAATCGAGAAATGTTTCCGACTTCAAGTGAGTTTTTTAATTATTCTGGAGTTGTATTTATATTCTTTTTTTTGTGTTCTTCCTTATTTACATTTTTGAAGAACTTATATAATCACATAAGCTCATTTGTACAGGAAGATCTAAATTTTCAGATATTCGTATTCACAATTTTTGTAGTTTGCGCCATATTCGGGGCTGTGCAAACAATCATCGAATTCATTAAGGCGACAGTAAGTTTTTTAAAAAAATATTATAAATATTAAACTAGCAGTACGAGTACTTAAGGTGGTAGGAATAAAAAATTAAGTTCGTAAATTGTTCGAACCACCAAAAATTACCCCTAATCCTTATCCCTAAAGATGATTAGAGGCCATTAAATAAGCTCTACTAACCTTCACATAGAAACTAACAGAAATTTAAAATTATAATCATTGTAAATCATAAAGATGTATGATTTTTTAAAAAGAGTATCTGTCGAGTTTCTTGCCGGCTCTTCTCAGCAGATGACTGACCTTCCGAGCCGGTGGTTGAGTCACTACAAACATAAATTCGATGTTTCAAAAATGCTTGGAAAATAAACCCAAATTAAACTAATTTTTATTTTGATTAAAATGTATTTTTAGGATACAAATTTGGTACCAACATTTGTAATGTGTCTGACGATTGTTTGGACTACGTTGATATACGTAACATGTGTATTACAACAAGACCTGTTTTATGAACAGATTCGACAAACTAAACTAATATGTACCTATATACAACTAAAACCATCTATACCAGGTGAGATTTTTTATTTTAGTTATTTAACTAGCAGACGTCCACGTCTTCGCCCGTGAGAAAATAAATGCAACCTTCTAAAAAGACAAAAACTATTGATGAGAGCGAGATACAGAAATGTCCAGTGATTATATTTATGACGTTGAATAGTAGAGATCACATAATAACAAAGTTACATGTTACATGATTTTTGAACTTTACGCTAATTCGACAATAGAAACGTGATTTAGAACACAAAATAGATTGAATCTGATTTTTTTTATATTATTTCGTTGACTGTTAGTGAAAAACCGGTAGCTGTTTAAAAATTGTGCATTTAAATTAAACAGTTTAATATGCGCATACGTTATAACCTGGGGCAAATTTTGGATAGATAGATTATACCCTGGATTGAAACATAGATATCTTTTGTCTTGATATTTCGTCACGAGAACGGGTATTACGAGGGTAAAACTGTAATGGTTAGATTTTTAAATCATAATAAATTATAATTATTTAATTTCCAGAACACATAATACAACTCGCTGAAACTATCAACGATACCATACGTTTTAGGAGTCCGCACATATCCATCTACGGAATTTTTAACTTTGAGACCAGCACGATTATAAAGTTGGCATCTATCATCCTGATATATATCATTACGCAACTGCAGATGAATTTCCCTCAAGATTTATAATCAACGAAATAATTTACAACTTGAAGTACAACCAAATAAACATATTACCACATAAGTAGATAAAAGGAACAGAGACAAAGCTTCATACTACCGCGCGAATCTGTTGCACCACTACAAGCACGCAATGCATGTGTGAGTGACCACCAGCCGCTTGTTGCGTACGCGGCGAGACTGGAAACTCCTGGTTTAGCTGGCACAGTTAGTTGACAATCTTAGGGTCATATCAGTGTGGCGTGTTGTTTGTTTGGTTGTTTAATTTGCCTTAACCTATTGTGACAATCCTACCAACGATTCTGCGCGTTCTTAAGCTTTGCCACTGTTCCTTTTATCTATTCATGTGATATTACTTAGGCTAAAATATATATTTATAGATATAGGAAAAGTAATAAAGAGATTAAAATGGAAATGGCTGGACATGTATGTAACAAGATCAAACGAAAAATCAAAAATAGTCACTTCCTGGTAACCAGGAGCCGCTAAACGAGAAAGAGGCAGGCGAATTACCAAGTGGAAGGACGATTTAACTGTCTTCGAAGGCACTCAGTGGACATGATCAACCTTGGATACAATATAATGGAAGAGGAAGGCGAAGCCTTTGCCCAACTGTGGGATGAAATTTAGCTAATAATAATTTTATAATTTTCTTGTAAGATAGTTTGTTACTGGCTTAAATAAATAAACAAAATTACTTACAACCCATTTGTGTAATGAATTGCTTTCAACACGCAATTGCTTTCAAAGAGTTCGTGATGTGAGTCATGGATAAAGTCACAATTTATCTATATTATAAGTTTTATGTTTAAATCTGGAAATTTGTGGTGTTTTAACTAACTTGGCAAACACCCGAATGTCCTCTTCAATCCTACTACTCCAATATATCTAAAAGAGCGATTTCACTTCCTCCATTCCACTCATTGTCGCTCTCTTAGATCTGAAGATAACCTTCTCCTAAAAATTCCTTCTCACAACTCTTCCTTCTACTCTAAATCCTTCTTTGTTAAATCTGCTCGGCTGTGGAACTCTTTACCTCTAGAGATTCGGCGTGCTCAATCACTAGTTACTTTTAAACGGCTGGTGAATGGGCATTTCTATCCCCCATAAAATCGTTATGATTCCTCAATTAAGTCTCGTACTCACTTATTTGTGTATATATTACATTATCATTGTTTACTCTCTCCCTTCAATATCGTCTAGTTTCTATTATTTTCATTTATTTACTATTTTTTTTTTTATTATTTTTTTTTTATTTACTATATGGGAACTTTTGTATATATGTATGTATGTATGTGTGTACCTATGTATGTATGTATGTATGTATGTATGTATCTATGTATGTATGTATTTGTGTATGTATGTATTTATTTAGTATTTTATGTAAGTATATTCTATATTACATAATTTGATAGATACAATAACTTCCTATACTTCACTGTACGTACACCCGAACCTCTCCAATGAATGCACTTTTCCTCTTCAATATTGGTTGTCTGGAAGAGATCGCTCATTAGCGATAAGACCGCCAATTGTACATTTTTTTTTTAGTTATTTTCTATTTGTAAGATTTTTTTTATTATTTGGTGTACAATAAAGAGTATTCATTCATTCATTCACCCGAAGCCCACCAACCTAAATTAGAGCAGCGTGGTGGGTCTGAACTTCAACTCTCCTAACAAAGAAGAATTCGTCACTTATTAGGTATAATGGCATTTACTTATTAACATGACATCCTATGTATACTTTCCCCACTTATATTAATTACACACAGTATACAAAAGCTTACAAAATATTGTAAAAGCCGAAAGCCTCCAACGTATTTCGCGACGGCGGACGTATTTATAAAACATGTACATTGCCTTCCTGTGTCGCAATTTTACGCTAAAGTTATACTTTGTTTAAAGCGAGTCCTCGTTGTGAACTATTTTTAAAGTCCCGCGAAACAATATGAAACAAAAGAGAAATAAGACGGGATCAAAATATTATGTAGCCCAAGAGTCCATCTTAAAATGTTCTAAAATGTAAAAGTATGCAAATAAATAAAATTGAAGTGTCTCTTTGTAATTAAAACGAATTTCATATTATTATAAGAAAATACATAACATCACTTCTCATTCCTATAGCGGTAGACAGAGACTACGTCCTTGCATTTTCCACGACTCTTCCATACTTAGCTTCTTCCACTCACATTTATCCTTTCATACAAGCGATACGAAAGAATGAATACATTTACTGAAACATGTCTTTAAAATACTACAATTATTATATTTTTTATATAAGAAATTATCTAGAAAAATCAATAAAATTGTTTCAAACGAGTTTGTTTCTCGAGTTTTTGTGACTTTAACATAATTATATTAAATGATTTTTATTTATTAATAATATATAGTAACAAATTAATATATTACATTTAATTCGGCGTTTAAAACGTTGGATGGAGCCGAAAATAAAGATAGGAATCACATTCAAATTGTTTAATGGCCCCTAAGATACGGGCTTATCTAGTTTAAGTTCCAGGAATTTATTGTATAAACTAATAGTTAACTTTCCAAATAAATATATTCTTCTTTTTTAGTTTTTATTGAAAAGTGTTACCCACACTTAAGGCATTATTTATATTTAAGAAGAAACATAATTTCAAAAATTGATAACATAATATCAGTTCCGCAATTTTTGATATTATGTTTATTCTTAAATATAAATAATCCCTTAAGTGTGGGTAACACTTTTCAATAAAAACTAAAAAAGAATAAAGTACTAACATTTCATCTTTAAAACTGAAGAGCTTCATTTGTAATATGAGCCTTCAATGGTATTGTTACATGTTCAGTTCATACTGTAGATGGCATTACAGGCCGTATACCTGTATATCAAAAACATAATATCAAAGTACGATTTCGGCACCGACGTCATAGGGATCGTGGCCTAGCGGGTTCGAATCCCGTCGGTTCCATATAAATATATTCTTGTTCTTACTACATCTTCAATAGCCCATCTAATTAAATATTAATTAATTGAGCTATCATTTGGACTCTATTCAAAGCTTTTGTCTCTGCCACACGATGGACCCGGCACTCACATGGTAAAAATGGAGTGCTTAGATATTCATTTCTATTTACATAGATTTTTGTCAATAGTAACGACACCCGATCGTGAGACTATAAATTATTCTACAAGAAATGGAACAGATAAAAATGTTTTATTTTTAAGGTAAATAGTTTCACAGTACTCGTACCTTTCTATTCAGGTTTTGCAATAGGAGAAACATTTTCCAACGTTCGGCGGACGGTTTCCTTCTTTTATCTATTGAATTGAACCGTTCAATAGAATTTATTTCTATAATGATAAGGCAACAATAACGGTCCGATGGCTTTCCTACATAAACTCAAACACAATCTGTATGTTAAAAGTTAGATTCATGAGATATTATTTTAAAATCAGAAACGAATCTGAATTGAAATTAGTACTAAAATATATTATTACATTTAGTCATTATTTGCATTTTTTGATTTTATTCTGGAAATTCAATAGATCAGAATTCAATAGTAGATAATGTAGGATGACTGCCTCGTTGGTCTAGTGGTTAGCCTATGTGGTTTGGTCACGAGGTCCTGGGTTCGATCTCTGGTTCGGGTTATGGAATAAGTCTTTTTCATTCTTCTATGAAATGTTTAGTATATTTCAAGCCCGGAGTCTGGAAGTTGGCGGTGTTACATCCCCTCGGAGAGCACGTTAAGCTGTCGGTCCCGGTCACTGTCATCAATATCTGATAGTGATCGTTAATAAATGAAACATTATCACCCTAAGCCCGCCAACCCGCATTGAAGCAGCGTGGTGGGTCTACGCTCCAAATCCCCTCTCCGGTGAGGAGGGAGGCCTGGCCCTGTAGTGAGCCGTTAATAGGCTGATAATGATGATGAATGTAGGCTGCTCAAGTTTATGCGTAGAAAATTCAAATTATATGAACAAAAAAGGCTATTAAATTTATAAAAATAAAATTATGTAAATCAGGTTATTAATTTTAGCATCATTTATGACATAGCTTCATCTTGCAAGACATCCATATGGGAACATGTTTCACAATGCACCGCGCTTCCCAAATTAACTTGAAGCAGGAATATGTAAGCCTCATATTATGCTCCCGTAATTGTACTGAAATCTTAATAACTAAAACACTATAACATTGCATTTTTAGATCATTACGATTTAGCCCTTTACTGCAATAATACCTTATGGTAGGTGTTAATGCAATCTAAAATTCAAGCGGGTTGACTTGTTTGTAGTAGGATAGAACCCACACCATTTTTGGTTTCTACACGACATCTTACCGGAACGCTAAATCGCTCAGCGGTACGTCTTTGTTGGTAGAGTAGTAACTAGGCACGACCTAAGCCCTCCATCACTAGACCAATTAAGACAATTTAAATCAGCCAAGACTATCTCTATATGCCTCTAATATGTACTCTCTACTAAAAAAGAAATACCAACTATAAACCTAGTAGGTATAAAGTGGATAAACTTGCAAGCAGCAGCTTTGCGAGATAAATTAGCCCATCCCCGGATAACGTTCGGTAAACATTTGCCCGGATTTCGCCGAACGCCCAGAAATTTGTAATGTTCCAGAAGGGGTGCAGAGTAACATAAAAATATATAAAGCTATACATATAACGAAACTAACAAATGGCGGCCCGCGTTCACAATTTAGATCCCTCTAAATAATTGCCACATGAAAAAAACGGATAAAGAAGGAATTTTACGCGTTCAAAATCAAAGACTACATGAAATAAATGGAGCCTTAAATAATATACTAAAACATACTATTCAATATGTAAGTGCGGTGTGAAAATTAAAACCATTAACTATGGTGATAATGCTTGACTCTCTAACTAACAATCAAATGTTAACAATACTAACAATGGCTTCTTGTCTGAGAGTGCAACACACCCACCCCTCTGCATTAAGGTTTCTTGCTACAATTGTTTGGAAAAAATAAATAGTATATGATATATAGGACTCGAACCTATAAGAAACTAATGAAAAAAATGTACAAGTAGGACCAAGAACTCTAATACGCCCGACATTACATTAAGTTACACCACTTTTACCCAATTACATTATATTACATCAATCTGACCACATTTTAGGGCCTATGAAATTATTTTGGCTAATTGTACGCGACGCGAACGTATGAATTTTGTAACTATTATTTTCTTTAAAACAATAAAGGGCGATAATGGAACGTAGCTGGTGACAGCTTTGGCAGATGTCAAACTCAACTGACACATTTTTGAAAGAAACGACTCCGAAGCCAACCGCCGAAACGTCACCAGCTACTTTTACGAATTAAGCCGTTTTTTACCTTGAATCCTGTGGTTTTACTGGCACAAAACCCCAACAGCTAATGTTGTTTAATCCCTTCCTGATGGTAAAAATATAAAAAAACATTTTTTTTTAAATATTATTTCATCTCTTTTCGTCCACTTGATTCTGAAAATAAAAATAAAAAAATAAATAAACATACGAACTAAGTCAACAAATGATGTCTTAATTTAATCGGTTTCCATCTATTTTTTCCTTACGTCTGCGTAAATAAACAAAGGCGGTGTGGTTATTGTGACGCCAAATGAGATGGGTTTTTTGTCATATTCCGTCTTTATTAGGACGCGTATTTTTACTTTGTGCTGATGTAATTTTCTCACTAGCTGTTTATTTGGCGTATAATATCATCTTCATTGTCGTCGATAACTTATTTTTAGCAACATCATCAAAAGGCACAAGCAGGAAAACAGTACTAATCAAAATATCAACACATTTTAATTACAAACTTTCTTAAATCAAATCAAAATTAAACAATCTTACGGTAATCACACAATTTACTTAACGAGCATTTACATTTTATTACATTTTAACTTTTATCAAAATTAACTGGCAGCGTAACTGCACACAAAGAGAACACACAAAATAATGATCACTTCACCATTAGGGCTTCGTTTATATAACCGCCCATAACCGCCATTTTTGCTATAGTCCGATTTATACTTCTAAACGGAGTGCCATAACACAGAAAATCGGCACCTCTATTGTCTATGGTTCGCCGAGTATACAATGCTGCCAAAATTATATAATATTCGAGTCTCTTATTGTATTGTTTCCAATTTGATGTAATAATAAGAAAAGAAAGCTTTTATAAGGCATTATATTGACTTTAATTAAAAAATAGAAATTTCCCAAATTACGATTATGTTATAATTAATTAATGTATTGTTGGCAGCATTGCGAACCATAGACTATTGAGGTGCCGATTTTCTGTGTTGTTGTGGTAGACTGTAGCAAAAAGTGGCGGTTATGGGCGGTTATATAAACGAAGCCCTAATGGTGAAGTTATTATTATTTTGTGTGTTCTCTTTGTGTGCAGTTATGTTGCCAGTTAATTTTCTTAAAAGTTAAAGTGTAATAAAATGTAAATGCTCGTTTAGTAAATTATGTGATTACCGTCAGATTGTTTCATTTTTTTATTTAATTTAAGGGAGTTTTGTAATAAAAACGTGTTGACGTTATGATTAATGTTCTTTTTCTGCTTGTGCCTTTTGACCCCTTCTGATGATGTTTCTAAAAGTATTATGTTTTCAATATATTTGGTAATAGACACAAAAATTTTGGTTAAATTTACTGGATGAATGTTAAAAAGAAACAACAACATTTTTGCTATTTTTAATGATTTTAAAATCATTTTAGTACATTATCTGAAATATGACTCAAAGAAATCCAGAAAATTGTTGTTGTTAGAATAAAAGCAGAACCTAGGACTATTATGACTCAAGACGATGAAGACTCAATCAATAAAATAAAAAAAAAATTAAACAATCATTATAAACTGGTGGACGTGTATGTATTGAAAGGACTTTTCAAATTCAAATTCAAATTTATTTATTTTGTTATATTATTTATACATTAGGTATGGCTCTTATACAAGCACGTTTAAAAAGTCAAGTCTGTCAATGTGTTGTGACTCTATTACTGGTTCGGAAGGTAGATTCTATCGAGAAAAGCCGGCAGAAAATTAGCAAAATTTAACAGAAAGTTGCATTCAACGTTTCACCTTTAATTCGCCACAAAAATATATAATGTAGTTCTAAACAAGCCTTATTTATTTTATGTCCTATTTGCGTGAAGTACCGTCCATTTCATTCAATTTGACTACCTACCTCCGTGGCGCAGTGGTATGCGCGGTGGATTTATGAGACGGATTCGATTCCCGGCGGGGCAGATTGAGATTTTTCTTAATTTGTCTTGATCTGGCTGGTGGGAGGTTTTCGCCGTGGCTAGTTACCACCCTACCAACAAATAAGTATGGCTTAGCGATTTAACGATCCAGTATGATGTCGTGTAGAAACTGAAAAGGATGTGGATTTCATCCTACTCCTAACAATTTAGCCCGCTTTCATCTCAAATTGCATCATCACTTCACATCTAGTGTGATAGTAGTCGATGGCCTTTTAGTCAATAAAAAAAATCATTATATTTACATCTGCTAGTAGATATAATACATTACTGAGATTTCAGTCGATCTACAGTTAAGTTATTCCCGAGAGGCTGAATGTCAACGACTTATGAAAACGGGCGAACAGATAAGAGGCTATAATAATATTATACACGAAATCGTAAATAACATTCGCAAGCACTTAGAATATATGATCTATAAAATTATATAACCTTAAAGTACTTATCAAACATCAAAGTTCTTACGCAATCGATAGTAAATTGTTATTTTATTCATTACATGTTAGACTTTGATTGTAATCACACATGGTTAGTGATGATGCAACCTAAGATGGAAGTGGGCTATCTTGTTAGGAGTAAGATGAAATCCACTTCCCTTTCGGTTTCTGCGAGACATCGTATCGAAACGCTGAATGACGTGGCGGCACGTCTTTGTCGGTAAGATTTTTTTTTTTTTTTTATCGACTACAAGTTGGCCCTTGACTGCTATCACACCTGATGTTAAGTGATGATGCAGTCTAAGATGGAAGCGGACTAACTTGTTAGGAGTGGGACGAAAATCCACACCCCTTTCGGTTTCTACACGACATCGTACCGGAACGCTAAATCGCTTGGCGATACGTCTTTGTCGGTAGGGTGGTAACTAGCCACGGCGAAAGCCTCCCACCAGCCAGACCAAGACAAATTAAGAAAAATCTCAATCTGCCCCGCCGGGAATCGAACCCAGGACCTCCGTCTTATAAATCCAACGCGCATACCACTGCGCCACGGAGGTCGTCAAGATGGTAACTAATGACGACTGAAGTCAGCCTAATCAGGTCTAATTTAGAAAATCTTAATCGGCCTCGCTAGGACCAGGACCTTCGTCTTATATATGTGCTTAAGACCGTCAAAAAATTACTAATGATAATTTTATTTTGTTTCACCCTATGGTTAATTCCACGAGAAATCAGCAATATAATGTTCCTAGACGAGAAAAGTTAATTAATTACTTTTGTTCTGTTTGACGCGTACGCGATTTGGTTCCTTCTTCCTAATTCAAACTGCGAAATTATGAAATGCCCTTCCAGCTCTAGTTTTCCTTACCACCTACAATATGGGTATCTTATTTTATTTTATTTATTTATTTTTATTTAAACAAAAATATACATTTTAATACAACATTTCAAAAATTGTTAAAACGAGTGAAAAGTCAAGAGTGAAAAGCACCTTCTCGGTAAATGCGTTTCACCGGCTGCAAATTCGCTTCAGGAGTTATTGTAGCCTTTACAGTATAAAAAAAAAGATTTAGCCCAATAAAAAAAATCTCAATTAATCCAAACCCAAACCTGGGTTTAATTCCCGGCTTATAAATCCATCGCGCAACAGAGGCCGTAGAACTTACAAGCAGAATTAAGTTTTGAATTTATTGTTAACTAGAAGACGCCCGCGGTATCCTGTGAGAATTTCGTGATTAAATGTAGCCTATAATCCAGGGTATCAGCTAACTCAATACTAAATTTTATTAAAATTGCTCTAGCCCTTTAGTCGTGAAGAAGTAACAAACATACACAACCACAAACGTTCGCCGTTACAATAGTAGTATGATGTACATTTGAATTGACATTAACCGTTTATTCTCTAAACAGTTCAAATCAAGTTGTCAATAGTTTATGCTGATGCGATGCTCCCATGCGATGGGGAGTACGTTAAAAATTCAGATGATACCGGCAAGAACTACTCTCGTCCGCTTGAAATTCGCTTGCTTTAGTATATCTTGGGTGAATACATGAATTTAAAGTGAAAATGTTGACAAATAGGGTGTGAACATGAATTAATGAACCCTTCTTCTGGAATATATTTTAAATGGTATTTCATCGACTTTTAAAATAGGATTTTAAAATGTTGCTTTTATTATTTGTATCTAGATGTTGATGCTTTTTGCTACAAAAAGGCTTTTTCTTATTTACTATAGTCAGTCAAAGACTGCAATCACACCTAGTTGTAAGTGATGGTGCAATCTAAGATCGAAGCGGGCTCACTGGTTAAGAGTAGAATAAAGCCCACATAGGTTTCTACAAGATACTTAACCGGAAGTCAAAATCGTTTGGCGGTACATCTTTATCGGCAGGGTGATAACTATCCACAGCCAGATAGACCAGGACCAATTAAGAAAATTTCAAATGTTGCAACCGGAAATGGAACTCATGACCTGCGCCTTATGAATCCACCCCGCTGCGTCCGTTAAGCTAGATTTTATTTACAACTGACACGATATAAAAGCAACAATTTCCCATCTTCTGACTGAGAAAAGAAATAAAAAAGAAAGCTAAATATTTCAAAGGAACCAAACCCAGGACTACGTAAATCGGACTTATCTATTTAAGTCAAGACCAACGAAGCAATTATTCTCTAGATGTAGAACCTACTTTTTGAATCTTGATGTATTGGTTCTGCTGTTAGCGACTAAAGATTTATCTATGCGCCAGACATAGTAACAGCAAAGGCAGTGCGGAGAGTTCGTCTAATGAATTTATAGGTGGCAATTCTGTAATTCAATCGCTGCTCGTATAGCTGTATAAATTCGTCAGTCTGCATCGGCTCCCGGTCGATTTAATTAAGCAAATTATCGACGCTACATTGATAAGAGCACTTCGAGTCGGGGTTTTCCACTGAGAATATCTGACTAGACTTAATGGTAGATATTTTTGTTAATTTATATTATGTACCTATAAAAAATTATACTAATGTTAATATTTGTAGGGTTCTATTTGGATATGGAAACCTAAGGCTCCTATCCCACCAGCGTTTTGCGAGCGTCAACATTCCTTTAACATATGCGCAGCATCTACACAACGTTAACGTCCCGTTAACGCAACGTCGACATTCCGTAACCACTGAAGGCAACGTTAGTGCTGAGATTATAGGCGTACAATCGGAGATAAAATGGATTCCGACAAGAAAACTATACTGTTGGAAAATAATTCAAGCAGAGAAGGCAAGCTTTGACTGGTCACAAAGGGTATCCTTAAGCCTACATCAGTGCCACAAGTCTCGGACTCTTTTCTACGTTATTCACTCTGTCAATCATTTATTATTATTGTTATTGAGTGCGTGCGCTAAAGCACATACTAGTGTTACCCACGTATTCTGTGGCGAAGGCTCAGAATGAAATGAGCGCTCAGAGTCACTCAGCGGGCGATGATTGGTATATTTCGGCGTGATCGAATCAGTAATTAGGAGATCGGCAGAGGTATCAAAGTTACTGCCATGGCTCAACCAGTTGCTAACTTGAAGTAGCAATAGGCGGGACACATATAATAAATCGAAGGGATAATGAACGTTGGTGTGTAAGGGGCTAGCAATCTTGCTATGGAACACACCAAGCGGGTTTCTGGATGCAGTTGGCTCAAGATCGCTATGTTTGGAAATCCTTTCAAGAGATCAATCGACAGAGGACCTGGCTGAACATCTATAGCAGTTGCTAACTGCAATGTCAGTATGCGATTAAATAACAACAGCGTCAGCAAAACGTCAAAATACAAAGCGATATTTTGCCCAGATATTTTGAAATGCGCTATAAATTAGCGTGGCATATATTTCAATTAGTTAATTGGGTAGTGGAATAATCTGTGTGTTCGGGAAAATTTTCATAAATCTAAATTTCACTCTCCCGTTTATGTGCTGCATAACGATGGTATAATAGTTTGCATTGCGTTAACGCTATTATGTGCCTGTGCTGATAGTACAACAATACGCTAGTGATCTAAATATGTAAAGTCTAGCAGATGCCGAAAACTCTATCTGCATGATTAGTATATAGGTACATATTTATATAACATCACGGCTCTTTTTACTATATTTTTGTGTTTACTTATGACCCCATTTCACTGTTTAGTGGTGAGTTTTTGAAGTTCCTTTCGTAGCGTAAACTATTCATAGATCAAAAATAATGATGACCCACTTGACCATAAGTAGAAATCCTTAATCCCCAGGGGAGCTTTGTCATGAAAAGCACTCAAATCTTAGTGCTGGGTGTTGTCACAAAAATTAATCAATTCTAAATATAGAGTCTTAGGCCGCATTTTTATACTTTGTATAGGAATTTTTGACCTATGCGTTACTCCCCGTTAACCTGTTTCAGTAGTTATACGAAATCAATGAACTTACAGCTCGAACAGCTGAAGGGCGTTGGGGGCCTAAGGTGTTAGAATGGCGATCCCACATCGGAAAGCGCAGTATTGGTCGACCCTCCACTACTGACTGACCACAATAAACGTTTCGCAGGCGCCACTGGCAACTCAGGACCGTTGTGTTTGGAAGTTCGTAAAAAGTTTTGACGACTTCCGTGGCGCAGTGGTATGCGCGGTGGTTTTATAAGACGGAGGTCCTGGGTTCAATTCCCGGCGGGGCAGATTAACATTTTTCTTAATTTGTCTTGGTCTGGCTGGTGGGAGGCTTTCGCCGTGGCTAGTTACCACCCTACCGACAAAGACGTACCGCCAAGCGATTTAGCGTTCCGGTACGATGTCGTGTAGAAACCGATAGGGGTGTGGATTTCATCCTACTCCTAACAAGTTAGCCCGCTTCCATCTTAGACTGCATCATCACTTAACATCAGGTGTGATAGCAGTCAAGGGCCAACTTGTAGTCGATAAAAAAAAAATAGGCCTATGTTCAGCAGAGGACGTCCACCGACTGTTAATGATAATGATGATGAATTAACTTACATTATTTTAGTAAAAATCTCGTATAGGAATTTCCTACAACAGTATAGAGTTGGCTTAACTTGATAATGAGCCTAATCATATTTCGCTGAGTTCTATTGAATTTTCAGCGAACATGGATTCAAATATACGTAAGTTTATTCGATAATTTCGCGCTTTGATATCTAATTTTACGTTATAATTTAATGTAAATTATTATAACGAGGCGTAACAAATTTGCACACATTAAAATCTGTGTAGTGTATATGAATGAGATTGTTATTGCATCATCATCGTCATTATCAGTCTATTAACGGTCCACTACGGAAGGGTAGGCCTTCCTCCTTATAGGAGGATATGGAGCGTAGACCCACCACGCTGCTCCAATGTGGATTAACGGGCTTAGGGTGATAATGTTTCATTTATTAACCATCACTATCAGATGTTGATGATAGTGACTGGGACGTAGTAAGCCCGACGGCTTAACGTGCTCTCCGACGCACGGGGGTGTAACATCACCAACTTCTCGACTTTTCCGATCCAAAAATTTCATGAAATGTGAAAAAGTCATAAACTAACCACTCGATCAATCAGATTGCAAATTTTCGACTTCTAAATTATTAAATTGATTGTTACATCTTGCGCTTATTTGAATATTTATGGACACATAGATTGATTATAAACATACATTATGTTGTCGTGTCTTTATAATCAGCCTATTGGAACGGACTAGCGCCTCCTTTCCTTAGACTTTCTTTACACAAGGGATTTGAAGCTTACACCCAGCGTGTTATTTCAATGCGTTACCGAACTTAGTGTGGCCACTTCAAGTAAAAATAATTTAATTGTTACATTATATGATATGATTAACTTCTATATCCTGGTAATACTTGCGCTACAAATAATTAATGTTTTTATCTTAATTATTTTCCCCATATTCTCCCAGTAAGAATAATAAAGCGATAATCCTCGTGAAGAGGGATTATCCGTTAGACCGATGGCATAACGAATCCAGATTATAACCTATTATATCTATTTGTATGTAACTATAGTTTAATGTGGTACGCGCAGTAGAATTATAAAACGGAGTTCCTGGGTTCGACTCCCGGCGGCGCAGATTGAGATTTTCTTAATTTGCCTTGGTCACCATTCAGACCTTTCGCCGTGGTTAGTTACCTATCTAACTATAGCTACCGATAAAGACGTATTGCCAAGCGATTTAGCGTTCCGGTACGATTTCGAAAGGGGTGTGGATTTCAACCTACTCCTAACAAGTTAGCTCGTTTCCATCTTAGATTGCATCATCACTTAACATCAGGTGTAACAGCAAGCAGGTTGGTCAAGGGCCAACTTATAATAGATAAAAAAAATGTAAGGTGATAAAACCCTGTTTACTTCAAAAGCGCTGTGTTCGTGTACTTCAAAAACGTTCTTCTAAACTTTAACAATTAAATCATCTTCAGCCATCATTATCATGCAATTCAATGGGCCACAAGGCATTTTCCTATAGGAGATTTAGACGAATATTTGTTAATTTGTAATCTTCTTCGACTCTGAATGCTTCTTCCTCTGTTCTATTCTTCTTGATGCTTAGATCCACCATTTTGGTGCTAATTTGTTGAGCGGCTGTAGCACACCAACTCCCCAATACCGTGCTCCTTCTGAAAATTTCTAGGATAAAAAGAACACCCGAATATTTCATAGCCTGACTTGAACTCTGATCCACGCTGCTCAAAGCCAACTACTGAACCAACAAAAAAGTTCTTCTTCTTCTTCTTTGAGTGTCTCTCCAACTAGCAAAGGTTGGCAGTCACCTTCGTAAACTCCTCTCTATCTTTCGGTTCGTCACTGAAAAATATATATACTTTTTGACTGAAAATTCATTGAATAAGTCAAACAATCAGACAAGTAACTTATCGATAAAAGTCAGCAACCTAAAACAATAAAATCTCCTAATGGGAATCTCAAGTTAAAATATACAGTGAGTACATTAAGAATTGATGAAGTTAGATATCGTGTTTCGTTAACTTTGCAATTTTTATTATCGTCGTCGTTCGATTTGTAGATATACTATATTTTGGTCGAAGCAGACGAGCAGTTACTGCGCTGCAAGTTTGCATATTTGAAATATTATGTTATAATCTATTTGAAATATTTATCAACATTTTCATCAGCCTATTAATGAACTCCTGCAGATTTCAGAATAATATTGATCGTTTTATTTTTTTACTTGAGAAAGAACGATATAATAATAATAGAATAGAGAAGTTATTTATTTGCCACAATACAATACAACACCATTACAAAACAACAAAATATAACAAGTTCTTAAAAAGTTGCGTCGTGGACAAACAAGGTCTTCGCCTCAGCACGAAGCCGCAGCGAGCTGTGACGCTGGTTTTCAGGCAGAGCCTTGTACTTTCACGGACGTGGTTATGCTTCTATGCCTATTATTTTTAAATAAATAATTAAAACTAGGACAGGTTACTAAATAATGCTTAACAACTAAAATATATTGCTAATAAAAAAGTAACAAAAAGAGAAACCTACAAGAAAACAAAACATTATAAATAAAGCATAATAAAAAAAATTAACAAAAAATAGAACCGACTCAAAACGCACTAAAAATTAAAAAAACACTGTGTCATTTAGTTGCTTTAATTTACTTCTCACTTTTTAGTGATTTATCGACACGTAACATACTCGTACTATACTGTCATAGTATATTATACGGCACTTGTAGCCAAAAAGCTACCGATACTTACACAAAAACCGAAATCGCTGCGAATGTACGTGTCGAATTGAGAACCTCCTCCGTTTTTATTCGTCGGTTAATAAAAACATAACGAAACTAAAGCTAACAGGTTGGCTCGTGCATGGTGCACTGCTCCCATTAATAGAATGTTTCAGCTAAATACCAGCTTGCTGCGTTGGATTCGGTGGATCACCACGCTAAAAGAATCATTGGTAATTAGGCACTATATAATGCAAAAATGCAAACAATTTTTAAAGTTTAAACCTGCCACACTAGTTACTACTACTTACACTTCCTATATACTCGTAATTTATTTCTCAATGTACAGCTGCAACACTAAAGTTTATCTTGAATTGTTTGCCTCTATAAAAATACCTAGTCTTGTCAATAAATCTCTCACTTACATTCTCAACAAGTCCCAAAACATTTTATCACCTATCAAGATAATAACATTTTAATGTGGCACAAGCCCGTTTGCGTTATCGAACGTAAGTGCGAAGTTCGTTTTCGACCGGAATTTATTTTGGAAACTTGCTCAAACAAAGATAAATTTGAATCGACTTCTCCGAAGATTAATGTGGTAAGTTTTTAGGCTCGAAAGCCGTGGCAATGAATCGCGTGCCAATCAATTTTATGCGTTCTTACCTACGTAATACGTTTTTTATGACAGTTTAGCACTGATTGTTGTTTTAATTCATAATTTCTAACCATTACTAAATAATCATACTGCGAAAGTTTGTGAGTGTGTATGTTTGTTACTTCTTCACGACTAAACGACTGAACCGATTTTTATAAAATTTAATACGAAGTTAGCTGACACTCTCTATTAACACATTGGCTACATTTTATGCCAATATTCCCACGGAGACAAGATCTATACGGGTAAAACCGCGGGCGTCTTCTAGTATGGTAATAATGATCACTCCTCCACTCGCTCTTGAACATCGTGGTAATTTGTTGCTTGGATTCGTCGGTTTTTCTCAGGAAATAAATTAGGCATTATTTTTTCAAATCGCTATTAAAGCAGGTTAACAAGCATGCAGGTTACCTGATGTTATGTGATTTCCGGCGCCTATGTACATTTCTGACACCAGAGGCACTGCTAATGCGTTGCCAGCCTTTGAGGAATTGGTTTGTTCGCCCCCTAAATACCCTATGTTAAAATTGGCAGAAAATACCCCAGCAGGAAGTTGATTCCATAGTTTGCGGCAGAAGCGATCTGGAAAATCTGTTTGTAGATAACAAGCCATCCAGATGGTGAAGGTGAAATTGGTTTCTACGGCGTTGGTTTCTAGTTCAAACAGCTCCTTAGAACACTCGCAATTATAAAGACGATAGAACACAGATGAAAGCGGGCTCACTTGTTTTTTTTATTATTACGGTTGCTATACATACTGTTACTATTTATATTGTAACAAACTTAACTGTAATATATTTGATTACTTAAAATTAAATCGCTTGGCAGTAGGGTGGTACTAGCCTACGACTGCGAAAGTTACCCACCAGCCAGAGCAAGATAAAATTAAGAAAAATCTCAATCTGCCCCGCCGGGAATCCAGGACCTCCGTTTTATAAATACACCGCACATACCACTGAGCCACTGAGGTTATCAAAACGTTTAAAGTGAAGGTACCCATGTTGCATTTAGCAGAAAACGAATGCTGAAATAGCAATCCACGGCTCAGATTGCGTCAGCGTTTCATTTGCGTCTTGTTCGTTGTATGCCGAAACCATAAGATATTAAAATACCACTTCTCAAGCTATCACTAAGTTTTATACAGTGATAATTCCTATCGTCGGCCGGGGAGAGACATAAAGTAAGGCCGGTAAGTAAGAGCTTAACAAGCTCACCGCGGCAATTAAAAACTTTTATCGCTATTCCTATAACTTGGAAACTAGGTTTTGCCGTTGAAAGAAAATACTACATTATTTTTTTAACTAAATAAGAATAATTGGTTTGCTTTTAAATAAGTTCTTAACGGGCGTTTTAATTTTGAGTTTCATTCAAGATTAATTGATTATATACAATAAACTGCCGACTGCTTCGTTGGTTTAGTGGTCGAATCCTAGGTCGCGGAATAATTCTGAGTCATTCTTCTATGAAATGCTTAGTACATTCCAAGCCCGGAGTAGGGAGGTTGGCGGTATCACGTTTTTAAGACCTCGCTGCTTGGTTGTATCAAATGAAAGTCACAATAGATTTAATCGTTTTTAACTGGTACCGGAGTGTTCTTTAAAACACGGGGTCATCAATTGTAGGTCAAGGTAGTATACGAAAGTATTAAAAACTAACACCTGTACTGTTTTAAGCTTTGATTTAATTATATTTTCATATTAATTATATTAATAGCGTATATTCAATGCTTTGTATTTTCATGTTTTGCAGCAACATTTCGTAAAATAACATCAGATGTAACACAGTAACGCAAAGATAAAACTCAAAAGTGTACGTACAACACTCGTAAGTCACGAACATGAAACTTAAACCAGCTCGGAGAACAAAGACGGCACCATAAACAAGTCTTATTAAGTTTCATAAGTTCAAATTAAATTTTCATTTCCACTAAAATCTGGAATAAGCTCGGCGGGACTAAAAACCTAGACTTCCGCGTCCCGTGGCTTATTATTTCATTTGACACCGCTGACACTCACGTGAGAGCGTCGTGATTTATACCATGCAAGCGACCCAGTTATGGTATAGAGCTGTGACACTAGTGTCAAGTTACAAGGCCACGGCGATATTCTGGATAAAACTTCTGCCAATATACCATTGTGTCCTCAAGCAGCTTATTATTTCATTTGACACCGCTGACACTCACGTGAGAGCGTCGTGATTTATACCATGCAAGCGACCCAGTTATGGTATAGAGCTGTGACACTAGTGTCAAGTTACAAGGCCACGGCGATATTCTGGATAAAACTTCTGCCAATATACCATTGTGTCCTCAAGCAGCTTATTATTTCATTTGACACCGCTGACACTCACGTGAGAGCGTCGTGATTTATACCATGCAAGCGACCCAGTTATGGTATAGAGCTGTGACACTAGTGTCAAGTTACAAGGCCACGGCGATATTCTGGATAAAACTTCTGCCAATATACCATTGTGTCCTCAAGCAGCTTATTATTTCATTTGACACCGCTGACACTCACGTGAGAGCGTCGTGATTTATACCATGCAAGCGACCCAGTTATGGTATAGAGCTGTGACACTAGTGTCAAGTTACAAGGCCACGGCGATATTCTGGATAAAACTTCTGCCAATATACCATTGTGTCCTCAAGCAGCTTATTATTTCATTTGACACCGCTGACACTCACGTGAGAGCGTCGTGATTTATACCATGCAAGCGACCCAGTTATGGTATAGAGCTGTGACACTAGTGTCAAGTTACAAGGCCACGGCGATATTCTGGATAAAACTTCTGCCAATATACCATTGTGTCCTCAAGCAGCTTATTATTTCATTTGACACCGCTGACACTCACGTGAGAGCGTCGTGATTTATACCATGCAAGCGACCCAGTTATGGTATAGAGCTGTGACACTAGTGTCAAGTTACAAGGCTACGGCGATATTCTGGATAAAACTTCTGCCAATATACCATTGTGTCCTCAAGCAGCTTATTATTTCATTTGACACCGCTGACACTCACGTGAGAGCGTCGTGATTTATACCACGCAAGCGACCCAGTTATGGTATAGAGCTGTGACACTAGTGTCAAGTTACAAGGCCACGGCGATATTCTGCATAAAACTTCTGCCAATATACCACTGTGTATTCAAGCAGCTTATTATTTCATTTGACACCGCTGACACTCACGTGAGCGTCGAGGTTTATACTACGCAAGCGACCCAGTTATGGTTAGGACCTGTGACTCTTGTTTTAAGTCACAAGGTCAGAGCGAAATAGCCTTCTGAAGCGTAAATGCTAAAACATATTTCCCTTAATTTTAAATGGCAATTTTACGCTTTAAATCGATGCTTTTTTGCGGTCATACTAAGCTTAAAATTATGTACTTCCGGGAGAGCTTAATGTTCGTCTATCCCACTGAAGGTGGACTTACATCCTGACTAGGAATGAAATTTAGACTATAACATCTGTCCAAGTTAAGGCTTCTTTACCAGTTTTAGAAAGAAAGAAAAGTGTTCATTCAGGAAAGACACTAATAAAACAAAACATACAATAAAATAGCTCGCTATACAGGATTTTTTCGCGTCTTTATAATTAAGAAAAATTGTTTTCAAGCTTGTGAGAGCAAACAAATAAATTTGAAGTTATAAAGATATAGGTACGGCACGTAACTTGCGCGAGATATACCGTCGAATATCGGAATCAACTTTTCGTTACCTTGGTCCAATTTTCACGGAACGAATAGAAACACCGTGGGGTTTTACTTGATAAGAGTCCAACATAACTTCGTTGCCTCTCCGTAGTGAGAGGGTATCCATGAGGATTTTTCCACGAAAAAAAAGATAAACCTCCGAGGTTGTTACCCGTACGCGTTTCATTTGCACCACATTCTCCCCGTAGCCCCGCTCAGTTCTCTCAAGGGTGCTCATATATGCGAGGCTTAGAATGAGTTATGAACAACCTGGTGAGAAAAGTTTCTATATGTTTGCTCTATTTAACACTTATTAATTTTACATTTTATCTCTGTTCTATCTTTCACATTGCGTGGTCTTAAAAATTGCTTTGCCCACAAAGTACTGTGCTACGTCGTAAAACAAACGTTTCTTAAACATGGATAGCACCGGTTTCAGAGACATGCTTTAGGTAAGTATTAAATACAAACACCTACACTATTTTAAACCTTTTTTTTTCACCATCGGAAAGTAGATAGAAACAAATAGAAAGTACGTACGCACCGGCACGCATACACACACTCAAAGTCAAACTTATAACACCTTTTTTTTTGCCACGGGGGCTAATAGCTCACTTCATTCGGTTCATAAAACGTACTCATGCTTTAATAATTGATTGTTTTATAATCTACTATAATTTTCATTTTCTTCTTCATCGAATTTACTCTATGTTTTAATCTTCAAACGGCCAAATGAAAGTTAAACAACGTCCCAACTTAACCACCTCAACATTGGTGCCTCTAATTTGATTTATACAGTTCATCTTGCACAAATTGATGTAAGTCTTGTTGTCGTTGCCACAGACAGGAAGGTGGATCCTGGGGCACTCGTCACAGTCCTTTATCTCCTCCATTAGAGGCAAAGTGTCGTTGAAAGGCTCAAAGTAATAGTTTTGGATACGCATAGCCTCTTTAATGCTATACTTTGGGTTTTCAGTATTTTCGATTTCTCTGTAACCTGGACGTCTACAACTCGTAGCGACGCTTACAGCTGTTAGTAATACTGCAAAGAAAAAAGATAAACTATAAATTAATAATTTAAAAACCCTCGACCAAATGTATTTCGGCAGTAGCGTCGGTCATCTTGGATTTGAAATTTATCATAAGAAAAAGAAGAAAAACTTAAATGCCCTCTAACTTAATAACAACAATACAAAAGTAAATCTAAAAGCAATCTCTTACAGGCAAGCCTTGACGACATAAGCTTGGCAATGAAAGCCGAAATGGTGCAAGATAAAATACAAAATAGACTTTGATAAATATACAAAAACAATAATACAAAATAAAATATTTTAACATACCCATACATATAAACACAAGCATACACACACACACACACACACACACACACACACACACGCACACAAACACGCGCACGGACACACGCATACCCGCATACACGCACGCACGCACGCACGCACACTTTGGCGGTACTGTGGTAACAAGTCATGGCAAAAGACGTGGCTCACACCAGCCAGACCCGGACTAATTTAAAAAATTGAAATCAAACCCGGGGCCTCCATAATATCTATCAAACATATTAATCAAACATAGCTAAAGGCCTCCGTGGCGCAGTGGTATGCACGGCGGATTTATAAGACAGAGGTCCTGGGTTCAATTCCTGGCGGGGCAGATTGAGATTTTTCTTAATTTGTCTTTGTCTGGCTGGTGGGAGACTTTCGTCTTGACTAGTTACCCCCCTTTTTTTTTTTTTTAACGCTGGGAAATGCCTTTACGCATCTCTCCGGAAAGAAGGGTGGAAAGCGCTCTATCCAGAGAGTATGTGGGACTCACCACTCAAATCAGATGATAGCAGTAAGGCAACCCAGCGATAAAAACCCCCTCCGCGTCTTTGAGGTTAAATGTTTCTGTCAAAAACTTTATCTGAATTTTAATTGTATTTATTGTATCACTCACTGTATACTGTGAACATTCTAGAATAACCAACAACAATTATTACCCTTTGTAAAAGGCAGGAATTTTTAAATTAATTGTTACCGCGAATCAAGGGGTGTCCACTAGATACGTGATATTGAAAAAAATCATTGGATTTTAAGCTACAAGTTAGCCCTTGACTGCAATCACACCTGATGATAAGTGATAAAACAATTATTTTGTTGTACACCACCACGAAGAACTTATAACAGAGATAAAAAAACATTAAGTAAAACTACTACAAAAGGCAGCTTCATTAATCGTTAAACATCGATTTCTTCCAGGCAAACTTAGGCTTAAGAAATCATTAGGACACTAGAAGGCAGGTGGTGAATAATACAAATACATACACACTAATATATAAATATTTGCACAAAATACCTACACTATAATTATAATAGATACTTTAACATATACTGATATACATTTAAACCAGTATGAAAAAAAGCTGTGAAGCCCAGACTGCCATTCCACCAGCTGTGAGGTGATGTGTCCTATGGACCTCCGCAATGCTGTCAGTCAACCGGCCCTTGCTACACGCTAAATTAGAAACACCCAAAATTTTTAAATTTATTTGGCAATGTTACAGATACTTCCACAAATTACTTTACAAGGACAAGCTTTTGGCTCTACAGGCAAAGACCTTTCGCCAAGTTATTTTCAGGCTTTCCGGAAATTAAATATGTGGTGTTTAAACCGAACCTTAGGGGTGTAGAAGTTCTTCCAGATTTAATTTCCTAAAAACTGAATTTAAATCAATTGGCCAGACTACATTCTTAAATGTGAATTATTTTTTAACAAGATGTGATAATGCAGTGAAAATTCAACTCCTGGCACCAATATTACAATATTAAACAAATCGTATCCGCCTCCTTGGTTCACCTTTGAGTTAAACGGTTTTGTTTCCTGTCAGAAAAAAATTTATCTAAATTTTAAGTTTCAGATTTATTGAAATTACCATACAATCAGCTTTCACTATATTACTGCCTTTTCGAACATTTCTAGACTAATCATCAACATTTTTGGAAAATCCTTCTGTTTTGGAATAAGGCAAAATTATGCAAAATTTCTTAAAATTAATTGTTTTAAATCGAGAATGCAAGGGGTGTCCACTAGTTCGTCGGTGATATTGAAAACAACATTAGTTTACCAGCGTTCAAGTTCGGCCTTGCACGGAAATCACACCTGGAAAGTTTGATTGATACAATTTAATTTTAATGGTATACCACCATGAAGAAAATTCTTATACCAGAGATAAAATAACAAAAGTTTCACTGTACAAAACAGGCAAGCTTCATTAATGGTTAAACATAAACTTATTATTCCTCCGCCAATGCGCAGACGTGCCCGTTTGCGCTTAAGAAATCATTTGGACAAGCCATTCCTTCGCCCAGCAGGTGGTCTGCTGGATAATACCAATACACACACGCTAATGTATAGTGTTTATATTTGCACAAAATACCTACAGCTCTTGCAGTAATGGTAATAGATACCTTAAGATATACGTCTACTTTCAACGCCGGCGTCAGCTGTTTTAATCCAATTTGCGCCACGATGAAAAAATAATTAATTAATTCTATGTGAGATGAGAAGGCCTTTGGTGTAGGAAGAAACTTGCGTACACCCTTGCGGCTTCCATCTTCCTAGCACGATGGGCTGTGCGGGCGCTGCTGCTGCATACACGACAGACTACCGCAAACGTAAACTCGTTGGTGATTATGTATTTGAGCCGTTAGGAGTTAAACGCTACTTAACGACGACTACGATAGAGAAATCTCAAAGCTTTAATCGGCCGTCCAGAGGCTAGTTTTTTTAACACCTTACTGGCAATACAAACTGCCAATCACTTTACCGCTACGATACGAAGTGGAGTATATACTCTAAGGTGTTACGATTTTTTATTTTTATGTTTAACAATTATATATAGTTTAGCATATTGTAGTGTTTAAGCTTTACTTTTTTCTTTATTGAATTGTAAATATTTAATAATGTACATGTTTAACGTAAATAAGTCGGAAATAATGATTAATTCATGATGGAGGAGAACTAATTGTTGAAAATAAACAGCCCTTTCGGATTGTAATATACAAAAAGTCGATTGGCGGTACGGCTTTGTCAGTAAGATGGTAACTACTTAACGACGACTACTACTAATCAGGCTTCGGCCGTCGCTAGTTAACACCTTACTGGCAAAAACGAACTGCCAATCAATTTAGCGCTACGGTACGAAGTGGTGTCCACTGAAGGTGTGAGTATTTAATTAACCAAGAAAGGCCTTTAATGCAAGCGGAAGTATCAACTTTTCATAATTAAAAATAAAAAAGGTAAACGTAAATAGGCCGGTAATGATGATAATCATGATGGTAGTAGGCTATTTTGAAAATAAACATAATATAAAATATTGCCGACATGTTCCTATTTTTATTCATATATTTTTTATTGAAGTGTTACCCACACTTTGGGATGATTTCTATTTGAAAATAAACATAATATCAAAAATTGCGGAACCAACGGGACTATTTTGATTTTAACTTTAATTTTAACGGGACAGCCCTATGCTAACCGTAAACTTTCCATTTTATTAAGCGCTTCAAATGGCATTCTTAATGCAGCTAACTTTTTTAATAGCCTACAGTTAGGTTTCAAATGAAGCACTGAAATTGGGGAAAATTATACTAGCGACATACTTTTTAGTAAGATACTTAATGACAGAACAATGCCTAAAGAAAGGGCACAATTTTAAATAATTATGCTTTATAAGAAAGGAGACCCCGCCAATATAGAAAACTTCAGACCAATAAGCTTGCAATCAAATATGTACAAATTATTTGCTGTCTTCAGAAGCATCTTGCAGTAACAGAGAAACAGCCACTGAAACAGGCAGGTTTCAGGAAAAATTTATCTACAACTTATCACATTAACACTTTAAATCTGATAATGGAGAAATATATAGAGCAAAATAGACCGCTCTACCTGGCATTCATGAACTACGCCAAAGCCTTCAACTCTATATCACATAAAAGCATGTGGAATGTTCTACAAGAGTGCGAGGTACTATCGAAATCTATAGATGTCATAAAAGTCATTTACTCCAAAAGCAAAAGTCGTGTAAAGTGGGAGAAACAAGGCCGCGAAATAAACATTTATAGAGGCACTAGACTGGGTGACCCCTTATCACCTGGATTATTTAAAATGGGAAGGAAAGGAATATACAAAAATGGGAAACTCCTCAGTAACCTTCGATTCGCTGATGACATCTTACTTTTCTCTTAAACTGCATCTCAGTTACAGAAAATTATTATTGAACTTAATGATGTAAGCAATACGGTCGGATTAGAACTAAATGCTCTGAAAACTAAAGTCATGACAAATCACGACATTATACCAATAAACAACAATGAGTTAGAATAAGTTCAAAGTTATGTCTACCTTGAGCAACAAGTATCTTTCTCAAGTTTCTGAGTTAACAAAACTTGGAATAAATTCTGGAGCAATAAAAAAGCTCTCAAATCAAAATAAAACTAATGAAAAAATTAATGGACTCTTGTTTGACGGCCGAGTGGCGCAGTGGGTAGTGACCCTGCCTCTGCGTCCTAGGCTGTGGGTTCGATTCCCACGTCTGGAAAAATAATTGTGTGATGAGCATGGATATTTTCCAGTGTCTGGGTGTTTATATACATATTATAAGTACTTGTGTATAATATGTATAAAAATATTCATCAGTTATCATAGTACCCATAACACAAGCTACTTACGAGTACGCTTACTTTGAGGCTATATAGCGATGTGTGTAATTGTCCTATATTTATTTATTTATTTATTACTACCCTGTTGAACATGGGTGTATAATACTAAGATAAAAAACATAATACAAGTCTGAAAGAGAGCAATGGAGAGAGAGTTTGAGTTTACTAAAGATTCAAAGAATACACAGAATTAAAAATAGAGACATAATAAAATGAACAGGACTAATAGATGCTTTGGAACATTCTCAAAAATTAAAATGGAAATGGGCGGGCCACATTTCACGTATGGACATAGAGTGACTACCTATGTACCTAGGCAAGGACCACCTAACCAAAGAAAAAGAGGTAGACCGGGAGAAAATTGGGTTGATGAAATAATACGAAAAGCGTGAAAAAATTGTATCACAAAAGAAAATGACAGACCATTGTGGGGGAAAATGGAGGAGGCCTCCACTCGTAGAGAGGTCCATAACCATTTATGAAAAATAAGTCAAATTTATTGGAAACTTATTTTACTGATATTTGTTTCTTGCATGCACAATTATTATGTAACCATATTTCAATATAAACCTTGTTATGTAATTTTATTTATAGTAATATAGAGGCTACAATAATAAACAGGTAATAAAACTTTAATATCGATGAAACTTTGCCACAATATTCAATATTTCCAATCGTTGAATTGTGAAACTAGCTCTCTACAGTACATTCATATCTGGTAAATTGCGAATCGACGTAAAGGTGCTTTGTGGTAAATAGAAAATGCTGAAACTTATATAGTTCTGTTTTATTATCATACTAGAGGACGCCCGCGGTTTCACCTGCGTAGGCTCCGTTCCTGTGGGGATATCAGGATACAAATTAGCCTATGTCACTCCTCATGAGTCTAGCTATTATAGGTATTCAAAAAAATTTTTAAAAATTTGTCTGGTAGTTTCAGAGAATAGGTAAAGTAGTTTGAACAAACAGATAGACGAAAAATTTTTAACAAAAAATAGAACCGACTCAAAACGCACTAAAAAGTAAAAAATAACTGTGTCATTTAGTTGCTTTAATTTACTTAAGCATATCTATGAAGTCGGTATCATAATTATTATCCCACAACACTTATACAATTGCTGTAAACACCATCTAGTATACAATAATAGCTATTAAGTCTACGTTTAATCAACCCACTGTATTGAAAGATATATTGACATTCGTTTTATTTAACGCCATAACATTATTTATTCATTTCAGCGATGAAAATGTTATAAATATTTCTATAATATAAAGGTTGTAATATTTTATTTCAGTGCACATGGCGCCATCAACGGGAAATTGCAGATTTTTATTTATATTATTTATTTCGACTCCGATATGTTATATTGTTTTTATTCAAAGTAAGTTCAACTAACAAATACTTAAACTTTATAGATTTTATTATTTGTTTAAACATTTAGTCACGTTAGGTCATAGGAGCTATCTTGGATTGAAAAATTTTGAATTGTTTGATGAATTTGTATGGTACTCTACCAGTCAAGCCCTTTAATTTGATACCCATATTGATGTAGTTGTTAAAAAATATGTTATACGCCATTTTATGGCGGCGGCCGTCCCACTTATCATCAAACAGCCAATAACACTCCCGACTAATTTACCTTTCGAACATAAAAAACACAATCAAAATTGAGTTTACGATGAGTTAGGTCCGCTGGAGATAGCTGTGGTTGCATCATCAAAGTTTAATAGATAACTTTGACCCGATGCCAGTTGAGTAATGGCACGCTAAGAATGCCTTATATCCTTTTGGATACTCTTACAATGCTGGACTAATATCAACCAAACATAACCACCGCAAGTAAACTGGATTTAAAATAAAATAAACATCTATATCGGTCCATCCGTTTGACTTTTACTATGCCACAGACCGACAGCATTCAAATTATAAAATCCCCCTCTTTTTCGTTGGTATTTAAACAAGCTTTCCAGATGGTAAGTGATGATGCAATCCAAGATGAAAGCGGGCTAACCTGTTAGGAGTAGGATGAAATCCACACCCCTTCGATTTCAACGCGACATCGTATCGGAACGCTAAATCGATTGGCGGTACGTCTTTATCGGTAGAGTCGCTCCTGCACAGACTTGTACCAATTTAGAAAATCTTAGTCGGCCCAGCCGGGATTCGAACCTAGCACCTCCGTCCATTACAGGGACAATACAGATGAAGATTACGATTTGAAGTTGATAAGCTTGACGCGTCACTTCGTTTCCAATGTGAGTTGAACCTAAAACTTACATAAAAACGCTTGTCCTACAGATGTTATAACTCTTAAATTGTATGATTTTATATTTGATGATTTTTTTGAGAAATACCAAATCTGGAAGCCGTATCAAATCAAGCCACAGTTGGGCTCTTTCAGAGAACTGATAAATATCACTGACTGCGAATGTCCTAGAGTCTACTGGCCTGTTTGTGCTACAGATAATGTCACTTATGTTAATGCGTGTATACTTAATTGCTTGAATAAAACCTTGCGCAGATACGGCACTTGTATAGTATATAGACGTAGTAATGGCAGACGGATCAGAGTGATTCATATTCCGTCTCAATGGAAACGAAGTAATACAACCTATTAAATTGTCTTAATACGTTACTGTACTTTTATTTACTATCTTTTAGACTGTCTTGTTGGTCCAGCGGTTAGCCTGTGTCTGTCTGCGGATAGCAAGGTTGTAGGTTTGATGGATCGGGCGACTGTCGCCCGCGACTTCGTCCGCGTGAAAACCTCTTAGGTACCCTTCTAACTTTAAAGACAGACTTTCATGCAAAGTGTGCTCATTCCCCGCTCCCCCTCTCAATTTAATTTTTTTTCCTCCGTCCCGTTCCGTGTACTAAATATCTAAAGTTTTGTTAAACATTGTACGACAATTTAGTACATTAACATTAATATTTATGGCAATAAATTCATATAAATATAACTGATGGGTATAAATTGATAATAAAAAAATAGTATATTTCGCTCTTGAGTCTAGCCTTAAGAACAAACAAAAATAATTTTACAATCCGACATGCAGATCTAAAGATTAGCCCGTTTGAATAAACGAACAAACTCTTCCGTGTACTATATAGATATTTGAACAAAGATCGAATTCTAAATCCATCACCGTATTAACGTTTCGATCATGAAAGCATATCAGTACCAAAATGCTGACCTTTAACGTATAATATAACACGAAGGAGTACAACTAAATTTAGACGCGATAGCGGCATTTTAGCGCTTTTTAGAAATTTTGTGATATCTCCGAAAATATATAACTAATTGACATACTGTAAAAGACAAATCTTATCTCAATAATATCGTTAAGATTATTAAATAATTTTAATAAGGATTTAATTTTAGTTGTATAAATGATGACGTAAACGTAAGCATATGTATTAAATGATTTTTTAAAAACCAAAAAGTTATATATCTGTTAAAATATAAAAGATAGATATATGCTGTCGCGGACTTTTTTGTAGAGCTTTTTAAGATACATAAAGTCCTTATACGTTGCTTTCTCAATAGTTAGGACGCCACGATGCGTACGCGCATAAAGCCGATTTAACAAATTTTTGCGATCCGACTTGCGCGACATAAACTGTGATAACTCAGTTAATATATACAGTAAAAATATAAGATATAGCCTATGATACTCACCGATAACGTAGCATTTCGTGGTGAAAGAATTTTTAAAATCGAACAGTAGTTCAGTAGTTCCGAAGATTAGCCCCGACAGAACTTTATTTACAAACTTACAAACTTTACCTCTTTATAATATTAGTATAGATTACAAGTTAGCTCTTGACTGGTATTACACCTGATGGTTTGTGATGATGCAATCTATAATGGAAGCGGGCTAATTTGTTGAGAGTAGGATGCTTGCTAAATCGCTTGGCGGTGAGTCTTTGTCAATAGGGAGGTAATTAGCCGAAACCCAAAGATAGGTGATGTTGTTGGTGGTAGAGAGCACGTTAAGCCGGGCTAGTCCTCCCTGCTTAAAATAGAGGAGATATTTAACAATAAAGTAAATAAAGGAATGAGTGCCGAGTGTGCATACAGATTAGACTTGTTGACGAATGAAAATTAAATATTTAATGGTCATAGTCTTCAAACTTAAACCTTGTGCTATTTTTATTAAAGCGGTTATCAAGTTGTAAGCGTCTTTTAAGATTACTAGCTTCTGTACAACTCTGTGGGTAAAAGAGACAAATTTGGTTTTGATCCGCTTCGAAATTATGTCGAACCAACTACGCTCGCTTACTGGAAGTCACCCAAATGAGAAAAAAGTGGATCGCAACCCAATCTATCGAGATCTAAATTATTTCAAGGTATGTCTGAAGAACCAAAAATGACTTTTCGAAATAAGAGAAAATTGCCTCAAGAAGATTGTGATCTCCAGCAAGAGCTTTTAGAAATTCAAAACAAAATGGATAGCATAATGAATTTTCTAATGGATTTTACTTCTGCTCAAAAAGAAAATATTACAAAAATATCTGGGGACATAGCATCAACAAAAGAAACAACTGAAAGTCTTGTTCTGGCATAAAATACAATAAAGTCGCAACTTTTAGGGCTCACAGATACTACAAAGAAGTCTGAAAAGAAGATTTTGGCCCTGGAGTCTGACATTCAGGAAATAAAATCTGCTGCTACAAACTTACACACCAACCATGCTTATGACGACCTGATCCGGGAAATACAATAGCGAAGGGTAAGAGAGTCCAATATTATTGTTACTGGAATTCGAGATCCTACATGTGCAAACCAAGAAGAAAGACAAATATCTGATAAAAATGATATCCTGAGAGTAATTAAATTAATAGATGAAGGTATTCCGGAGCCTACCAAAATTTTTCGTCTTGGTAAATATGACGCTAATAAAACTCGACCAATTTAAGCTATATTCGAAAATCCCGTCTCAGTGAAAACATTATTGATAAATAAAAGCAAGGTGCCATTAGACAATATTTAGTTATTCTATGATAACACTCCTAAGCAGCAAGCACATATGAAGAAACTAAAAGAAGAACTACAACAACGACTGCAAAATGGTGAACATAACCTTGCTATAAAATATAAGAAAGGAATTCCTCAAATTATTAAAATTCATTCAAAAAACTGATATAAAATTAAATAAAAATGATTCTGATGAAATTTTACAGTCTAATAATAAAATTACCCATGAAATAAAGAATACTTCTCCAAATGTCTGAGTTACAAAAAAAAGATTATGCTTCCTTAACCTGAATGCTCGTAGTATCCTTAAACCAGGAAAATTTGATGAATTAAAATGCATATTACATGGATTTAGTACATAAATACAACTAATAATAATAACTGAAACATAGATAAAATCACAAGATGAAGCAAAACGACTTGTACTACCCGGATATACCCTCTACTATAATTTCAGAGAACATTCAAAGGGTGGAGGAGTCTCTATGTATGCACATGTTAATCTGACGCACAACCTTACCGAGGAACTTTGTATAAATGGTATACATTATCTATGGATACATCTTAGTAATTATTGTCTGGACATTGGCGTAATTTACAACCCCAACCGCAAAAACATCAACAATTTTTTTGAACTATATTCGACGCAACTTCAAAAAAAAACGAGCTATTGTCTTTGGGGACTACAATATTGATCTTCTACGCACTGACAGAACATTACTGGATTATAAAGAAATAATAGAAGAAAATGGGTATACTTTACTGAATAAAATTAAAGAAGAATATTGCACGCGAGAAACTACTACTACTAAAACTATATTAGACCATGTATCGACAAATAAAAAAAATCATATACATACTTCATCTAGCTGTCATCGAATCAAGTATTTCAGATCACAAACAACTATATTTAGAAGTGGAAAAATATAAACCAGAAGTTAAGAAGAAAATTGAATATAGAACTATAACATGTTATACAAGAAAGTAGAAATTGAAATGGAAAGTGCAATTACTAAGTATTCCGATTTGGAAACTAAACTTATTACATGTCTCAGGATGAGTAAAATAATAAAATTAAAAATATTAAACCCACCAAGAAGTGATTGGATTAACAAAAATATAATCTTAGACATTGACAAAAGAAATACTCTATGGTATAAGCATAAGTGGAACCGAAAAATAAAAAAATAAAACTCGAATTTTTAGAATTAAGAAATGCGGTGACTGAGAATATTAAAAAAGTTAAGAGGCAATACTATTATAAGGAATTTAAGAAATGTACACGCAATCCGCTAAAAATGTGGAACCTATTGAACAACCTCTCAAATAATAAAACAAAAGAAATCTGTGCTCCAACAAAGTTAGACATATCAAATAACATAGTCAGTGACTCATTGCAAATATGTGAAGCTTTTAATAATTATTTCTCGACAATAGGATCAATCTTAGCTGATGAAATACCATTAAAATACCAAAATAACCAAACTTATACTCTACCAAAACAAAAAATGCAATCCCTGCGCTTAATGAAAATGTCGCCAGTCTCTATGGCTGAGGTCGCAAGATTAAACGATAATCTTCATAGTAATACAGCTTTAGGCATCGACGGAATTAGTTGCAAAGCAATAAAGTGTGTAAAAAATCTTCTAATTAATAATTTAACAAAATGCATAAATAAATGCTTCGATCAAGACATCTTCCTAGATAGCCTTAAAGTTGCTAAAGTGCCCCCGATCTTTAAATCTGGTAGGAAATCTGACCCTGGTAATTATAGACCAATATCGGTTCTGCCAATATTATCTAAAATATTTGAAAGGGCAATATATCACAGACTTGATCACTACTTAAACTCAATAAATTTCCTTTATGAAAAACAATATGGGTTCAGATCAAATTCTGGTACTATTTCAGCAGCAGTAGATCTTATTACTAATATAAAAATGCGGATTGAAAAAAAAACAAATAGCTGTAGGTATATTTATCGACCTTAAAAAAACATTTGACACGGTTAGCCATAATTTGCTCTTAAAGAAACTAGAAAATATTGGTATTATTGGTAAAGCTTACGAAATTTTGAAATCATATCTATCAAACCGTACTCAGATAGTGAAGATTGGAGAAAAATGTAGTCCAGCATACATTAATTGTGGCATACCACAAGGTTCTATATTAAGACCTTTGCTTTTCTCAATTTATATAAATAATATTCACGAAATCGGTCTAAAAGGGGACATTTCCTTTTACTCTGATGATACCGTGCTAATTTACTTTGGTAGTTCTGTTGAGTCTATCATGAGAGAAGCTCAAAGTGATTTAAATAATCTTAATGTATGGTTTCAATGTAACCTGCTAACTATCAACACCACTATAACAGACTACATTTTATATTTTCTTCAAAAAATAAGAAATTAAGTAATTTTGAACCATTAACTATTAATGGAGACATTTTAATCAAATCAAACAGTCAAAAATATCTCGGCTTAATACTTGACAACTCTCTGACGTGGAGAAATCATATAGATAAGCTTCGCAAAAAACTTTAATTCCTAATGGGGTGTCTACGAGGTGTTGTGCATTGTTTACCAAAAAGTGTAAGAGTTATAAAGATCTATTTATAACTCACTCGTTAAACCACACATTGATTCCCTAATCGAATTATGGGGTACAGCAGCAAAAACGAACTTAAATTTCATTCAGAGAGCACAAAATAAAATTATTAAGGTTTTGTTTCATTATGACTTTCAAACACCTACTAATATAATATATAAAGAAACAAAGTTACTAAACATAAAACAAACATACATATATAGCAATATTAATTCGGAAAATACTAAATAAAGATATACACTCAAAAATAACTTTTACGAAAAAAATTCAAGTACAAAAACAGGCCTTTCGCCGAGCAAACCACCTTCTACTAAGATGCTAATTTCCTATGCAAATTTTTTAATTTTTAGTGGATTTTGAAATTGGTTTTATTTTTTATTAAAGTTTTACCTATTCATCGAAACGAGAGAAGACAAATGTAAAGTTCTTGAAAAGCTGACAAAATTTTAGATAATAACATAGATAATACTCGTCCGCTTTCACATACCGGTCCTTGTAATAAAAAGTTCGAACTATTAGACTAATGGTTCGACACGGCACGTGATGCTGACGTCATCAAAATCAAACCATAAGCCGAACAATGTTTCAACCAATTTAAGCAACGTATAGGTATCCAGCATCAATCCAATATGATTTTGCTGGCTTATTTGTTCCAATCAAATCACGATCTAGCTAACAAACTTACAAATAAACTAGCCAGGCCAATTATTACCTACGGTAATGGCAATAAAGGTGGCTGTGAATGCAAAAATTAACTTTGTAACCTACAGTGCTTTACGAGATTTCGATGAGTAGGTATTGCAATTTTTTTACTGAAATAAGGTTTACTGGGGGTTAATATTATTCTCATTATTTAAAATTACAAAGTCAGATTGGGATGAACGAGCCCATTTTGTTCGTCTTAAAGATATTTTAACTAATTTTTAATCCCGGCTTCACTCACGTAAAAATTATTTTATCTTAAAATTTTTCTGTTTGTCATAAAAAATACGTACAAATTTCTTGATCCGTGATTAACATCTACAAATAAAATCTAAATTTTTGTATTTATAAATCAACAGTTTATAATTAAATGCATATGGAAGGTAGGTATTTACATCATTCAGCAATTTTTTAGATTCTTATGTCTGTCTGTTTGCTCTGGCTTACCTCAGAAACTACCAGTGGGTATAAAAAAATAATTTTGTATATAAGGTGAGTTTGAATTATCTGCCAGCATTGAAACTAGAGTAAGTGTAATGTATAATGATTACAACAGCGGCATAAAAATATTTCTAGAACCAGTAATAAAAAATTTAAAAATCACCTACAGAATATCTACTCACTTAGACATATTGCATAACACCATCCATTGCATTCATAAATTAACCGCAAAGTCACCCGAGGTACCAAACGAAGGTATATCTTAAACATTCGAGTGCTACCAAATAAAATACGGAAAGAAAAGGCAAATGACCAAAATCTCCAACAAGACCAGACCTGAACTGATAAAAAAGAATAACAATCGGTTGTCAGAAATCAAACACGGACCCTTCAAAGGACTAAGTAGGAAGATATGTCCCCATATACACTGTTTGTGCGCTCGCCGCCTGCATTTCAAACAAAGTTTCAACCTATTAATGGTAAGTTCATTGATCTTGGTAGTCAATCAGCTGTTACGTTTGTTAGTTTGATCAATTCTTTTATGTACGTAGGTACCTAACTGCTTTGGGGTCAATAGCTGGCTGGATTTGGGGTTTATTTATGGATATATTGGATGGTGTTATGCGTACTGTCGTAAGTGAATAGATATTTTGTAATGTTCTGTGAACAATTTTTTTTTCTATTTTAATCTATATGCATAGGACTAGCTCCAGTTTCGACGCTGGCAGATGATTCAAACTCACCTTATATATAGCTAATTCATGTGGTGACGAAGGCTTATTTATATTTTAACACTCTTACTGGAACGAGAACTACGCGGGAGAAATCCACTGCATCCATTTGTTAAAAATAGGCATAGAATGACAATAATAATATTTTTTTATCGAATACAGTTAGCCCTTGACTGCCATCACACCTGATGTTAAGGGATGATGCAATCTAAGATGGAAGCGGGCTAACTTATTAGGAGTAGGATGAAATCTACACCCCTTTCGATATCTACAAACGTACGTGTTTTTCGGTAGGGTGGTAACTAGCCACGGCGAAGGCCTCCCACCCGTCAGACCAAGACCAATTAAGATAAATCTCAATCTGCCCCGCCGGGAATCGAACCCAGGACCTCCATCTTATAAATTCATATGCGCATAGCACTGCGCCAAGGAGGCTGTCAATTTACACGTTGCTGCTAAATTATGGTCATACATACATACATACTATCACATCTCATTTTCATAGGATTAAGTCGCCACTTGCGACAGTCCTTGCACATCTTTGTCGCTTAAACACAAGTAAGTATGTCGGTTTAGCGTAATCTTGACCTGGTCTTGGTTAATCAGAATATCCTGGATTTGGTCTAAGGACGTACTTCTTGGTCTAGCCCTTCCAACATTTCCATCATCCCATTCACTCTTGCCTTATATATCTCTCTAGTAAGTATCCTTTTATTAATTATCTCTACATGAGGAAATCTTTTCAGCAAGTCTTCCTCAATTTTGTCATTAATATATTATGGTTATAATATTTCTTAAAGCTACCAAGAGTCTATTTGACTATACTATTGCTATACTGACTCTTGGTCGCTGACTGCGAGCTTCATAAGAAGGCTCAGAGTCACTCAGCGGGCGATGGAAAAAGCAATGTTCGGAGTATATCTGCGTGATCGAATCAGAAATGAGGAGATCCGCAGAAGAACCAAAGTAACTGACATAGCTCAGCGAGTCGCAGAACTGAAGTGGCAATGGGCGGGGCCCAAGGTGGTAGGTTGGCAACCCCGCACCGGAAAGCGCAGCGTTGGTCCACCCCCAACCAGGTGGACTGACGACATCAAACGTGTCGCAGGTAGCCGCTGGCAACAGGCGGCTCGAGATCGTTGTTTGGAAGTCCCTAAAAAAGGCCTATGTCCAACAGTGGACGTCTACCAGCTGTTAATGATGATTGTTATACTTAATAACCTATCGATGAAGGTAAATAAAATAAGCACCAAAAAATATTATAACATCAAAAAAGACAGATGTTCAACACCAAACAAATAAAAAAGGAAAATAGGCTTAAAATTTCCCAAAGGTAGAAATCGGTTTTACGGAACGTTATTCCCATTCCTAACAACAGCTACTTTTTTGTATTTATGACTGAACCGGGCGATAAAAAGAAGTATAAACTCCTCTACATTTTGTCGTTTTTCTTTTGATCTCCTTTATTTGGCGGTTTTATTTTACAAAACATTTTGTATCTTTCATAACGCAACGAAAATCTAAAAAAAAATTAAATCTATCTTTGGCATTATCATTACCAGCCTATTAAGCCCATTACTGGGCCTCCCACCTTACAAAAGAGGGATTATAGAGTATGGGTGGGTATGGGATATCATAAATAATAAATATTATAGGACAATACACACATCGCTATATAGCTCCAAAGTAGCTTAGGTAGCTAGTGTTATTGGCACTATGATAACTGATGAATAATTTTATATATACTATACATAAATACTTATAATATACAGATAAACACCCAGACACTGGAAAACATCCATGCTCATCACACAAACATTTTTCCAGATGTGGGAAACGAACCCACGGCCTAGGACGCAGAAGCAGGGTTACTACCCACTGCGCCACTCGGTCGTCTATATCCACCACGCTGCTCCAATACGGGTTAGCAAGCTTAGATTGATGTTTGATTATTATTTAACGATCACTTTCAGATATAGTGTCCGGGATCGACGGCTTGACATGCACGTTAGTAAACCAATGTATGACAGCCTCCGTGGCGCAGTGGTAAGCGCATAGGATTTATAAGACGGAGATCCTGACAGAGAGATTAAGTTTTTCTAATTTGGCCCAAGTTAGGCTAGTGGAAGGTTTTAGCAGTTAGTCACCACCATGCCGGCAAAAGTTAAACGCTAAGCGAATTAGCGTTCCGATACTATGTCGTGTAAAAATGGAAAGGGGCGGAGATTTCACCCTACTCCTAACAATTAACCTGCTTCCAACTTAGATTGCATCATCAATTATTAGGTGCTATTGCCGTCAAGGGCTATCTTGCAGTAAATAAAAAAATAACTTTGGAACAAAAACAGCATCGTAATCGGTAATTATTCCAGAAGCTACGACAGACATGTTAAACTTAAAAAAACACATTTTGACGGCCTCCGTGTCGCAGTGGATTTATAAGACGGAGGTCCTGGGTTCGATTCCCGGCGGTGCAGATTGAGTAGTAGAAACTGAAAAGGGTGTGGATTTCCATCCTACTTCTAAGAAGTAAGACCGCTTCCATCTTAGATTGAATCATCATTTAACATCAGGTGTGATAGCAGTCAAGGCCTAACTTGTAATCGATAAAAAAAATACACAGCCAGTGTTGCATATAAAAGCCTCACATTTAGCCTCTTGTTGCTAATGATACCGGAACAACGATAGGCCCGTAGAACCTTTCCCGTATCCCGTATACCTTCTAATGCGGAGGTCATTTGCGTATTGACGTGAAAAGCGTAAACGCCTCGGACGTGGGGTCAAAAGGATTCTTTGAAGTAGCATGTGTAACTGGCACCAATTCCCCCTGCGAATCACACCGTACGTATCACACAGAACGAATTTACATATTCATTTTCATTTCATTTTTTCATTATAGTAAAAGAAGAATGTATTATATTAAGGAAGAGGAGAGCGAACGAGTACACTTAATAGGCTGTCCTTGAAATTATAAAGGTACCTAAGGATTTTCCACGCGGATGAAGTCGCAGGCGATTGCTAGTAAGTAAATAAAGCAATTGAAACATAAGGGAAGAATAATTACTAGGCTATGGAAGATAGATGTGTATATTCACCAGCCGATTAAAAGTAACTAATGATTACGCACGCCGAATATCTCGAGGTAAGGAGTTCCAGAGCCAAGCAGCTTCTACAAAGAA
This sequence comes from Mycalesis mineus, assembly GCA_034621355.1. Classification (NCBI taxonomy): domain Eukaryota; kingdom Metazoa; phylum Arthropoda; class Insecta; order Lepidoptera; family Nymphalidae; genus Mycalesis; species Mycalesis mineus. Next base: position 4,342,324 of record CM067882.1, read on the forward strand.
GAATTTAGAATAGAAGGAAGAATGGTGAGAAGGAATTTTTAGAAGTAGATTGTCCTCCGATCTTAGAGAGCTACAACGAGTTACATGGAGGAAGCGAATCGCTTTAAAAGCAGGTAAAGGCAAAGTATTGTTTGTCCCCGCCTGCAGCACCATAAAGTATTAAAAAGATCATATTATAGACAGAGCGATACTCATTTTTCTCTTTTCAGTTTATTACTTCTCAGCAGTCGGGTTTTTTTTGTTTTGATAATAATAATTTTATTTACAATTGGCCTTAATTTACTCTTTATCCCTTACATAGCAGATTTTAATTTTTACAAGAGAATTGCTACATTCATTATTATGTTATTTTGAGCGGAACAAAATCAGAATATGATTGATCACCTGTCTGGTGCTGGCAGGTATTCACTTTATAAAGTTCATACTATATTACACCCACTCATTGATATACTAACACAAGATACACCGTTTTGACGTGCATCAAAAAGAGGGGTGTTATAAGATCGAGGTCGATGTCTGTATGTGTGTAGGTGTGCATGAGTGTCTATTTTTTTTTTATCGACGACAAGTTGGCCCTTGACTGATATCACACCTGATGTTAAGTGATGATGCACTCTGAGATGGAAGCGGGCCAACTTGTTAGGAGTGGGACGGAAATCCACACTCCTTTCGGTTTCTACACGACATCGTACCGGAACGCTAAATCGCTTGGCGATACGTCTTTGTCCGTAGGGTGGTAACTAGCCACGGCGAAAGCCTCCCACCAGCCAGACCGAGACAGACAAATAAAGAAAAATCTCAATCTGCCCCGCCGGGAATCGAACCCAGGACCTCCGTCTTATAAATCCACCGCGCATACCACTGCGCCACGGAGGTCGTCGAAGGCTTCTAGTCGCTTAAGCTAAGCTAAGGCTTCGCGTCGAAGGTTCCTCGTCTAGGCTTTTTATAGGTACTTCCAAAAACAACGTTCGTTAGCCTGTGGCCAGCGACTACTTTTGTCACGTTTGTCAGTCCACCTATAGTTTGTTCGCTTTAAGAATGCAGTGAGTCATCATTGTTCGCCGGCTTAACCCCGCCCCTAACCAATCAAATCGCGTGTCACATTTGAAACTATGCCTTCAACTGGTCACTGTAAACTCGTGCGGTCTTGTAATTTGAGAGGATTTGATTGGTTATGGGAGGGATTAGAAAGACAATGATGACTTACTGTATTCTTTATGCGAACGAACTACTTATAGTAGGAGATCGACCAACACTGCGCTTTCCGGAGCAGGGTCGCCTTCTAGGGACCCCAACGTCCATTGGTTCTTCGAACTATCATTTTATAAGTAATACAATCAATTATATCTACTCTAATGTTTTCCACAGGCTACTTTCATAAGACGTCGTCCCAGAAACAAACGAAATAAGTACTCTCCTATAAAATATACATATTAGGTAATATTGTACTGTTATAAAATATGTTCGGTAGTTACCTTGTGGTACTGCCTCGGGGGAATCAAGGGGAACACTGGATAGACGTAAGAAAATACATTTGGGTACTGATAAAATGGAGTTACAGAAAAGCGATTCTGATAAAAATGTATGTTCGCAATATAATATCATTTGCCTTTTGATATCTGTACCTAAATTATATTCGTCGAGTCGGGTAGTTGATGGTGTTAATATCGCGTGCCTTGGAGAGCACGGTATGCCGTAGGTTCCGGTCACTATCTCAACATTTGATAGTGATCGTTAATGAATGAAACATTATCATTCTGAGTCCGCCAATGTGCATTGGAGCAGTGTGTGGACTTACGCTCCAACCCCCTCTCCTACAAGGATGGAGCCCTGTACTGGGTCGCTAATAGGGCTAATAATGAGGGAATGAGTCCCTCGGCCATAACATTACGCGTGATCGGCTCGACCGATTTTGGCAATTTTTTTTTGTTGTATTTCTTATAAGCTCCACTTATAAAAAATATTATAAAATTGACTGTTTTTTGGATGATACAAGCGGGTTGTATCATCAATATCTATTAGTGTTTCCAAGAAAATTAAACATTATCACCCTAAACCCGTCAACCCACATTGGAGCAGCATGGAGGATCTACACTTCATAATACCCTCTGTCAGATAAGGAGAGAAGCCTGGCCCTTCAGTATATTAACGATATATTACATTTCGGTGTAACAGTGAGCCAGAGGTAAGCACGATTTCTTCGGGTTTCTTCGATTTTTTGCATCACAATGAGAATAATCTCACCTCCGATTGGCATCTAATGGAGGGCGACCCACTCGAGTTTCAGGATTTCCGTAAAGGCTTGTATAAGCGTTTTAAGCTATTAGTACCTATTTGACCGAGCTTTGCAAAGTACCTATATTGTTTTGGAAATTATGCGTTCTCTAAAAATTAAACCTAGCTGGATCGATTGTCGTCGATCGTTAATCGTAGAATTGTTGTAGTATGTCATCTTTTATTATTTTTCAGATTCCCAACAATAACTTAGACAAAGCTTGACTTAACGCAATAAACAAATCTCAATCTAAGCCACCAACATTTTGACAGAATATGCTGCATACAGTTTAGAAATGAAGATAATAACTTGATTCTAGTTGTCACACTCCTCAAAATAATGCCTGTCCGTCCCCGTCTATTGCCGTAAGGATGTTTTATTAGTATTGTTTATTCAAATTCAAATTCAAAATCGTTTATTTCAAGTAGGCTTATTACAAGCAATTTTGAAACGTCAAATTGGACTATTTGTAGTGACTCTACCACCGGCTCGGAAGGCAGGCCCTGTTGAGAAGAGCCGGCAAGAAACTCAACATTGCTCTTTTTATAATATTATCAATTTTACAATATTAAGTTTGTTGTTACATAAAGTTATTTATTTTACTTCCTATGTGAAGTTGAAAGCCGATAAAATTGCCTTTGAACATCTTTGTAATTTAACAATTCATCGATAGTATAATAACCAGTAAGTGAGTTTTAATACATTGTTTAAACTTATGCAATGGCAGATCTAAAACTGAATTGGGCATCTTGTTGTAGAAGAGTACACCCAATCCTACGAAAGATTTTTATACTTTTCGGAGGCGATAAGCTGATATGACTCACTTATGTCCATTTCTAGGAAGACGGTCGTTTAAATCCTTTTTCTGTTTTTACATATTTATATTTTGTTTAACAAAGACTAGGTTATTGAATATGTATTGACAGGCTACTGTAAGAATTCCTATTTCTTTAAATTTGACACGAAGGGACTCGCGTGGTTTAAGTTTATAAATCGACCGAATTGATCGTTTCTGAAGTATAAAGACAGATATTGTTTTTTTATTCATTACAAGTTAACCCTTGACTGCAGTCACACGTAATGGCAAGTGAAAATGCAATACAAGAAGTAAGTGGACTTATTTGTGAGGAGTGGGATGAATTCCACACACCTTTCGGTTTCTACCGGGTGCCCCACCGGGAATCGAACCCAGGACCTCCGTCTTATAAATCGACGATTATATTATAAATCACGACCTCCGTCGCGCATACCACTGCGCCACGGAGGTCGTCAAATTAACATGTATATGTAAAAACATGTATATATTTATGTATCTATACTAATATTATAAAGAGGAAAACTTTGTTTGTTTGTTTGTTTGTTTGTTTGTTTGTTTGTTTGTTTGGTTGTAATGAATAGGCTCAAAAACTACTGGACCGTTTTTAAAAATTCTTTCACCATTCGAAAGCTACATTATCCACGAGTAACATAGGCTAAATTTTATTTTGGAAAAAATTAGGGTTCCGTAAAATATTTGGGTTTTTCGGACACAAGGTGTACAAAATCAACTAGAAAAGTTACTTATTTTGCGTACGCTGCGTAAACTATAAAAGATAGAACCATAAAATGTTCTAATTAATTGAAGATCTTATAAATATCTACAAAAAAGTCCGCGACACACTATACCTATCTATGTCGAGTGAGGCACAACAACCATTTTTTTATTTAAAAATCTTAATTTTTTTTTTGGACTACATTTAAACGCATTTATTTTACTCATGCTATTAATCCTTATCAAAATAAATTACTTCATCACGAAGTACAGTTTATGTAGATAATATTTGGTATTTAAAAGATTAAAATTGGACTTTTGGTTTTGAAGTTATGGCGAAATTAAAATATTACTATTTCTGCGTTGCGAAGTGAGCGTCAGCAAGACGGGGGCGCGCGTGCCAAATATCTATTTAATACACGGAAGAGTTTGTTCCTTTGTTTAAACGGGCTCATCTCTATCTGCGTGTCGGATTGTAAAATTATTTTTGTTTATTCTGAAGGCTAGACTCAAGAGTGAAATATACTATTTAATATCAATTTATACCCATCAGCTTGCCATAAATATATATTTTTAATGTTAATGTACTAAAATGTCATACAATGTTTAACAAAAATGTAGACCTTTAGTACACGGGACGGGACGGAGAATATTGCTTCACGGGAAACTATAAAAAAATTAAATTGAGAGGGGGAGCGGGGAATGAGCACACTATATGTGCCTTTACACATTTTGTATGAAAGTCTGTCTTTAAAATTAGAAGGGTACCTAAGAGGTTTTCACGCGGACGAAGTCGCGGGCGACTGCTAGTTTATATATATAGTTGTAATATGTCTGAGTAGAAAGATGTTGTACAATAAATAACGATATCGAGACTTCAATAAAAAAATACCCCTAAATATAGTCGTAACTAAGTTGTAACTATGCCTGCTTTAATTTTACGGATAAAATAGCAAGAACATAATTAACAGTAAACTGTAAAATCCTATACTAATTAGTTTGTTGTACAACGACAACATATTATACCTACCACCGTAATTGGGTAATTAGGAGTATATAATGAAGTGTACTTAACTAGTTGTACTTACGTGATTCAATTAACTTGGTGAAGCGTAATCGTAGTTAAGTTTCCACTCAGATAAAACGTTGTCTTTATTAATACAAAATTATGAAATTGTTTTGGATAACTTTTTCAACAATATTTCTTGGTAAATGTAAAACAAATTATTATATTTTTTTTCCTACTACAAGTTATGCAATCTAAGATGGAAGCGGGCTAACTTGTTAGGAGTAGGTAATATCCACACCCCTACGGTTTCTACACGACAACGTGCCGAAACGTTGAATCGCTTGTACCGCCAAGCGATTTAGCGTTCCGGTCTTTGTCGGTAGGGTGGTGACTAGCCACGGCCGAGGCCTCCCACCAGCCAGGCCTGGATCAATCTCAATCGGCCCTGCCAGAAATCGAACCCAGGGCCGTCTTATACATCCACCGCACATACCACTGCGCCATTGAGGTTATAAAAATAGTATATATTAATCTAATATTAATTAATAGTTTCATATGTTAAAAATTTTAACTGCCTTGGTTTATTAGCCAGCCTTCGATCACGAGGTTCAAATCCTGGGTCGAGTCGCCGATTTAATTTCATTCTTGTATGAAATATTCAGCACATTCCACGCCCGTAGTCTGGAAGTTAGTAGTGCTATACCCCCGTGCTTCGGAAAGCACGTCAAGCCGTCGGTCCCGGTTACTATAATCAACATCTAATCGTCAATGAATAAAACATAATCACCCTAAGCCCGCCAACCCGCATTGGAATAGCGTTGTGGCTCTACGCTGAATATCCCCTCTACTACAAGGAGACCCCTCTACTACCTGGCTCAGTAGCAGTCTAGAGATTTTTTTGGTGAAATAAGTTCGCGCTGGACTACGATCTCACCAGATACTAATTGAAGATGTTTTATTGAAGTTTTAAAAATACCCAAGTTGTAAGAATCAGAATAAACTGATCTCGGAAGGGCAGGGTAGACTTTTTACACAAACACCCTCTTTTTACCCGACTTCGTCAGACGGAGGGTAATTCCATTTTTTCGGCACGCGCTACAGCCTAAACGGCTGAACGGATTTTGACATGTGAGGTGTCGTTGATTTTGGCAAAATTGTGGAAGTGACATAGGCTATATGAATTTTCAAAATGGCGGCTGTAAATGGGAGAAAAAAGGGGAGATGTGTGTATTTTTTTCTTTTATCTTAGCAATATGGATATCAAGTGAAAGGTCGTAAAAAGACCATTTCAAAAATATAAATATCATATCATGTTTATATTACGGTTTTAACAAAAAATGTCAAAAAATATACCAAGTGTACCGTCTCATTTCTATAACACAAATTAAAACTAAAAAGTCTCAAATAAAATTATTATTATAAAAACAAAAAACCCGACTGCTTAGAAGTTATAAACTGAAAAGAAAAAAACAACGATCACTACATCTATATAAAATTCTAAATTTTTTATGGTGTTGCAGGCGGGGACAAACGTAGTTATGGTAGATCTTTCTTTCCCAGGTAGTAAAGTATTTTGTCCACGCTTGCAGCACCATAAATTATTTAGAATTTTATATAGATATAGTGATCCTTGTTTTTCTTTTTCAGTTCTTAACTTCTGAGCAGTCGGGTTTTTTGTTTTTATAATAATAATGTTATAATTAATTTATTCCTTTTGGTTGACTTTTTATTATTTTTTGCTATTTTTTTCTGTATATGTATGAGTACTTATATAATTGAGCACAGTCAACCCAGCAGTAGTTTATGTTACATAGTCTAACAAACTTTGCATTTCTGTGAAATGCTTTAAATTCTTGTTGTCTGTCTGTCCGCACTATTTAAATGTTACCTCACAACTTCCAAACGGGTTGGTCAATCGCCGACATGATGACATATCTTTATAGGACGACGACCTCCGTAGCGCAGTGGTATGCGCGGTGGATTTATAAGACGGAGGTCCTGGGTTCAATTCCCGGCGGGGCAGATTGAGGTTTTTCATAATTTGTCTTGGTCTGGCTGGTGGGAGGCTTTCGCCGTGGCTAGTTACCACCCTACCGACAAAGACGTATCGCCAAGCGATTTAGCGTTCCGGTACGATGTCGTGTAGAAACCGAAAGGGGTGTGGATTTTCGTCCCACTCCTAACAATCTTAGACTGCATCATCACTTAACATCAGGTGTGATAGCAGTCAAGGGCCAACTTGTAGTCGATAAAAAAAAAAAAAAAAAAAAAAAAGGAAAAAAATTGAGAAGTGTGCTACTGCTACTTCCATTTTCAAGTGGGTGGAAATTGCGAAAACTCCCTAACAGTGCATACTTTTGATGGTATTGTTGAAACAAAAATGTTTGTTGACATATAATTGCTTAGAATATGTACTTCCGGTTGAAATTTTCAAACCGAAAGAAGAAAAAACCAAATAAAGTATAACATTGGGTTTAATACAGGGCGTAGCAAAAATGTAGGAGTGTGAACTGAAAGCCGTTCTCTGACCCGAGCTTATTGTATTTTTGTTAATGCTAACTAATATTATAAATGCGAAAGTAACTCTGTCTGTCTGTCTGTCTTGCTTTCACTCTACAACTACAGAACCGATTTAGATGAAATTTGGTACACAGTAAGTCTAGAGCCTGAAAAAGGACATAGGCTACTTTTAATTGCGAAAAAAGGGTTGTAAGGGGTTAAAGGATGTTGTATGAAAGTATCGTCATTTTGAAAGCTTAAGACCTATTTCTTAGGCAGTTGATTAGATATTAATAAATATGACATTCAAAGCTTAGAAAAATTAGGCTGTCGTAATAACTAATTAATGATATATGAAAAAAAATTTCGTTTCAGAAATGTAACTAAATATCGCAATAACGTATGTTAATTTTTCAGGAATATTTTCTTCATGCTATTGTGCTGTTACTCACTATTATAATCCGAGTACAACCGAGAAGTTTACTTATTTTTTTAACATGCACTCAGTGGACGTACCATCTTTGGATACAATTCCCGCGTCCCCAAAGTGTGTGGATTGTCCCCTGGTGTATCTTCCAGTGTGTGGTGACGATGGGTACACTTACACAAATGAATGTCGTCTAAATTGTGCAAACGTTAACAAGGAGAGAGAGACCCCGGTCAAAGTTGTTCGATTTGGAAGGTGTCAGATATTCAATGAAGATTAAAAAATTATTGGACTAAGAGCCTATGATTTTTGGCTATCACTGGCTCTAACACCACCATGCTTTATGTCTACAATCAGGGGATTATCGTCGTAGTAATAAAAAGAGATATTAAAACCATCAAATCTGTTTCGATTTACCCAGTAAAAGCGTCGTTAATCATGACCATTGTAGGTAATATTTGTGCAGTCTGGTTCACTGTCAATGTTGATGATAGTTACCGGAACCAATGGCCTAATTAACGTGCTTTCTGGGGCACGGACTAGGGTTATATTGAAAATTTCATTAAAGAAAGAAAAACTCAGAAGTATTTTGCTACCCGACCCTGGATTCGAATCCAGGACCTCGTGATCGAAGCCACATAAGCTAACCACTAGACCAACAAGATAGTGTGTTAACCGATTAAACTGAATCTGTTAAATCTTAAAGAATATCATAAGGAACATTTTTGGTGAGAATTTTATGATCTATAAATCTGTTGCAGAAAGGACATTGACAAAATTTGATCAGGCTGTCCAAACTTAAGCTCATATTTAACTGTTTTATTTAAATACACAATGAATTTTAAACAACAACCTATGTTTCATAGCAATCACTTGAAAATATATCAAAAAAATAAAAATTTCAATCGATTTTTTGCGTTCTGAATCACGTGACTGTCGTCGTAATAATATGAAAAGTCAACTTTTTCAACCTTCATAACTTTATCTCTTTATTAAACGCGTACAATGCACGATACACTGTAAACTGCTTTAAATTTTCCATTTTATCATATATATTTTCACAAAATGATGGGAAAAATACATCGAGCATAAACTTGTCGATTAAATATAATAAATTATTATTAATTGATTTTATTATTGTTATTTTAATGGTAGAAAATATATTCTATTGAATGATTTCACATTCAAGATTTTTGAAAAATATTACTGATAAATATGCTCACGTTGGATAGTGTTTAGGTATCGTAATAACGTTATTGATACCGATACCGTTAAGACGTTCCTTGTGTTTATATTTTGGACATTTGTAACATATATTATAAACATACGTATATAATATATGTTACATAAAATATAAACATATTAATATGTAAAAACTTTATTAATGTAAACTTTTCTGAAGGCTAGACTCAAGAGTGAAATATACTATTTAATATCAATTTATACCCATCAGGTTGCCATAAATATATATTGTTAATGTTAATGTACTGAAATGTCGTACAATGTTTAACAAAATTGTAAAATTTAGTACACGTGACGGGAGGCAGAATATTGCTTAATGGGAAACTATAAAAAAATTAAATTGAGAGGGGGAGCAGGGAATGAGCACACTTTATATGTGACTTTCACACATTTTGTATAAAATTCTGTCTTTAAAATTAGAAGGGTACCTAAGAGGTATTCACGCGGACGAAGCCGCGGGCGACTGCTAGTACTATATATAAAATTATTCATTAGTAAACTTATAACACAACAGTCATAGTATTGCGAATGCATTCCTATTTAGTAAATATGGATTGCCAGTATTACTATGTTTTCACGTTACAAAAGGCATTTCTTAATTTTTGATTTTCCGAAACTTAGCCTAGCGAAATGGGCTGGGGCCGGTAGTATGTACCGAACCTAGCCCGTTTTGCTAGGCTAAAGCTTGCTTTAGTCTTCACTTTCATTATCTTCCACTTTTTTCTCTACCGGAAGAAAATAAAAATGAAATAAAAACCTTTTTCGTAAAATATCAATTTTCATAATGATCGGTCAAATAGTTTTGGGTCTATCGATTTCATATATATAAACATGCTCTTTTATATATAATTATATATATATATATATATATATAATTATATATATATATATATATATCGCACCCTCAGTAATATAGAGGCATAATCCAAAAAAGTAGTTTTTTGGGAAATCGCGTTTAAAGATTCCGGATTCCAACATATCTACCAGCTTACTTACTACTTAAATATAGTACCTTTTTAAGTTTCTTCCTATATATGACTAAAATGTCTGTAATTATTTAGTTTTAAATATAATTGGTACTGTATTACACTAAAACAAACTGCATTCTTCTGAAATTATTTCTATTTTATGAATAAAATAACAATTTAACTGAAAGTAATAATTTGTTTATTATAAGTAATAATTTAATTAAATTTCTCATATTCATTATCCATCATCATCATTACCAGCCTGTAGACGTCCACTGTTGGACACAGGCCTTTTTTAGGGACTTCCAAACAACGATCCCGAGCCGCCTGTTGCCAGCGGCTCCCTGCGACACGTTTGATGTCGTCAGTCCACCTGGTTGGGGGTCGACCAACGCTGCGCTTTCCGGTGCGGGGTCGCCAATCTACCACCTTGGGCCCCCAACGTCCATCAGCTGTTCGAACTACGTGCCCCGCCCATTGCCACTTCAGTTCTGCGACTCGCTGAGCTATGTCGGTTACTTTGGTTCTTCTGCGGATTTCCTCATTTCTGATTCGGTCACGCAGAGATACTCCGAGCATTGCCCTTTCCATCGCCCGCTGAGTGACTCTGAGCCTTCTTATGAAGCCCGCAGTCAGCGACCAAGATTCGGATCCGTAGGTCATCACTGGCAACACGCATCTTTTTATGGGAGAACGTCATTATCCATATAGACATAAAAATTTAAAGAGAATCTTCCTTAAAATTCTAGTAAAAAAAGTAATACAAATTACATTATAATATTATTATTAATAAAATTTAAAATTACAATAACATATTATTATAATAGGAAGCATAGTATGGATCTATCAATTGCTTATTAATGAAGCCTTTGAGATCATTTTTTTTAGCAGAACTAAGTTGAAGTGCTTCTAAGTAAGCCTTCTGCATGGTTATTTCCTCAAAATTCTTCTTTCTTTATTTCTGAGTTTCTCCGCACTTGACCGTTGTGCGTGGATCCCCCGGTGTAGGCTCCCGCAGGCTCACTCTAGCCAGCCGAGCTCGCTGCAGAAGCTTAGCAAGCCACCCAGGTCGCCGATTGCCTCTTGGAGTGTCGTTTTGGAGCCAATGTGCTTCACGTTGTTCCGATACTCCTCTACAACTAAGCATAACCTGTATCGGCGTCTTGTCATTCTCTAGGCATATCCTGCATAGAGGGATGTCGGTCATACATAGAAATGAGAGGTGTTTGTTTGTTTAGTGGACAGTCCCTGTAATCAGTCCTATGTCCGTTCTAAGCTTTACACGGATTAACTGTGCGAGTTTTTTGATTGATTGTGTGTCGAGACACGGTATTGCCTCTGTGATATGTTTACAGCCTGTTGTTTGTGTCCATATTTGTTGTAGGGATCTTTGCTCCTCCAAGCTGCTGCTTGACTGTCACAACGCACTTGAGGAACTATCAAAAGTAAACCAAGTAACGGGGTTAAGGGACACAGCGGCAATTTCGGCAAAGAAAAGGGCAGACGAACTTGCACGACGTGACACAACACTAAAAGCTATAGAATAGTACCATACCTATCAGTAAATATACAGAATAAAGCTGACAACGTACACAGTTTGATACAAAAGCACTGGACAACGCAAAGAAAACTGGAGCAATATACTCCCCATTTCAGTACATAGCAGCAATTAAAAGAGCAAAGGAGACTAATAATGCATTCCAACAGCTAGAACTTAAAATACTGCAGCTATTAGAGCTGGATGAAGAGCGAGAGCACAAACAATAGCGTGTGATTAACTTCTGAGGAGATATAATGATATTTCTATTCTCTATTACTTCTTTGTGGCTTCTTAAAGGCGCAGTCCATTGCGATTATGAAATTTCTTCATCACGACCATCGAAACCAGTTCCTTTTTGATGAGTAACAACAGTTATAAGTTGAACTATAGAAGTTCAATGACATACTTAATCTCTTTAGTTTCGTTTAGAAGAATCTGAAAGTATACAAGTAATATAAATTAAAGCCCCTAATTTAAATTTAAGCCATGTTAAAGTCAATTTACATTTTCGATTAATTATGGATCATCTTCACTGCAATCCATTCTATGCTGATTTGGTGGTTTTGGTAAGTTCGTTATTTTTCTTGATCGGGATTCGAGTTTTCTACAAAATTATAATATTTAACACAAATATAAAATAAATATCATCTTTTTGATGAACCTGTGTTAATTAAATTTTTATATTAATCAAAACTTTTTAATTTTCAAAAATATATTGTATTGTATAATAATCAAAAATATATTACTTATAAATATTGTTATAGTTTTGGTATTTGTAACATATATTATATACATATATTAAACAAGGTCTTAACGGTATCAATACCAATTCGAGTTTCGTTTTTAACAGTTTTCACGAAATAGTTTAAAGTTTTAAAACGTTTTAACAGTTTTATGAACCTTTAAATATATATTATTTATAATTGAACATCAAACGAACTTACCAAGAGAAGTTCGATGATAATTATGTGAGCAGCTTCTTTCGACGCGATTTATGTTACATGTTGTAGTTGTGTCCACGCATCAGCCTAACACACGGATTTTTTTTAGATCTATATCAATATTAAAAAATAGCAACACTAGCCACTTGTATTCTATCCCTACTATGGCCACCTCACAGCTCGTGGCCATCGTTCGGTCGGCTTGTCATTTTAGTTTATAGATAACATTTTATATTTGTTTACATATTAGGGTAGGGTGTACTATGAAATAAAAACTTAATTAATCATTAATTAAATAGGGAGGGTGTGTATAAATCGCGTCGAAAGAAGCTGCTCACATAATTATCATCGAACTTCACTTGGTAAGTTCGTTTGATGTTCAATTATGTATCGCAGCTTCTTTCTTTGCGATTTATGTTACATGTTGTAGGATGTTCAGAGTTAGCAAATATAAAATGCTTGTTATGGTAAATTAATGCATTTATTTTAATTTTAAATTGATCACATAATTACATACATCTTTTAACACAAATCAACTCATTTTATTTATTGATTCATAGGTTCTAAGATAGAATTAGCGAAGTTATCATTAACAATTGGTCTATTATAGAATTTAGCAAAAGTATTCGAAGACTGACTCCAACCAGCTGTGCTTCTAATTACATCAATATGGACCCCAGACCTGTTGGCTCTGGATGTAGCTGCATGGCGTGTGCTATGAGCACTGAATAAAGAAATATCAACACCGCTTTTTTGTAATGTTTCTTTAATCCAATGACTTAATCGTTGTGATGAAAGTTTATGATATGGTTTTTTGTAACTTATAAATAAGTAATCGTTATTAGCTTGACGAATAGAATTTGTTCTAATTATATAATCCTTTAAAGACGTAGCAGGACATATACTGGGGTTGTTAACATAAAAAGGCAGTTTTAGACAGGGTTGGAAAGAATTAGGTCGAGAAGTTTTAATTAAATCTGTAATTTTAATTGTAATCAAATTAGAAGTACTGGTATTGATATTCGTTATTTTTATCTGTGAAAGAGTTTGAACTCTGTGAGCAGTTACCAGAGCCAACAAGGTAACAGTCTTCTTTGAAAGAGTTTCCAAGTTTATTTTTTCGTGTGGCCATTGTTGAGATAAATAGCTTAGAACAATATCAGTATCCCATGTCAAATTATACTTTGGTTGACTTGGCCTGAACCTGAAAACTCCTTTCATAAATCTTGTAATTCGATAATCATTCAACAAATTAGGAAATAATAATGATAATGCAGATTTGTAGGAATTAATTGTTCCATATTTTGCCCCCTTATCAAACACCCTTGTAAGAAAGTCTAAAATTATACTAACATTTGTATCTACATAATTATAATCATTCTGCTTACAAAACTCTAACCAGGATCTAATACAACAATCGTATTGTCTGTATGTATTATCGGATAGTGAATTAAGCAAAATATCTACAGTTCTATCTGGTAATGGCATCTTTAGATATTTTTGGCGGATAATTTCGCGGCAACTAATTGGAGAGTCTTGTGGAGTTTGTGTGGTGTCCTGAAAGGAGATTGCAAAAGATTAACATTAGGGTCGAAGTATATACATGACGAGCAAGTCAATCTTTTAAACAAAGGAAACCAGGGTTGTGATGGCCAATATGGTACAACAACAACTCCTTCCGCCTTGTCGGTTATTATTTTCCTTAACATTTTTAAAATTAAAACGAACGGTGGGAATGCATAAAAATAAATTTGACTCCAGGACACCGTAAAGGCATCCACAGCCCATGCATCAGGATCAATCTTCCATGTAATATAGGTTTCACATTTAGCATTACAACGACTAGCGAACAAATCCATTTCAAAATTGCCAAACACTTCAGTTAATCTTTCAAAGGCATAGTCTGCAAGTTCCCATTCGGTGTCTTGGAAAGATTTTCTCGATAAAATATCGGCTTCAGTATTATTTTTAGTATTAATGTAAGAAGCAAATACATATAAGTTTTTGGTCTCGCACCATTGCCAGATTTCTCTGGTTATTTTATTTAAATGAGGGTACTGGACGCTACCCATACGATTAATGCAGCAAACAGCCGTTGTATTATCAATTCTTAATAGAATATCTACGTTATAAAGATCTTTTGTGAATACTTTTAAAGCCAGAAAAGCAGCCTTTAATTCTAACTCGTTAATATGTAAGTTTGATTCGTCTGTCTTCCAATAACCGTATGCTTTATTATTATTAAAGTAGGCTCCCCAGCCAGTGAGAGATGCATCAGAGAATACTTCGTATTTAAAAGTATGAAAACGTAATAATGAAAATGAATTATCGATATGACTTAACCACCAATTAAAGTCAGTATCTAAAGAACTATTAAGGTAAATATTTTGTTCGTAACTGTCATTATTTAATAAATAAAGATACTTAAGACGTTCAAACATTTTTATATATAACCACGAATATTGGACTGCAGGGCAGGCGGAAACTAATAATCCTATTAATCGAGCGAAATCACGAAGTTTGCATTTTTTGGTGTGTGATAATTTTGTCAAATAATTTTTAATCTTTATTTTCTTATCGTCGGGTAGTTTAAGAATCATATTTTTTGAATTATAAATAAAGCCCAAGAATTTACATTGTTGTTTTGGAACCAATGCACTTTTTTCTACATTGATTGCAAATCCTAGATATTCTAATAGCTTCACCGTATAATTTACGTTATCATAACATTCTTCAAATGATTGGCCAATACATAATATGTCATCTAAATATATAACGGACATTAGATCTTTATTCCTTAGATATTCTATGACAGGTTTAAGTAATTTTGTAAACACGTAAGGTGCTGTACATAAACCGAAAGGAAGACAAGTGAATTCGTAAAGGCACGCTTGAGAGTTTGGGTGATTCCGATATTTAAAACGTAAAAATTTGCGTTGAGATTTATTTATATTAATTAAAAAATAAGCGTCCTTCAAATCGATGGTTGCCATGTAACAGTTAGGAGTTATTAATTTTGATGCAGTTCGATAGTCTTCCATTTTAAAATGGTTAGTTTTAATGAATTTATTAAGGTTTTTTAAATTTAAGATAAATCTGTTTTCTCCGTTTGGTTTAGGTACTAAAAATATACTAGACAAAAACTGCGAGTTTTCATGCGTGCATTTACGAATTGCTCCAATTTTTAGTAATTTGTTTAATGATAAATTAAAATCTATGGATTCTTGGTGTGTTTTTGGACAAACACAAAAATCGTTATTATGAAATGGCAATCTTTCAAATGGAATAGTGTAGCCCTGGACCCATGATAAAATAATGGGATCGTTGGTGACGCGAGACCAGTGGTCTACATAAAAACGTAATCGTCCAGCGTACGATACCTCGTGAGTCGCTAGCGGCGGGCAGGCGCGTCCCTGCGGCGAGGCGGTGATCGCGGCGGGCCGCGCTGCGGAGCCGCCCGGCGCGGAGGAGCCCGGTTGTTCTGCTGACGGAACTGGCGCGAAGCCGGCTGGTTCTTCCCCACATCCTGTCTTCCCGCCGTCTTCGGATGCAGGGTCTTGAAGTTTAACTGATTTTTGATGTAATTTGATTTTTGTATCTTTTGATTTGCTTTGAGGGACTCGCCAGTTTTTATGACATTTTTTGCGGTTTTAATTTTTTCGCCCATATTGTCACCAAATAAATATTTATCGGTACTTGCAGTTACTAATGTATCTTTTAGTCCTGTACTTATGGATGATATTACGAATTTTTTCCTCGTCATTGTTTCATTATGATGCATGTCACATAAGATTCTACATGCATCATTAATTGGTTTAAGTAATTTCAATCTTAACTCAGGATCGAAATTTTTGGCAATTATGATTTCGGTCACCGGGGCTAAGGCCGCTAACACATTACTAATTTGTTTCTGTCTATACACAAGAGAAGAGTCTCTCTTTATAAAGGACTCAGTTAAAGCGGCTTTCGCCTCGGGATTTAAAATAGGCGGTACTAATAGTTCACAGTTTTGTGGTAATAGATACTCTTTAGATAATTTTTCTTTGATTTCTTTAGTTAGGCCCTTTTTTACAATATCTAGCCATCTAGCTGCAACATCCTTGTGGATGGGTTTTCCTAAAGGATTCTCAGACTCTGGCGCTTCGCCTAGTAGTTCTAGTACTTCGGTATCAAGGTTTACCTCTTCACTGGTCGCCTGTGCCTCAGTGCAAGCTCCCGGATTTGCTACCGCTTCCAACAAGTCATCGACGTATGGTGCCGTAGGTGTGCCCGCCAGAGTATCCTCGCACATGTCAGCAAGGTGCGTTTCGCGTGAACAGCCGGGTGTATTTTGGTCTTCACCAACGTACTCCACTGGATAAGCAATATTCATGCTATGTTCATTGCCTGAAAGAACAATTTATTGTTCTTTAACACCACCGTATACATTGAAATAGCCCAAAATTAGCTATTCGCAATCGTTTTTGGTACATAATACATTGAAATAGCCCAAATATAGCTATTCGCAATTTATTTCTTTTATGAAGGTAAGAGCCCAATAGTTGGCAATTACGCATCAATATTAATATTGATGGATACAACCCAGTAAATCATACGAATGGTGTACAATTTGATAGTTGTTCGCATCGAATAAATAACATTTCATTTATTAATCTTCAATTAATATAAAATTTGTTTTTTTTACTTACAGTTTGCATCTTCGTCAGACGACGAAGAGATAATTCGTCGACGTCTGTTGAGTTTTTCATTTAGCTTTTGTATTTTTTTCTTTATCTTTTCCTCTCGGTCTTCATGCTTTCTCTTCTTTCCCATAGTTTAGAACGGATAAATTTATCACAAATAATTTGCGGGTAGGACGTGCGTAGGCTTCAGCACGGAAACACGTAATGGCAAGCCGACCGAACGATGGCCACGAGCTGTGAGGTGGCCATAGTAGGGATAGAATACAAGTGGCTAGTGTTGCTATTTTTTAATATTGATATAGATCTAAAAAAAATCCGTGTGTTAGGCTGATGCGTGGACACAACTACAACATGTAACATAAATCGCAAAGAAAGAAGCTGCGATACATAATGATATTTTTAATTTTATATATTTAACAACTTTTTAACGTTGCCAATACCAAAAATTTTATTGCGATACCTAAAAGCTAAATCACAAAATATTGATTTTTAATCTTATAAATGAATAACTATATATGGTAACGATATAACTTTAGCAGCGTTACGATTACCTCAATAAACTCCCACCCCTACAATTGTCTCTGGTTACGAGGCCGCCATTATTGTAAACCCGTTAAGACATTTATCAGACATTTATAAAAAAAAGTGATATACATACAACTTCGTTTTTCTGTAAATAGAAAATCTGCACTATTTAATGACATAATATATATCATTACTGGACAGCTTGGGGTACACTTCCATACAATTTTTGGCAATGTCCTTTTCAATAAAACTTACCGTTTTCGAGAAAATACAGAAAATATCATACCCGAATAAAATTCATAGCATTTGTGGGATTGATGACAACTTTGAAGCGTTCTTTCTAATGGTAAATCTAAGCTTTCAACGGAATTTTGGCTCTGTTGGATTTTTTATATACATATACCCGCGTCGGTCCCTCGGACCGATAGTTCTAACGTTTACTAATTAAATAACTATCATAATAACCACACTAAAATGTAATATACGATTAAAAGGGACTTTTGCTCAATCAATATAAACGAAATTTCTGTCAATATTAATGTTTATTACTGACTAACAGTCCTTTTATTACAGCCTTTGAAATACAGTACTTATTCTTATAAACTACATAAATTTCAACAAAAAATATCTCTTCTGTAATCAAACCAAAAAAAATCTCTTAAATCTTGAAAATAACTAAATAAACAATCATAGGCTATAGATTAAATTTTCTCTGATGGTCTACCATAGCTGTCAGAGCACACCATAATTGCATGTTCCATACAAAAATATTTCTTGCAAGTAGTGCACTTATATTGTGACTTGTGATTTCTTTTGGAGCTGCAATAATAGCAACGACCCGTTTTATTATTATTTGTTGTAGTTGTGGACTCTGGAGCATCTAATTTACAATTTTCAGCAAGTCTTTGTCTTACGAGTCTTGCTAAATGTATGTTGTACTACGTCGCCTCAGATGTGGATTTATGAGATCATATGATAGAGCTTCCAAAAATGATCTGCGAATGATTTTTTGATGGGATTATTGTGGACATATATGACGTACCAACTTATTCCTGTCACATTCATTAGACTATAAAAAAACAATGTTTCTAGCACGTCTTCTTAATGTCATTGACGGAGCAGTTTTATTCCATTTTGTTTGATTATCTTTGCCGAGATAGTAGTCACTAAAAGTTCTTCGATCCTCTACTTCGCTGTCAGAATCTACCTCTTATTCAGTATCGCTATTTAAGCCTCTATTGCCACATTATCCTCGAAATCACTATCGTTTTCGTCATCGTAGTTAGAATCTGAATCATTCTCCTCTAAAATCAATCTTATTCGCTCTTCGTCCATTTTGAGATGATAATTTAACCTAAAAGTAGTTTAAAAGTATATTATAAAATAATAATCCAATAATAATATAAGAAATCATTAAAATTATAGGACTAATTAAACACAGCGCTTACCTAAAATTGTAACGGCTATACCCGCATCGGTCTCTTGGACCAACCAGTGTCGTGTACTGGCACACGTGTTACCCGTGCAAGCGCTTGCACTACACCAAATAGACGCCGGCGACGATTCACGCAGCTAGCAGTGTGCCCAATGTGCTAACATTTTCCGTTAATAAGAAAAAGACGCAAACTGAAAATGTCGGTCTGACAGACCAATACGCGGGTATAGGAAGGTTAATATACGACGTGGTAGGAAAATACCCTATCATATTATTAGGGAGAGATAATACATGCCTAAAAAAAATTACCTTCTTGTGTAGAATCTAATAGTCACCTACCGGGCTAATGTCCTCGAAGTCATATGATTGTAGGTAAGCTGTAAGGGTCATGCAATTCATTTTTAATATACTCGTAATAATTTTAAAATATAATATGGATTTTTTAAATTTTTTATTGAAATCTTTATATACAGAAATAAGTTAACAAAACCGAAATAAATCAGTATATATATATATATATATATATATATATATCATTATCAACCTATTTACGGCCCACTACAGGGCGAGGCCTCCTTCCTTATAGGAGAGAGGATATGGAGCGTAGACCCAACACGCTGCTCCAATGCGGATTGGCGAGCTTAGGGTGATAATGTTTCATTTATTAACGATCACTATCGGATATTGACGATACTGACCGGGAGCGATATCTTAATGTGCTCTCCAAGGCAAGGGGGTGTACCACCATCAACTTCCCGACTCCGGGCTTGGAATGTCCTGAAAATTTCATACAAAAATGAAAAAGTCAGAATTATTCCGTGACCCGACCCAGGATTCGAACCAAGGACCTCGTGATCGAAGCCACATAGGCCAAACACTAAACCAACGAGGCAGCCACGAGATGTTATACCATTTACCTAACACGTTGTAAATGAGCTAAACCGCGGGTAGACGGATGGACATGGCGAAACTATAAGAGTTCCGTATTGTAATGAAACTCTGAGAAACGTCGTAAGCTTCCTTGTATTACCAAATAACGAAACATCTTAGTCCAGCCGCATATTGTAAGAATTTTCTGTCAGAAAAGTTCTGACGCCCGCCGGACGCACTCTGTTCATATATTTTGTTGTAGACCAGAATACTATCAGAATTCTGACGTGACTGACGTCCGGTTTTTTATGGGCACCGAAAACAAACGAAAGAACGTCAGAACTTTTTCAAATCTGATTTTTTTAACTAAGTAGAACAATAACGCTAATGAAAGTAACTGATCGTCGTCCATTTTGTTTCTTTCTCTTACTCTTTGTAAGCCTAACAATGCTACCGGCTAGCCGCGAACTAAACTCAAACTCGCCGGTAGGAAGTTTCTGATAGGTCTGCGGAGTGGTATTGACGGGCGTCAGAATTTATCCGACAGAAAATATTCTTACAATATGCGGCCGGTCTTAAGTTCCCGCTGTAATTGCTACAATAAAAAATATTAAACGTGTTTTTATTATGCGCATTACTCTCATCGGGCAATTCATAAAAGGAAATTCAATTAACGGTACATGGGAACGCCGCCGTTCTATTAGGTATTACAACGTTGTGCGGCGACAAATTCATAGTCTCTCTAATAGCTGTTTTTCATTACATAATGAGCGGAAATTGCGACGGCTGGGAAATGGGAAAATTTTGTAAGTATATTTTTAGGGCGGTGTAACCTAATGGCTAATTTTAACTGGTCGCTAACTCGCTTGGTATACAGCATGCGGGGACCCGACACGCGCGGGCTAAGCCAGTGAAAGTCATTACACCGCATACGGTTATTGCTTGCTTAAATCAATGAATTTCGTCGGTACACCACCAATTTATCGACTCGGGGAATAGGGAAGTCGGGAAAATTTAATAAAAGAATAAAAATATTCAGAACTATTCCGTGACCCGACCCAGGATTTGAACGCAGGACCTCGTAATCTAAATCACATACGCTAACCACAACACCTAGTTAATTATTAGTATTGAAATCGAAGTACTGAACATAGCTGCTATTTAAATTTAGGAACAACCAAAAATACTACTAAATTAAACTAATCATTTTGGTAAGTGTTGATGCAATTTAAGATGAAAACGGGCTAATTTGTTAGGGGTAGGATGAAAATCCACACTCCTTTCAGTTTCTGCACGACATCGTACCAGAACGCAAAATCGCTTGGCGGTACGCCTTTGCCGCAGGGTAGAACTAGCCACGGCCAAAGAATAATCTTTGAAAATACCGGTCGGTTGGTAAAAAATATTTTTGTATATAAAACTAGGTCTGTATTAAATGTTGAC
Source organism: Mycalesis mineus (assembly GCA_034621355.1). Taxonomy (NCBI): domain Eukaryota; kingdom Metazoa; phylum Arthropoda; class Insecta; order Lepidoptera; family Nymphalidae; genus Mycalesis; species Mycalesis mineus. The sequence continues at coordinate 4,363,711 of CM067882.1, forward strand.
TGTTGTGTCTTTCGATATTCAAGTTTAGCGTTTCTCTACAGTGAAGCTCTTGGTACTTTTAATACTAGCAAGTGTGTCAGTACAATGGCATCCCACTACTAGATCGTGGACAACCAGGCGACCGTTGGAGTACATTCTTCCTCCGCTGAACCGAACTGTGCCTTGCCGCCAATGCCCTCACGTCTACTTTCCCGTTTGCACCACTACAAATGAAACTTTCATGAACATATGCTATATGAACTGTCAAAGAAGAAATCTAAAGGTTCACAGACGAGGCATTTGCATTGATTTTTAATATGAAATTATGTTCTTAAATGTTTCATGGGTTTTCCTTTTACCCTTACTAAACCGAGGAAAAGTCAAAAAATCTATACATAGAAATAACCCAAGTGCAGACACCAAGTGTCTGTTTGTTGTTTAAACTCACATATTTACACTAAATACAAATACAAGAAAGTTCAGAGTCACTCAGTGTGATCGAATCAATGAGGAGATCCGCAAAAGAACGAAAATAACCGACAAAGCTCAGCGAGTCGCAGAGCTGAAGTGGCAATGGGCGGGGCACGTGGTTCGAACTCGCACCGGAAAGCGCAGTGTTGGTCGACCCTCACTAGGTGAACTGACGACATCAAATATGTGTGTTTGCAAGTCCCTAAAAAGGCCTATATCCAGCAGTGGGCGTCCACCGGCTGATAATAATGATGATGATGATGATGAAATACGGTAGGTACTTATACAACATATTACCCTATCAAGCCTTTTCATGTTATCATTACCCTTCCTTTCGTTCCAGGAGTTAGGGACAGATACATACTTAAAAAAATTTTAACAAAAAATAGAACCGAACTGCACTAAAAAGTAATAAATAACTGTGTCATTTTGTTGCTTTAATTTACTTAAGCATATCTATGAAGTCGGTGCCAGCCAAGTTTAAGGAACATTTATTTAACGTAGTAAAGCAGTTTGTGGGTTCTAGGTAACGTCCTTAAAGTAGAAACCTTGGCTGGCACCGACTCCTAGATATGCTTAAGTAAATTAAAGCAACTAAATTACACAGTTATTTTTTACTTTTTAGTGCGTTTTGAGTCGGTTCTATTTTTTGTTAAAAATTTTTATTTCTTACTTTTCAGTGATTTATCGCCACGTAACGTACTCGTACTATACTGTCATGGTATCAGTAGCCAAAAAGCAACCGATACCGAGACAAAGACCGAAATCGCTGTAAGCGTGCCTCCAAAATTTGAAAAGTTCCTTCAATTTCCCCTGGATATCATTATCAGATCCTAACATGACAATAGGACCACTTTGGAAGTATGCCCTTTCTAATAAAAAAAAGAATTATCAAAATCGAACAACTCTGTAAAAAGTTATGCGTGGTCATACATTAAAAAAAAATATACGTGTCGAATTTAGAACCTCCTCCGTTTTTTTTCGTCGGTTAAAAAAATGAGCTTCCTAGACAGAATCCTGAGGGAGATATGTGGACAAAAATTTGTTAAAATCTTCAGGGTGTCAACCCTTTCGTTTATATTTAGTATGGAATATATAGTATACAATATTTTTTATTTATAATAATTATTTTATACACAGAATTGTGTTAACAAGACAGAAATGCATCGGAACGGGGTGTTCTACCTTCTATTTACCTAACAAGGTGTATAAAAAAATCAGTTTTTTTCCAGCTAATCTCTACCTCCTTGTTTTGGAGTTGGTTAAAAACAGATATCTCGCAGTACATCAATCTCTTTGACAAGTTAATAAACTAAAGCAATCCAACGGAAGTGGGTGGTACAAGGTCTAGAATAGAGCAATAATCCGCCCCTGCGAGACGACGGAATTCAACCACATTTAATTACACCAGCAAGAGCGTGACTCCGGAATTATAATAAAGCAAATCCACGGTTTGGCTCACCCACTCACGAAGTATGGCGTAGTTTATAAGAGCGAGCGGTGTTGGCGTTCTAATATGCCGGAACCTACCGATACATTTCGATCTTGTTAACACAATTCTATGTAAAAAAAATTTAAATAAAAATAGAACCGACTCAAAACGCACTAAAAAGTAAAAATAACTGTGTCATTTAGTTGCATTAATTTACTTAAGCATATCTATGAAGTCGGCGCCAGCAAGTTTAAGGAACATTTATTTTACATAGTAAAGCAGTTTGTGGGTTCTAGGTAACGTCCTTAAAGTAGAAACCTTGGCCGGCACCGACTCCTAGATAATATTTTAAAAAAAAATTTCTTACTTTTTAGTGATTTAACGCCTCGTATCGTAATCGTACTATACTTGTAGCCAAAAAGCTACCGATACCAAGACATAAACCGAGATCGCTGTAAGCGTGCCTCCAACATTTGAAGAGTTCCTTCAATTTCCCCAGGATATTATCATCAGATCCTAACATGATGACAATGGGACCACCTTGGAAGTATGCTCTTTCTAATAAAAAAAGAATTATCAAAATCGGACAACTCTGTAAAAAGTTATGCGTCATACATATTAATAAAAAAATACGTGTCGAATTGAGAACCTCCTCCGTTTTTTTTCGTCGGTTAAAAATAGTAACATAAACAAAAAAGAGAACACTGAACATTTAAGCAAATTCTTGTCAACATATCTCCCTCAGCATTTTGCCTGGGATATTATTATCTAGGCAGGTATTCTCTCTTCCTAATTCCTGTTAGAAGGCCCCATTCACATATTGCGGTGTAGTTTATAAGCGGTGTTGGCGATCTAATGCTGAGAACTCAAGAGACACCCGGGTGACGTTTATTTCACTCACTTAAGAGCATCAGTTCGAAATGGATTAAGCTAAAGTGTTTAACTCATTCCAAACTGATTACATATTGCATTTTAGAGATAGTCCATTTACAATGTTTGATACACTTTGTCACGTTGTGTAGCGACATCTGTCGGCAGTGCGGCTAAGCTTGTGATTGATTCGTGGATCGTGAGCGGAGCACGGCAAAAAGTTGCAGGTTAGCGCCGATAGATGGCTCTGTCGTTAAACACAGCGGTGTCATTTCTATTTCGTATTTCTTTTGGATTAAAAAGGAAAAAAGAAAATAAAACAAATAGTTAGTATTTTGAAAAATAAAGGTTTTGTGTTTTGGAAAGTTTCGCTTATCCTCTATGTAAGCATAGAGGAAAGTCCCTTTCCGGACGTCTAACTTTATGATGGATGTCTATGGCGGAAAGCAGCCATTTTGAGAGAAGTCTTTTCAATTCGTGACGCGATGGCGTGAAGACGAAATTGTGGCCGATTGAAAGGATTCGCTTCGCCATGGGTTCAGGGCTTCCAATTTTGCAAAACCCAGTAATTATGTTATAAAAAAAATATATAAGTTATGAAGTAACAACATTTCGGTGAGTTTGGCAAATTACTTCGTTCGACTCCATGGCGTGCTCACGCGGAAAGTATTGTATAACTTTTCCGTTTTCGTTTCAGGTTCCCTAGCAAGTTAATTATGTTTATTTTCGTCATCGGGAGGGAATAAGCGAGTGCTACTTGGCTAGGTAAATATGGGTGAAGATCACCAAAGTATTTTTCGAAAGCGTGGCATGACGTCAGAGGTCAGCGAACTAATTATTGTTTCTTGTTTCAGCGGGTTTATCGTTATATTTATTCAACGTTTATGTCTATGGCTATCTACATTCAATATTTCATCGTTATTCGTCCAGTTAGACCATTCAGTTATCTGGTTGTGGATGTGGAACCTTCGAGAGAAGCCTTCGTTGGAAAAGATTCGGTTGACACCGGCGTGGAGGGCTTCAGTCCGTATTTCCGTGCGACGCGACAACGGAGACGTTGGAAAATCGGAGGAAGTGCCCTATCGCACCGTACAAATGGTGAGATGAGCTAAAAGGTCAGTGAACTCACATATTGTACTACGTAGAGGTCAACAATCTAGCGAGGTCAATGAACTCTAGAATTATGAAATAGTTTCTTCAATTAGACAGTAAATGCAATAAGCTTAAAAGTTGGTGGTATTCTGTTCCATTACTTTCGGTTATATTAATTATGTTCCGTTATTATTCTGTTCTTTAATATTTTTGTTACATCAATGTTCTGTTCCTGTAATTTGTGATTCGGTGGTATAATCATAAATCTGATTAAGCTAGCACCTACTGTGTCTTGTAGACACCGGTAACCTGTCTCAGTAATGATGTGGTATTAACTTTGGGTTGGTTTTGGACTGACGTTTTGATTTGAACCCAAGCGCTCTGCTGCTAAGGCTGTCCTAGACCGGAGTTCCGGAAACCACAGTCAGTCCTGTCCATTAACATAGATTGGTATGACACAGGAGACCGGTGAATACAATTAGGTTCTTTAATTTAGTATTTAAAATAATCACTGTAACAATTCAGCCACCGAATAAACAGACTTATCGTTATATTTATTTTGAATAAACAGACTCAGCAAACGTTTTGAATCTTTTATTATTCTCTTTCTTTGTACCAGATTATGTCTGTATCAACCCGTACCAGGACTCAACGCGTATGAGTTAAACGTGTGACCAAGAGTCCCCTTTTTCCGATTCTTTGCGGCCGTTGGCTCCCAGCACCAACCCGGGGGGTTCACGGTGTCGCAACTTTGAGATTTAAGCAAATTCTAGCTCCCTCAGTATTTTTTCTCGGAAGCTCATTTTTTTTCTAGGCATGTATTTTCTCCTTCTGACTCCTGGTTAAATGCTTGATAGGTTTTACCTGACACGTTGTATAAATTTACAAATAATAAATCAAAACACGACAACAAGTGCTTAGAACATATAAAAGTACGAGTATGTACAGCAATTATGGTTGTTATGATAAAGAAGAAAACAACAATGTGAGTTCGGTACTGGAAACCGGAAATTTCATGCTTGCTACTGCAGTTGGCCGATATCACAGTTGGCCCCTTGGATATATTGTCCTATAGGTACACATGCGAAGGTGTCAAATTGCGTAGTATCGAACACAGATCTCCCAGCATCCTTAAAAAAGAGGAGGTGGGAATTTAATAATCAAGTTTGGCTCTGTAATTATTTAGTGTACCTACTACTACAGATGTTAGATACTGTGGCCGGAGGCGACGGTTTAGCAAGTCTTGCTCGGGTACCACCAGAAACGTCACTTATTGCTACTGAAAATCTATCGGATAAAAGAAAAAGAAAATAATTTCTATTTATATTTTATTTTTTTACAAATTAAATCGGTGTGCCCCTAAAATGTTTCAAGCATTTGCAACTAACGGTGTAATAAATATACATACTTTCAAGAAAATAGTATTCCCTTTTATACGCCGTGTAAAAATCGCAATAACTTTTCCCTTGCACCACCGAAATTAAGCTATAGAAAGTTACATCACAGCAATGAGATAAGATCACTAAAATAAGCTCGTCTAGATTTATACCGAACCTATTTAGTTCCTATGCAAAGTACGACATGGAAGTTTAATTTGTCGACTTAGTGTACGTATGATATAGTGATCTTCTAGGAATAACATATCTAGAAATGACATAGTATATTTAGTATAGGAATAACATTAGACTTAGAAATTTTTCTAACATGTCTTATCATCACTATTATTAGCCTATTAATAGGCAAGGCCTCTTTCTTTGTAAGAAAAGAAATGGAGATTAGACTCACGACGCTGCTCCAATGTGGATTGATGAACTTGGGCTAATAATGTTTAATTATTAACGATCACTATCAGGTGTTACTGATAGTGACTGGTCCGATTAACGTACTCTCCGAGACAAACATGTAACCCCACCATCTTCACAACTCCAGGCTTAGGATTTACCAAAAATTTCTTATATGAATATCTCAGAATAATTCTACGACCTGACTCAGGATTCGAACTTTTATTTAACTTTCCTCCATCTTATCTTGGCGTTCAATTGGACTCAAATATAAAATACTTGTATTTTTGACAATACGTAGTTATTGCAATATGGAGTTCATTTGGAGATAGAGTTGGAAGCTTCCTTTTTTTTTTATTTGACTACAAGTGGGACCCTTGACTGGTATCACACCTGATGTTAAGTGACGATGCAATTTAAGATGGAAGCGGGCTAACTTGTTAGGAGCAGGATACACCACACACTCCTATCGGTTTCTACACAACATCGTACCGGAACGTTAAATCGCTTGGCGGTACGTCTTTGTCGGTAGGCTGGTAACTAGCCATGGCGAAAGCCTCCCACCAGCCAGACTAAGACGAATTAAGAAAAATCTCAATCTGCCCCACCGGGAATCGAATTCAGGACTTCCGTCTTATAAATCCACCGCACATACCACTGCACCACGGTGGTCAAGCGATTAAGCGTTCCGGTACGATGTCGTGTAGAAACCGAAAGGGGTGTGGATTTCGTCCTACTCCTAAGAAGTTAGCCCGCTTCCATCTTAGATTGCATCATCACTTAACATCAGGTGTGATAGCAGTCAAGAGCCAACTTGTAGTTGATAAAAAAAAAAAGCTAATGATGATTTTAAATACCACCTAAAGGAACCGGAAACTATAAAGCAAACTAGCATAAATCTATTAAAAATGCAAATATGCAAATCAAGTCTCTCCCGATATTGTGTACAAAACTTTTTAATTATTCATTTATTTGCATAAAATATGTTATTTATGCAAATTATACTTTTTATGCCAAATGCATGAGTATTACCAATAAATGAACGAAGCAAACTCTTTTGCTATTAATAATGTATTAACCAGGAGTTTAAGGATTTTTCTAGGATTACCTACATATTTTGGGTTTCACGTATATCTTACCCATACCTAATCCTTTTTTTTTTCTGAGCCAGCTGAGCTTTTTACTAAATGCATGTAGTATAAACGATACTTACCAACAAAATTCATTTTAAATTTTCTTTTCTGTTTGTTTCCTTGTTTGGGCTAATATCCAAAACTACAAATTTAATTGTAATAATTAGTTTTGTACATGGAAGCCAGACTCTTTAGGCCCCTATTCCACTAGCGTTTTGCGAGCGTTAGCGTTCCTTTAACGTCTGCGCAGCGTAGCCGTCGCGTTACTGCTACGGCTATGCGCAGACGTTGCGTTCCCCCGTATAGTCAGAGAAAAATAGACACCGACGAGAAACACTACTCGAAAATAACGTAAAAAAAAATAAGAAATTATCATCGTCACCTTTGGTAAAATCGTATATGGTCCAATCGATTACAAGAAAGTGAATATTTCGCACTGTACTCTAATAGTAATAAATATAACGAATCTGAATTTTATAAATATTTGCGAACTTCAGAAACTACATACGGCAGAGAGGCTTGTTAAGAACAAGAATACATTTAAATTTGTCTTTTAAAAATGTACGTGATTGTACCTGTTGTCAATAAACGCAACGTTGACGTCGTGTTACAGCGACGGCAACGCTGCGCAGACGTTGAAGGAACGCTGACGCTCGTAAAACGCTGGTGGAAGAGGAGCCTTAAGCGCGACATAGGCTGCTTCGCATCTAGATATTACCATAAACGGTAATGATGCAGGTAACACCGCGAGTGTCTGCTAGTGTCAACATAAAGTGTATTGCACCTATAATAAATTCGTTTAAGGACAATCCGTAAACGTTATTCAAAGCTGGTTAACTGAACTGTAACGAACAGGTTTAAATTAACCAACAATGGATAAACAAATTGGGTATATTGTTTGACTTGGCGCTGTTCCCTCACTGGGAAAGTGCAATTTTGTTAAAATAATTTGCACATCGTGCAGTCAGTGAACCAATGTTGATTTTTTATTTTAAAATATTTTTAGCTTCACAATACAAACATAAGCTCGGGTCGGCTGGGAGGCCTCCTAAGCTTCTGGAGCGAGCTCGGCTGGCTGGAGTGAGTCAGCGGGAGCCTACACCAAGGGACCCACGCACAACGGCCAACTCACTGGCCAAGTGCGGAAAATACCCAGGAAATGAAGAAGAAGAAGAAGAAGCTCGGGTCGGAGAACTGTTTCCAGCCGCTCACACTCCTGCATTTCTGCTACGCCCGATATTCAACCCAATGTTATACTTTACTTGGTTTTTTCATCTTTCGGTTTGAAAATTTGAACTGGAAGTGCATATTCTAAACAATTTTATGTCGAGAAACATTTTCGTTTCAACAATACCATGTGGGTAGGGATTTTGATAATTTACACCCACTTTTAATAGTAACAAATAGCTAAGAACAAACCTCGGAATTTTACCTATACAAATATTAAAGAAGAACGCTTTAGTATCGGGGTTAAAGTATGAAATTGCCGATTTGTACTGAAAAATAAAAAATCGTTTTTTTTAAATGTATTATTTATTTAATCAAAATAATTACCATTATTATCTATTGCTGCCATCTAATAGGGAGCTCATTTATGCCTTTGCGATAGAACTCTGGTGATCTAGATTCGACAAACTGTGTGAAAGCATTTTGCACTGCCTCCTGAGAAAAAAATTTTTTATCACGTAGAAAATTGTCCAAATTACGAAAAAAATGGTAGTCTGTTGGAGCAAGGTCTGGCGAATATGGAGGGTGACGAATGGTTTCTAATTGCAGTTCCTGTAGAGTTAAAATGGTTTCTCGTGCTGTATGAGGTCTTGCGTTATCATGGAGCAATAATGGTGAAGATCGATTCATAAGTCGGAGCTGTTTCACTGCTAGTTTCGCTATCATTGTTCGGAGTTCGACGCAGTAGACATCTGCCGTTATTGCTTGACCAGATCGGAGAAGCTATAGTGAATAACACCACGCTGAGACCACCAAAGAGTTACCATTACCTTTTTATTGGTAAGCTTTTACCAATAAAAATGTTTTGACCAGGGGTCAGCAATTGCATTTTCCGCTTACGATTATCGTAAAGAATCCATTTTTCATTACATGTCACAATTCGATCCAATATTCCTTCATTTCTGTATCGATTCAACAAGGCAATGCAACTTTCAACACGCGTTTCTTTCTGCAGATCAGTCAAATCATGAGGCACCCATTTTTCATTTTTTTTTTTTATTTTATTGATTTGACACAAATGAGTCAATATTGTTGGTAAAGTAACGTTAAACCATGCCGCTAATTCTTGGGTAGTTTGCTTCGGATCGGCTTCCACCATCTCGTTCAAATCATTGTTATTCATCTATCAATCGCACAGTGCGTTCATTAGCAGTCCCCTCTCCAAACGCAAAATTAATATTGCGAGCTGATTCTGCCGCGCTAGTTCCGCGCCGGAACACGTATTCAAAAATCACACGAATTTTCGAAGTATCCATCTTTATTGTCTAAGCTGAATAAAAAAAAACAACTGAAAGTTGATAATCGAATGTTGCACATTTTTTAAAAGAAGAACTACATAGGTACCGTATGAAAAAAGTTTCACTTTAAAATCTTAAACCATGAAGGTTCTATGTCAATTCGAAGTACCTATTACAATAAAACAACAATTTCATTTTTTGAACCCTATTATAGACATTATACTATTAATTTACATGTTAATTAAAATTATTACAAATTGCTTATTCATAAAATTAGCTTATTACTTTGAGAATGTATCTCAGGATAACATATTAATTGATGTTTAATAGAGATCAATTTCCATTAATAAATATTCGCGCAGTACCTACTTTAAATAAATCGTTAGTAACAAAAGACGTAAATCTTAACCATTAATAATATAATCCGGATAAATCCAGATATCACCGACACTCAACTGTCCAATCCTTTTATGTAAATGTCCGTAGAGTGAAGCGAATCGGAACTTGCTCGTTAAACTCAGGCGGTTTTTTAAAAAGAATATCTTCTGGCGCTTTTATTTTTCCTTACGTATCTACAGAATGAAAGACGGATTTTTTCTTTGAATTCCGTCTAAATGTCAAATTCCAAATTTAAAAAGTCCCTGCTAAGCCTTCTAATTGACGTACTTCTAATCACGTGAATCTACTGTAAGTTAAATCAAAGGCGGTGAGAATGCGGTTACAGATTAGTATCAGGTTTAACACAGAGGATTTACTTAGTTTGAGTCCGAGATAGCTTCAGCAATTATTGGGTAAGAAACGAATTTTTGCATGCAATTTCCATAGATTTACTAACTGACCCGGCAACCATTTCTTGGAAACATTTTTTTTTTTTGGTTGATTGCAGACAAAATATTACGAAAAAATCGGTCAAATGATTTCGGAGGTTAATTACAAACACCGCGACACAAAAAAAATATATCTCAGATGAAAAAAAATGTAACAGCCGTCCCATTATTGTTTAAAAAGTATTTCTCGAAAATCTAGAAAACTTCGCAAAATTAAATCCCGGCATATTGTCGCATAGTAAAATTACACTAAACATCTACATAATGAGGATGAAATTTGTTTTCACAGCCTCAGTTAGCTAGAATCTCGTATAATGCTAAAACTATGCAAGTACTTTGCGAAAGTTTCAACATTCCGCAACGAACCGTGAACTTCAAAAGTATGCAGCTTCCCGCGATAAATGACTTAGCCGCGTTAAACCAAAAAAAAATACCAAGATTAAACTCGCTACGAACTAAGAACTAACCAAGTTAATAGATATAACTTTTTCAATGAAACCTCTCTTTTTGGTACTTAACATATTAAATACCTTTAAGGGGTTTAAGTTGAATCGTGATAGAACAAACTTTGCAGAAAATTGTAATTCTATAAACTAAACAAATGCCATAAAACTGCAGTTTCCGAAGAACAAAGTCACTTGATTTAAATGTTTGTTTATTTATTTAGTCTTTATTTTACACCGCAAAGAAGAAAAACATAAAACAGAGACTCAAAATACAATAAGGAGAGTTGGTACAAAAGGCCTATCGCTTGACAGCGATTTCTTTCAGGCAACCTTATCTTTAAGAAAACATTTAGACACTAGAATGCAAGTGGAATTATAAGTATAAAATATATACACACTAATACATAAACAATTACTCAAAATACCTACACAATAATTAAAATACATATCTTAAGATAGATTTAGCATAAAAATTAAATAAAGAGGATTTTTTGTAAATTAGATACATTTTTTTAAATTACAATGAAAGAGTACATTCTCGAAAGGTTGTTTTTTATTAATACCTAAATGGTATGCAATTTCCAAGATGTTGAACGGTCACGTTTCCAGACTGGTTCGCACATTCCAATTGGCAGACATTGTAGTAGGACTTATCATCTGTTCCGCAGACGGGATCGTATATCTTTGAGCATAAGCATTTGTTTTTGGACTTTGCTTCCGCTTCTGTTGTTGTTATTGGACTGAAAAACAAATTTACATTAAAATAAGTAAAGATTTACATCAAAAGAAGTAAATTCAGGAAGTTCTAGTTTGCCAAGTAAATTGCATTGCAGCAATGTAGGTACGAGTACATTGATGTGATGCATTTAGTATTCTCTTCTAGTATGCTGTCCGTCTGCTAATATCCGAAATGTATGAAATTCTATAAACACATTTTAGAATAACGCCTAGTACTCATCATCAATGGTGGTCACCACTAATCGATCACTGACTTCGACGGTAGCCGTTGACGCTGACCACCGCCAGAGATCCTCTAAGTATAGTAAGCGTTCTAGGGGATATGGACTAGTAGACCGGGACCGAAGGCTTAACGTGCTCTTCAAGGCACGGGGATGAAACACCACCTACTTTCCGCCACCGGGCTTGGAATGTACTGAAAATTTCACAGAAGCATGAGTCACTCTTAATTATTCTGTTCCGACTTAAAATTTGAACCCAGGATCTCTAGATCGAAGCCACATGGCTAACCACTAGACCAACGAGACAGTACGATGAGGATATACTCCGTGGTAATCAGGTCGACGTTTAAACATATTTCGCTGACCTCAGCGCTGACTAGTTGCACACTGATCTCTCGCCGATGGTCAGTTTGACTCTAAAACCAACCTTGCAGCAGTTTCACCAGTGTGAAAGCTATGTAAACGCAGAAGGTCTGCAATAGAGCATGACGCTCTATGGCTAGAAAGAACGGAGGGGATAAAACGTCTTATTGAAAGCGTCTCAAAACTCGAATACCAGTTTAGAGGGTAGAAACAGTTTTAACAGGTATCCTTTGCTTAGCGTTTGTCCTTGAGGTTACTATTTAACCCTAAGTTTTTGGATTACACTTATATACATATTTATATTAAATTACTACTTACACTTCTTCGTTCCCGTCATCTCGATTTGCCATGAATGGATAGAGGTCAAACTTTCTTGCTGAATTACATGTGTCAAAAAATTGGAACGTGACAACTGAAATAAATAAATAAATCATTGTTTAAGATCTTTGATTTTAGCTCCAAATGTTTATAAATTCATTTAACTACCAGCTGCTAAAACTGTCTTGAGAATTAATTAAAGAGTTATAAAAAATGAACCTAGTAGTAAACGCGTAAAAGTTTTTGGATAGCTTGATAAATAGATTTTTTTATTTGTTAGTTAATAATCAAATAATATAACGTATGAAATGAATGTTAAATAAAGATACATAAAGCACTTATATACTTTAGATGAAAAATAAAAACGAAGGGAAAATATACCTACAACCCATCAAAATACAGTCCTGTTTTATTCTCAACGATTTAATACTATCAGTAGCGTTTAAATACTGTCAATGAACTACAAAACCATTAAAATTAATTGAAATACGCACAGATAAACACAGATAAGCAAAACATCATCTTCGAATATCTTCATCCAACCGCTAGACGGTGGCTAAGCTAACTCGATAAACGCAGCTCGAACAAACGCTCTTTGTAATCCTATCTAAAGACTCAGATAAGGAAAGTCAATTAATTTTTAAATTGCGCATTCACTGCGGATTGTTAAATGATTAAGTGCTCACTTAAGTGGAGGTAAATTTTATGCGCGAATTTATGTAGAAAAATAGTGGTTTTATAATCGTGAGTTATTACTGTACATTGTTACTATTATGAGTAATTACTGTACATTAGGGAAATATTTTAATTAACCTTTAACTGTTTAGCCCACCAACCCGCGTTGGAGTAGTGTGGTCAGACCTCTCTCTTTGTAGAGGGAATATGGAGCGTACTCTATATTCCCTCTACAAGCAGGGAGGTCTGGCCTTGTAGTGGGCCTGAAAATAATAAACTGCTTTGATAGTAATTATAATTGACGGATATTTTTGATTCATTACAAGTTAGCCTTTGATCGCAATCTCATCCGATGGTAAGTGATGATGCAATCACAGATGGGAGCGGGCTTACTTGTTAGGAGTAGGATGAAATTCATACCCCTTTCGGTTTCTACACGACATAGTACCGTAACGCCAAATCCATTGGTGGCACGTCTTCTTCTTTAAGGTGGTAAATGCCGAGGCCTCCCACCAGCCATACCTAGACCAGTCTAGGAAATATTAATAGACCAAACCGGGAGTCAAACCCTGGACCTCCATCTTAAAAATCCACTGCGCATACCAACATACATGTGGCCGTCACGGATCAAGCATTGGGTCCACCTAATATAAACATCACTTATAAGCACTATAACACTACGCTAGGCATGCGAGTCCTACTTGACTGAAAAATAATATGAACTAAGTAAAGTAATAATTAATAAAATAAAAAAGTAAAGTAATACTAAAAAATTATAATGATCCGTACACGGATGTTAAGGAATAAAATATTTTGACTTTGTTTAATTTTTACATTTGAAATCTTGATCATTACTTTTTTTGGTTTAAAAAGTAAAACCAATTTCCAAAAAACCTTGTAATTCACCGAAACCGTTATTATCATAAAAGCAATCATTGTCGACCATTGTAAAATAAAATAAAGAAACAATTTCTTCGTAAAATTTTCACATTCGCGTTTTTGTATGCCGAACAATATTATTGTGAAGTTGCCAAAATTGGCTTGATTATAAATTTCATACAGAGTGTTAAAAAGGCACATGAATATTTCAGAAAGGCATAATCAATCTTTTATATAAAATTATTGCCGTGAAAAATATCGTTTGCATCAACGCCCCCTGCCACCCTCGTATTTTCTTCAAACATTTTCACGTGACACAGTGCTGATTAAAATTAACAACCTTAGATAGATTCTTTCTTTTTAATAAAGATTTTTATTTTTATTTAAGAATACCTGTATCGTTTTTAACATTTTCTACTAATACTGTTTTAATATAGATAATAGTTTTTTATATAATTCTTAAAACATATTTTTTCTTCTCTCAGAACAAAACATAATAAATTAGGATAGGAAAAATCCTTTTTTGTAGAAAAACGCTACCTTTACAAACACGTACATCTTCATACGTAAAATTTCAAGGTAAATAATATTATCTCGTAATGAAAGGTATCCTGATATAGACAGTAAGACACTCATTATATATTTATTTAGCATACCTACATCTACCAAATGTGAATTGGCCCTGTGAATTGAACAACTTACCACCCTTACAACTTCCCGATCCTTTGGGCCTAATCTCGAGAAGGTAATCTAGAATCCAAACTTATATTCGCGTTTCAGCATCGGGCTGCCTTCTTAATTGTCTACAAGTTGGTTATCTTCTCGTCTTTGATATTCACACTCCCCTTACTGGGGCATGCACGTCTCAAAATGCGACTCGCGTGTGAACTAAACCTTAAATATAAATAAAACCCAACTCTCAGTAATAAAGAATGAATTTCCGACTGCATCTGAGATTGTAAAAAGATTTAAAACGCCGCTTCACGAAGATAACAATGACAGCGATGACACATAAAATCTGTCAACGCCATTGTCCGTGTGTCACGATTACCAAATGCCTGGCCCGTTTTATTATAAATCGCTCCCTCATTTCGATCGATCAGGCTTCAGAGACGTTCGCAACTCAATGGATTGAGATAAATGTAGTTACTCCATACAAAGGCTACATAGAAAACTTTCCGATATGAGATCCATTTGCAAGTTTTGATAATACTTTCATATTTTGTTATTGATTGTACTTTTTAAAAGTTTGACAAACAATTTATTTTACATACTCAATTCTTAACTTAGTTTTGTACTAAAAATGTAACGAAAGAGCTAAAAATAAAGGTAATGTATTTAATATAAAAAAAAAATATTATTATATATAATTTTACTCCACATATTGAAAAGCTTATTACCCATTTTCCTGACGTTAATATTTGTAACAACTTAAGTTTTCAAGTGACAATTCCCACACAAGATTATTGTTTTCGATGCACTATATAATTATTGAATAACAAATTGATATTAGAAAGGTGCTATACAAGAACGCAGAAAGTAAAAGGCAGAACTCAGAATACCTAAACTTTGCCTGGAAGGGCTCTTAATTACTTCTATATTAGAAAACAAAATATGCAATCAGCTTTAGTATTTAAACAAGAATAACGGACAACTGCTCAATTTGAAGAATGACCAATTATTAAAGGGTAAATGTAATTTTACGTGACAGTATACTGAAATCGACATCTGTGGATATGTTATTTGAAACTAACAGTGGAAGTCGGCCGAAGTTTATCACTACGCCAGCTAACCGTCTACGAAAGTTATCGGTGTAATGTGATAGCGGTCAAAGTATTAATTGGTAAGTACCTAGTGACTTATGAGTGTATTATCATACTTACTTCGAATTGGAAAACAACGAACTGAGGTATCGAAACTTTTATACTTTTTGAATAATGAATAGAAGCAGGTGTTTATCATGCATAAATAATTTATTTCTTTGTTTTTTTGTTTTTATCATAATTATTCTATCAGTATTCTTGGAAGGTTGCGATACCGTATTTCCCTCGCAAGAAATCGAAAATTTCTAAACTTCTTATCTTAATAAAGTTATTATTTTTGATATTTAATAAAAACGCGAAGCATTCACCACAGCATTTATATAATTTCTCGTCCAGATGAGAATAATGTATGGTAGTTAATGATGATGAACAGCGCGTGTTCCGTACATGTGGGGAAAATACGTATCGCTTATTTCGGACGGGCGCGGACGTTGAGTGATGCGGCGTGCGATTAAACGCAAATAACTACATGACCCTTGGGTATTGTTTCATTTTTTTCTTTTAATTATTCACGTTACAAGCTCTTGTGTGAAATGGTTATGGTAATTCAACCTAGATGACGCTAACGATACGCTAAACTATGCATTCTTGTGTCGTTTGTGTTGTGTGTAATGGTTAACTGATCTGTTAAATTGATCAACTGATCACGATTATGAACGTGCTGCTAGATTCCTGACGGCCTCCGCTGCGTAGAGGTCCTGAGTTTCGTTCCCGGCTCGGCCGATTGAGATTGTTTAAATTGGTCCAGGTCTGGCTTGTGGGAGGCCTCGGCCGTGACTAGTTACCACCCTACCGACAAAGACGCGCCACTAAGTGATTTAGCGCCCAGGTACGATATCATGTTGAAACGGAACGGGTGTGGATATATATCCTACTACTAACAAGCTAGCTTCCATCTTATATTGCATCATAACTTAACATCAGTCTTGGGTTCGATTCCCGGCTGGGACAATAGAGACTGTTTAAATTGGTCCAGGTCTAGCTTGAGGGAGGCCACGACCCACGTTGGTTACCATCCTACCTTTGTCGGTAGGTACCGCTAAGCGATTTAGCATTCTGGCATAATATCGTGTAGAAACTGAAAGGGTGTGGATATATATTATGCTATTCCTAACAAGTTATCCCGCTTCTATCTTAGCTTGCATCATCACAGCAATCATCATAGGTGTGATTGCAGTCAACGAGTAAATAATTAATAACAGAAAATAGAACCGACTCAAAATGCACTAAAAAGTAAAAAATACCTGTGTCATTTAGTTGATTTAATTTACTTAAGCATATCTAGGAGTCGGTTCTATTTTTTGCTAAAAAATTTTATTTCTTTCGTTTTAGTGATTTATCGACACGTAACGTACTCGTACTATACTGTCATAGTATATTATACGGCACTAGTAGCCAAATAACTACCGTTACAGAGACAAAAACCGAAATCGCTGTAAGCATGCCTCCAAAATTTGAAGAGTTCCTTCAATTTCCTCAAGATATCATCATCATCAGATCAGATCTTAACATGATGACAATGGGACCACCTTGGAAGTATGTCCTTTCTAATAAAAAAAGAATTATCAAAATCGAACAACTCTGTAAAATGTTATGTGTGGTCATACATAAAAAAATATATATATATATACGTGTCGAATTGAGAACCTCCTCCGTTTTTTTTTCGTCGGTTAAAAAAAACAATTGGAACTAAACACCTTGCTTTTAGCAACACTGATAAAGTTATCAAAACTTTTTTATAAACTAAGCTCTGATAAACAAAAATAAATTAGGCTCGCCGTAATGTCTCACGTCAAAGCCTCAATCACTCTAATTAAGTAAATGTAAGGTGACGGCCTACGACCTTCGTCGACATTTAGAGTCACCCTCCAAACTTATATTACGACCAAATTACCTAGGCAATGCCTTGTAAAGACCTACTTACTTTCAAGGTGAAAATGTTATAACAGTACAACAGTTATTTCTATATTTGTAATAAGTTATTTTTTTATTTCTTAGGTACGTTTACGTTATTTTTATTTTGTGTAAAATAAATAATTATATTATGTTATTTTGTATGAAAGCTCATTTTACTAGTTTTAATTTCTTAATTAAAGCTCATTTTATTAGCTTTTTTTTTTATTATTAAACACTTAGTAGTGTTTAATAATAAAAAAAAAAGCTGAAAAGGAAAAAGTATCAAAATACTTGGACCTTGCTAATGAGATTACCGCCATGTGGAATGTTGATTCAACAATGATTGTTCCTATAGTCGTTTCAGTCAACGGTCTTATAGCGAAATTGCTTTGACGAACATCTTAAAAAGCTTTCGCTTAATTGTTGGATCAAGGGTCGGATACAGAAGGCAGTAATTCTTGAAACGGCGCGCATTGTGAGGAAGTTCCTCACTCTGGAGCCCTGACCACCGGTTGCTTGGACCCCCGGGCCCCGCAGCAGGCGGAATGAATTTTTTTATAAATTTTTAATAGTGTTTTTTTTTTATAATTTTAGAAGCATTGTTAAAAATTTTTAAAATAATTGTAAATAAATAAATGAGTAAAAAAAAATATTATTTAGCTGAAAGTAGTATAAAGTAGTAAGCTTAATATAAATCATATTTATCAGGTCAGCTAAAAAGGTTACTGCCTCAGCATGTTGCTACGATGTTCGCCACTGATGCGCTGGTTTTCAGGCATAATGATCTCTGCTCACTAACAAGGGGGATTTTAAGCTTAGATCGTTCGCGTAATGTTTCAATAAATGTTGATGTGAATAATGCTAGATTATATTTTTCATAATATATTTGCATGAAACTTTCTCATGTTAATAGATTTCTGAAAATTTCTAAATTTCCGAACGCTAAAAACGGAACCAATAGAAAAATGTATTAATAATGTAAGTTAATTCATTGTAGGGCATTTGATATACTTTTTTATAACTTAAATTACATCATCACTTCACATCAGGTGTGATTGCGGTCAAGGGCTAACTTGTAATGAATAAAAAAAAGTCCTGAACTATCGGTATCCAACGGCTCTCTGCAACCTATTTTATGTTGTCGGTCCACCTAAATAATAATTAACTACTGAATAATATACCACAAAACTACATGCATAATTTGTTAATTAATACACCCATAGCGGTAACATCTGTTCATCTAGTCGTGTTTTGTCTAGTTAATAATTGTAGGGTTGCGGGGACAATACGCGTGTACAATGTTGCCCTTATAGCCTGTTTGTGGGAGATTTAGCTACCAAATATTGGTGTGTATGTGTAGGTAAACAAATTATTATATTATTACCAGCAGTTGACAGCAACTTCAACATTATCAGCTTATTAAGAACCCACTATAGGGCCAGGCCTCCCTCCTTATAGGAGAGGGAATATAGAGCGTAGACCCAACACGCTGCTCCAACGCGGATCGACGGGCTTACAGTGATAATGTTTTCTTTATATAAAATTAATGACTTTAATAACGACAACGATTTTGAGAACAATCTGCATTTCTTTCTACAACCTTCTTATCTTTACGAGTTTACCAAAACTATAAATTATAAAATACAAATTGTAACATTGATTTTTAAACGAGTGACTACTGAGTTTCCCGCCGGTTTTTCTTGGAAGTACCGTCCTTCTGAGACCGGTGGTAGAGTAGTGACTCTAAACGTCAAACGTCAAATCTGTCTGTAGTGACGTGCTGACAGATTTGACGTTTCAAAAGTGCTTGTAAAACTGCCTATTTAAAATAAATGATTTTAAAATTTGATACACAGGTATACCCAACTTTTACTACAAAGATTAAATAAAATGAAACGTGGTTCACAACAACAATCCGAACAAGCTTATAACGAGTTAGCAACTCGCAGATAAGCTATCAAAATTCAGTTTTCACAGTTTCTAGCTACAAGTCGGCAAATGTAATGAAATGGCGAGCGGGCCGAGGAGTTTCCGTCCGAAACTACTTAAAAATATATCCCAAAACTGCGCTACCTCGCTGCGAAACTTTCCTACGTAATTTAAAAGCTACTATGTGTACGATATCTTGCGGTAAGTGAATTTTCGAGTACCTCTCGTCATTGAAAAGCCTGACATGGCACGGCTAGACTACGTTTAAGATTAAGCATTATTGGTTATTAGTATTATTTGTTTGTATACATCGACATAGCTCTGCGAATCACAGAATTGAAGTGGCAATGGGTGGGTCACGTGGTGCGAACAGTTAATGATCTAAGGTGCTAGAATAGTGACCTCGCACCGAAATTCGCAGTACCCTCCATTAGGTGGACTGTCAACATCAAACGTGTCGTAGGGAGCCGCTGGCCACAGGCGGGATCCGGGAGGCGGTCCCTAAAAAGGGGCCTATGTTCAGCAGTGGACGTCCATCGGCTGTTAATGATAATGATGAGGATTATTTGTTAAAATTTTAAAGGATTGTATATTAAATATTTTTTTTAAAATCTTTCTTTCTCTACTTGAATGCCTCGTTGGCAAGTGAAGCTTGTGAGTGCTTAGTGTTTTGAAACTAGGTATAAAAATCTCGCTGCGAAACTTTCCTACGTAATTTAAAAGCTACTATGTGTACGATATCTTGCGGTAAGTGAATTTTCGAGTACATATCGTCATTGAAGAGCTTAAAGTGGCACGGCTAGACTACGTTTAAGATTTTCCAATACTGGTTATTACTATTATTTGTTAGAATTTTAAACGATTGTAAAAGAAATGGCCTACAACAGGGCCAAGCTTCCCTCCTTATAGGAGAGGGGATATGGAGCATAGCCCCACCACACTGTTCCAATGCGGATTGGCGGGCTTAGCGTGATAATGTTTGGTTCCTTAACGGTCACTATCAGATGTTAACGATACCAACCATCTAACAAAACCAACTTTTCGACTCCCGGCTAGGGATGTACTGAAAATGTTACCTATAGAAGAACGTTAACTCAGAAAGTTTAATATAACAAAATGTTTTTTTAAATTTAAGTTTGATCTACTGCTTCGATTGATGATTTTTTACTACTTGAAAATACAGCTAAAACTGCGCTATTTCGGTATGAAATTTTCCTCCGTTATTTAAAATCTACTATGTGTACTAACGATATTTTGCGGTAACTGAATTTTCGAGTACATTTCTTCATTGGAGAGCTTAAATACATACACGTTTAAGATTTTGCGTTATTGGTTGTTAGTAATAGTTGACAGTAGTGTACAGGATGTATAGAGGTCAGGGCTCTAAAACTTCAGTACAGAGTAGCACTAAAGTTCACCTTAGTACAGTAAACGAATTTTTTATAACTTGACAGTTTGAATTTAGAATTTTTTTTCTATCTCTATATTGCTATAGATAGAAAGAGATAGACATGACATGAAAGAAGATTAACGCAAGAGGTTTATGAGGCGAGGGTGAACAAAAATGTTTGAAGGGGAAGGCCTGGGTTAAATGTTTCTGGACTAAATTCCGGACATTTTAAAGAATGGCCAGGTCAAGAGAATTCTTAACCGACGAACTTGTATGAAAGAATTAATGAGAGTGGAAGAAGCTATGGAAGTATGCGAGGACCGTGACAAATGGAAGGATGTAGTCTCTGCCTACCCCTATGGGAATGAGGTGTATGTACGTATATACGAGTTTTCGATAATTAAGATCCTATGACTATACGCGCTCTACCACATAATTTCATTTCATTTCGAATTTAATACTTGTTTTAGTACAAATTTTATTTTTTCAATCATTACAAGTTAGCCCTTGACTGCAATCACACCTGATGGTAAGTGATGATGCATCAAATGGAAGCGGGCTAACTTGTTAGTATGAAATCCACACCCCATTCGGTCTCTACACGCCATCGTACCGGAACGCTAAGTCACTTAGGCCTGTGTGCACCAAGATTTCGGCTATCACGACCAACGGTTAACATAACTTTACTCTAAATTTACTGTTCACGACAACCCATACGCCGGTTAAGAACGTAAGCTTGGTTAAGATAACTGCCCGGTTTACGTCCTTAACCGGCGTACGGGTTGTCGTGAACAGTAAATTTATAGTAAAGTTATGTTAACCATTGGTTATAATAACCGAAATCTTGGTTCACACAGGCCTTAACGGTACATCTTTGTCAGTAAGGTGGTAACTAGCCACGGCCAGTTTGTATTATATTCACTACCTGTTTAGCAAATATCTTTAATTTGAACACTAAGAATATTCAGCTAAAGCATCATAGCACTTTGGAGCGTGAGCCGTGTTTTAGTAGATAGTTAACCGAAAGTTGTTTCCCCAAAGCGAGGCGGCTGTGCATAAAACATAAGTTTCACTTGTTGGTTGCGAGTTGGCCAGCACTTGCGGTTGTGAACACGTCACTCTGAAGGCATATACATACATACATATCGCTAAGCCTGTTTAGATACATGTTTAGAGACCATTTTGGCTGACTTCAAAAAGGAAGAGTACATCTCGGGGTAACAAGAAAGATCGGAGAATGTTACTTAAAATTGATTAAATTCAAGTCCCAAATCAAAAGTATTTTTGAAACGTCCAGTTTGGCTGTTTGTTGTGACTCTCTTGCCGGTTGGAAGGTAGAATCCTACTAAGAACCTAAAAGCTGGCAAGAAACGAACCGTTTGGTTTGGTTGCACCGAAACTCACGTCACTATTGTATGAGTTTGTCGACTAGTTACCATACGGGGCCCTTAGACAAGAGCTTGCGACTAGAAGCGAACGGCGGCAGCATGTAGCGCGCATTGAGGACGGCCGAGGCAGGAGGTTCCCGTTTTGTTTGTTTCAGCCTTTTCCTTTTTGAAATATGAAAAATACTCGCGATATTTTAAAGTAACCAGTTTCGTTCTTAATATAATGATCATTTAGATTATTAAAAAGCAATTTATGGTTTACAGTTTACTATTAGGTAAATTTTCAGATGTGCTTCTTTGTTTAATTAATTTTTATTATATTCTATGCCATACCATAACGGCATCTCTTATTTAACATTACCTACTTGGTTGCCAGGTTTCATCATCAACATTATCAGCCTATTAACGGCTACCTACAGGGCTATGCCTCCCTCCTTATAGGAGAAGGGATATGGAGTGTAGACCCACCACGCTGCTCCAATGCGGTTTGGCGGGCTAAGGGTAATTATGTTTCATTTATTAACGATTACTGATGTTGATAATAGTGACCGGGTTCGACAACTTAACGTGCACTTCAACTTTCAAGGCATGGAGGTGTATTACCTTCAACTTTTCTGGTATGAATGAACTGAAAATTTCATAGAATCCATTTATCCAAAAATATGAAAAGGGCATATACTAAAGATTGCAGAAGTCAGTCTATTATTAGCCTGTTTATGTAAAATGCTACTATTTTTTTTTTAACTCTGCACATCCAATTAAGAAATTAACGTGCTTAAAGTCGGGAGTCCCTAAAAAACATAAATCTCACTTGTTGACTGCGAGCTATCCTCTTGCGGTTAGTAACACGTTACTGAGATAATACATTCGCAGGTACTTTATTAGTAGTTTCAGGACGAAGTACACCCGTATGCAGCACGTTTTGTACTCTTAGGAAACATTAGAGGCAGTTGACGGCGTTGTAATTTATTACTGTTTATTTCTTAAAAGTGAGACACATCCCTTTCGATTTCTACACGACATTTATCCGGAACGCTAGCTAGCTTGGCGGTATGTCTTTGTCGGTAACTTTACTTTTTTTACTTTCAAAGTAAACTAAAAACAAGGAAATAATTACAAGTTAATATATTTTATAAGCTATTAAAAAAACAGTTATTAGGTTTTTTTTAACCGACGACAAAAAAACGGAGGAGGTTCTCAATTCATCACGTATATTTTTTTTTGTTTGACCACGCATATTCTTTTTTTATTATAAAGGGCATACTTCCAAGGTCCCACTGTGATGATGTTAGGATCTGATGATGATATCCTGGGAAAATTGAAGGAACTCTTCAAATTTTATAGGCACACTTGCAGCGATTTCGGTTTTTGTGTAAGTATCGGTAGGTTTTTGGCTACAAATGCTATATAATATACTATGGCAGTATAGGATGAGTACGTTACGTGGCGATAAATCACTAAAAAGTAAAAAATAAAAAATTTTAACAAAAAATAAAACCGACTCAAAATGCAATAAAAAGTAATAAATAACTGTGTCATTTAGTTGCTTTAATTTACTTAAGCATAGCTAGGAGTCGGTGCCAGCCAAGGTTTCTACTTTAAGGACATTACCTAGAACCCATAAAGTGCTTTACTACGTTAAATAAATATTCCTTAAACTTGCTTAAGCAACTTCATAAATATGCTTCAGTAAATTAAAGCAACTAAATGACACAGTTATTTTTTACTTTTTAGTGCGTTTTGAGTCGGTTCAATTTTTTGTTAACAATTTTTTTATAAGTATAAGTTTGCCCTTGACTGCAATCACGCCTGATAAGTTACGATGCAATCTATGATGCAAGCGAGCTAAGTTGTGGGTACTAGCCACGGCCGAGGCCTCTGCGGACCAATCCAGAAAATCTCTACCGGGAATCGAGCCCGCGACCTCCGTCTTATAAATTCACTGCACATGCGCCACGAGAACGGTCATTACTACATTACTACTTTTGTCTTTCTGTTTTTTTGGCTAATTGCTGATACTACCAGTCGAATTGTATATTATAGCCAAACTCAATGGCTAACTTTTCTCCTGATATTGCCACGGGAACCGGAACAAGCGTCTGCTTGTACATAATATATTTTAATATATAGCACCAGTGTTTGCTAAAATAGTGAATTAACTTTTTTATATGAAATAAGCTCGTGCTTGACTACGACCTTATCTGATGGTAAATATTAAGTTCTATTTCTACTTGCAAAAATCCCTTTATTTAAATATGGCAAGTTGTGAAAATTATACATATTGATTTTAAACACACTCATAGATCGCGACTACAGGTGGAAACCAACAATATGTTCTAAGGTTTATAGTTACCTATAGTAGGTACAAGACGACGTTAAGTTTCCTGTCTTACCTTTTTACTAGAACGTGAGGTAGAAAAGGGTTAATCTACCGGAAACGGGACGTGCCAGCGCCGACGATAGAACTTCCGGGGACTTTTGAATGCTACGTAATTTATTTTATACGATTAGAAGCTAAGTATATTAGCTGTTGCAGTAAAAGCATTGTTAATTGTTAAAGGTATTGTTTAGAGTAAAAAGTGTTCTTGCTATTTTTTAAAAATATTGAAGATTAGATGAACCTTTGAACAGTGCGTGTTGCCAGTGATGACCTACGGATCTGAGACTTGGCCGCTAACTGCGGGCTTCATAAGAAGGCTCAGAGTCACTCAGCGGGCGATGGAAAAAGCGATGCTCGTATCGAGCGAAGTAAGCTCGCGCTTGACGTTGACGTTGATCTCTGCGTGATCGAATCAAAAATGAGGAGATCCGCTTAAGAAACAAACAAACCGACATAGCTCAGCGAGTCGCAGAACTGATGTGGCAATGGGCGGAGCACGTGGTTCGAACAGCTGATGTACGTTGGGGGCCCAAGGTGCTAGAATGGCGACCCCGCACCGGAAATCGCAGTGTTGGTCGACCCCCCACTAGGTGAGCTAACGACATCAAACGTGTCGCAGGGAGCCGCTGGCCACAAACGGCTCAAAATTGTGTTTGGATGTCCATAAAAAAGGCCTATGTCCAGAACTGAACGTCCACCGGCTGTCAATGATGATGATGATTAAAGGATCTGGGGATTAATAAGAAAGTATGCGTTTATATAAATAATATACGCGTTAACTTGAGAACCTCCTCCGTTTTTTATCGGTTAACAACAATACTAACAACACATTACAGGCCAACCTCGAAACCATATACAGAACAAAAGTATAATATTGAAAAAATAATATTCTAAGGCAAAGTTAGTTCATACCCGACAAAGTTCGCAAGTGGCTGTCGGCCAGTTGTTTGGCCAAGTTTTTAAGACTATTGGTCGAGTGCCAGCCGCACCCGCGTGCCATAACTTGTTGTATTACCCACTGTATCGGGCTTGACTTGTACAAATGGATACGTAGTGCCTTGAGAAACTTCTTATAAGCCACGGTATATTTTATTTTCAGTTTACTTGGTGTTTTGGAATTTAAGCTATCGATGTTTTCAGATAGCAACGTGGTTATTGTCAGTGTCATCAGCAAATATAATAAGTAATGATTCGTCGTTCGACGTCCACTGTTGGACATATGCGTCTTGAAAGGACTTCCAAGCACCACGGCCTTGAGCCAGCTAAACAAAATCAATTGTTGGAGTATGCCCGACCAATATCGAAAACAAAAGGAACCTTTATTCATCAGATTGTCCTCGCAGCAGCGTTAGAATTGGATATCCCAAGCTTGCTTACTTTTATTAGCGTGTGGTAGGATTTTTTACTGTACCAGTGTTATTATAGTAAAAATGTTATTTTAAAAGTAATATTTGTTAACTTTAACAAATGCAATTGTTATATTTTTTTCAATTTAATTACCTATTGATGTGAATTCACTTCATTTCGATATTTTTTAAGCCAAAATTGCGGTATTCTGGCATAAGAATCACCATTTAACGACCCACTATGCCTGCCCTACGAAGGAGGGTATGGAGAACAGAACCACCACGCTGTTCCAATGCGATTTGGTGGGCTTAGGGTGATAATTTATAATTCATTAATGTTGGCAGCATTGTAGACTATAGACAATATAGTGGCCTCATCTGCTGTATTGTGGTACCGCGGGTAAACTATAGATAATAGACTAGGGGCGGTACTCGTCGGGCGTTAGGCTATAAAATATGCCACTATGGATAATTGTTATCATTCACGTTAGTGTCCAAGTCTTGTGAAGTCATAATGTTTGTCTATTGTTAGAATCTGTGCTTGTAATGTTTAATTAAGTAATTACTGTAATAATGTTTCATTTTGATCATATTTGATGTCTTTATAAATAAATTGTTGTTAAGTTTGTCTTTTGGTGTTTTAAGTTGTATTCCCTTCTGGCTGTTTGTTAACATCAGAAGTGGTATGGATCTTAATGCCCACAAAAAGGTAACAGAAATTAAAAATTTTTTGTTTAAACAGAAATTAAAATGATTATCAAAATGAAATCTTATAAAAGTAGTGATTCGGGATTGAAGTGTAATTTTGCGTACGTCTGGGTTCTTATGGGCGAGCCTCTGACACACGTTGCCGCAAACGTGGTTTACTGCAGCTGAGTGCTCATGTGGCGGAAAGTAACGAGGAGTTGTGAGTAACGGAAGATAATCGGAGAAAGTTGTGAGTAAGACAGTGGCTACGATGGTTGGTAAGAAAAAGAAAGACATTGTGTTTGACGGTATTATTGTGTGAAGTTGCATATTTTGTTTTATTACTAGCCGATTTGCTATTAAGAGTAACCTGTTTGAGTTATTGCAATAAGAAAAGATTATTACGTGAAACTATTTACGAATGAGGGTAGTTGAAGAACAAAGAACGAGTTAACAATAAACGGTCATAACGAAATTACGAGAATTTGTTTCGACACAATTACGAATACCTTTGTTGCTATGCTGGTTTGTTTGAAAAAAAAAAAAAAGTTTGTGTACTTATCAAATGAAAGACTTTTGTCTCGCTTATGAGTAGTACCATTTTTAGAATAAATTAGTGTTCTATGTCTAATTAAGCAATCTAAAATTAAAATGTATCGGTTAAGAAGTACCTATTGCTCTATAATGTGGCGTTTGTGTGATGTTTTCTAACATAGATTTTTAAAGGTTACAGAATGGTGGCTTTGTCGCATGCTGTTGATGATACTACGTGACGAAATGATGATGAGCTGATGACAAAATGATGAGCTGTGGACATCAGTTGGCTGGCTGTGTGAGAATATTGTGAGAAAAGAAATTCGGTAAAGTTGACCAGGATAAGGAGTAAGAAAAATAGTTTTATTATTAAACGAAAAGTAAAAAGTTATTAGTAAAAGTATCTAATATTATAAGTTGCAAAGTAAAATAAAACGTTAAGTTGAGGTCAGGGCTGACCGAGCTATAACGATCTAAGTTATTAATTTTGAAAGTACCCACCTGTGTAAAAAAAAAAAAAAAAGTTTCTATCTTTATTTTTCGGAATCGGAAGTAAATAAGTGAAAAGTAATTATCTTTGTATTTTCTGGTATAAACCTAGTAGTAATCCATAATTATGTAGATGTAGCGAGCTGTAATAAAATAATAGAATGTTAGTTGAAACGGAATATTGGTCTAAGAATATACGAGTAATTTACAGAAACACAAAACGACATTTAAGCTTGAAGGCATCTTAGTATGATTAAGTGAGATACATGCTCTTTAAGTACAAGATGTCTTCACCAACTTGGTCAGCTTAAGTGAGATACATGCTCTTTAAGTGAGAGTGGTTTACAACTATGGCGAATCTGGAATCCTAAGTGTGGCTATGACCCTTTAGGGAAGGGTGGTCATGTTGTAAGAGCTTCTTTGTCGTAAAGAATTTAAGTGAAAATGGTCTACAATAATGGCGAATCTGGAATCCTAAGTGTGGCTATGTTCCCTTTAGGTGTCGGGTGGTCATGTTGTAGGAGTCGAGTTTGAGATCATGTAAGAGATTGTCGTAAGAGAGTAAAAACGAAAGAACAATATTCCGTTGACAACTTTGTAGCAATAAATAATCTGATATTTTAAGAGTCTCTGATGGTTAAAGTATTAAGTCTAAAGTTTAGAGTATAAAAATATCAAGTAAAGTAAATATCAAGTAAATAAATAAAGTCGATTGTCGAATATTCCTCTAAAAACTACGCAAAATTTACAAAACATGACTCAGGAGCGTCTAATCTGTATATATCTGTGTATATGTGTGTTGTAATCTGTATTGTTTCTAAACAGTGACTTTATCTCGACTCGTGGGGTGCCCAGGGCAGGCACCGTGCAGCATGGCCGTGTTGGCAACACTGCGTTGCTGACAGCTGTTTGCATCCGCGGTGTTGGCGCACCTCTAGCCGCGTGCACCACGCTCCTTGAACGATTGTCTTCATGCATGTGGTGGCTTGGTTAACCACTTATTTTCAAAACTATTGATTACTTTTACTATTTTTGTTATCCTTATTAAAATATCAAGTATGCTCTATTCGTTATAGGGCGATACTAGATTCTGTTGGTCTCTATTAGACTTTATGGACCTCTATCGTGCTCTTTTAGTCTTTTATCTCTACGGACAACTATTGGACTGTATCAAATTGTTTTTATTATTTAGAGACCCCTCGCAGATAAAACCTGTAAGAATGCATTTAAAATGATTCAGTTGTCTGATGTAAGAGTTAATTGAAGGAACTGCTGTGATGACAGGATGCAAGAGTTGGAAGATAAAATTTAGAATGTTGAATTTGCCTTCTAATATATTGTTCTTCACAGATGACGGTGACGATGATGAATTGTACTTCCTCAATGCAGGTGTCAGACACTACGAGCTCTACAGGCCTCTATAGTAGAGGCTAATGGTGCGGCTCCAGGTGCAGTCGTCAGTGACTGGTGTCGCTGGTCCCAGTCACGTCTCCGGAGATGCCTGGGTCGAGGGCGACCCAATATCAGGAGGGCCGTGTTGGCAGCATTGTAGACTATAGACAATATAGTGGCCTCATCTGCTGTATTGTGGTACCGCGGGTAAACTATAGATAATAGACTAGGGGCGGTACTCGTCGGGCGTTAGGCTATAAAATATGCCACTATGGATAATTGTTATCATTCACGTTAGTGTCCAAGTCTTGTGAAGTCATAATGTTTGTCTATTGTTAGAATCTGTGCTTGTAATGTTTAATTAAGTAATTACTGTAATAATGTTTCATTTTGATCATATTTGATGTCTTTATAAATAAATTGTTGTTAAGTTTGTCTTTTGGTGTTTTAAGTTGTATTCCCTTCTGGCTGTTTGTTAACATTAATGACATAAGAATCAAAAATATTAATTTTCATCAATAAATGACAGCTCCTATGAATTATGACTATTTTGGGGACAATGCCAGTAATTAATTTAGTATTAACAAAACCAACAATTTCCGACAATAGTGTTACACTATAATAAAGTTACTGATCATTGTTACTCGTAAATTCTTGAACACATCAGTAACAAGAATGTGGGAAAATCTTGTCTACCGTCCAAAAGAATGTGAGGCGCGCAACTTTGGTTCACTAAAATATCTGCTAGGATACCGATATAAATTCCTCTACTGGATTTTTACTAACATATATTAACAACCGTGCTCAAAAGGTTAAAGACTGATAGTATTTTTAACCGACGAAAAAAGACGGAGGAGGTTCTCAATTCGACACGTATATTTTTTTTATGTATGACCACGCATAACTTTTTACTGAGTTGTCCGATTTTGATTCTTTTTTTATTAGAAAGGGTACACTTCCAAGGTGATCCCATTGTCATCATGTTAGGATCTGATGATAATATCCCGGGAAAATTGAAGGAAAGCTTTAAATTGTATAGGCACACTTGCAGCGATTTCGGTTTTTGTGTAAGTATCGATAGCTTTTTGACTACAAGTGCCCTATAATATACTATGACACCATAGAGTTTGTTACGTGGCGATAAATCACTGAAAAGTAAAAAATAAACATTTTTAACAAAAAATAGAACCAACTCAAAACGCACTAAAAAGTAAAAAATAACTGTGTCATTTAATTGCTTTAATTTACTTAAGCATATTTAGCCGTCGGTGCCAGCCAAAGGTTCTACTTTAAGGACATTACCTAGAATCCACAAACTGCTTTACTATGTTAAATAAATGTTCCTTAAACTTGCTGGCACCGACTTCATAGATATGCTTAAGTAAATTAAAGCAATTAAATGACACAGTTATTTTTTACTTTTTAGTGCATTTCTAGTCGGTTCTATTTTTTGTTAAAAAACTTTCAAAGGCATGATGTAACCTTTTAAATAGGTATTGTTGAATAATTTGATGCTTTTTGCTGGAGCTGTTCTTCACCAAGTTACCCTGTATTTCCATAGCGCGGGATAGTTTTGAACACCAGCTAGCTCTGTTTTCGATGATTTTGAATGCCAATAGTCGCAATGAATTGATATTGCTGTAAGATCAGCGCTCTTGCGTGCGCACTTTCAAAGTCACACTGACTTTAAGTATCAACGAGTGACACGAGGTGCTGGGTTTGAATCCTGAGTTGGGTCACGGAACAATTCTAAGTTTTCATTCTCCTATGAAATTTAAAGAATTTAAAGTTAATTTCAAGACCGGAGTCTGGAAGTTAGTGATGATACAAGCTCACGTTAGGCCATCGGTCCCGGCGATAGCAACATTGAAGCAGCGTGATGGGTCTACGCTCCATATCCCCTCTCCTATAAGAAGGGGGGGCCTGGTCCATAGTGGGCCAATAATAGTGAACAAATAGTAGGCGGGACGAAATTGGACATTTTCATCATCATCGTGATCCAATTTTAATCACCAAACTCCATCTTATGTAAAGGGGATTTTGGAGCTTGGAACCATCGCACTTTCTTTTTTTTTATCGACTACAAGTTGGCCCTTGACTGCTATCCACCTGATGTTAAGTGTTGATGCAGTGTAATATGGAAGCGGGCTAACTTGTTAGGAGTGGGACGAAAATCCACACCCTTTCGGTTTCTACACGACATCGTACCGGAACGCTAAATCGCTAGGCAATACGTCTTTGTCGGTAGGGTGGTAACTACCCACGGCGAAAGCCTCCCACCAGCCAAGTGCTGGGCACTACTTACTCCAATACGGTTACGGAATTCTGTAAACATCTCTATCAGATATTATTATATTAGCGACCAAAGGCTATTCTGTCTGTCTGTACTACTACATCAAACTTGTATTATTACATTTTCCACTTACTACTAAAAAGCTTTCTCGACTGATAATATGAAAGAAAATTTTAATTATTCGTAACCTAAGTCAGCATGTTGATTCTGTACCAAAACTCGACAGTACAGAAAGTATAGTATTGTATACCAATGTTTTTTTTTATCGACTACAAATTGCCCCTTGACTGCTATCACACCTGATGTTAAGCGATGATGCAATTTAAGATGGAAGCGGGCTAACTTTTTAGGAGTTGGATGAAATCGACATCCCTTTCGGTTTCTACACGACATCGTACCGGAACGCTACATCGCTTGGCGGTGCGTCTTTGTCGGTAGGGTGGTAACTAGCCACGGCGAAAGCCTCCCACCAGCCAAATATTGTATGTAGTATTATAGAGGTCGAGAAACGTACTGTCGAATTTTGTTAAGGAATCGATATATTAGACTCAAACCCGTAACCTCACAATTCGTTACTGCATAAGCTAACCACTGGACAATCAAAGCAGTTGAAAGCTACTATTCTACTCAATACAATATGAAGCTATCCATTCGCGTAACCTGTTATACGTGAGCGTTACTCAAGGATCTCTGAAGCCAAGCATTTTTAAGATAGTCCCTGTCACGGATTATAAGATTATTATCTCAATTTTTCTAAGGAAAACAACTTTAATGGGCTATTTAAGTGTTCTCGTGTCGAGAGCCGGTAAAAGTTTAAAGGTCAAGTGAAGTTAAGTAATTTTCATTATCTCCTTTTTATTTTAAACTCGAGTTTGCCTCGATAGTCTAGTGGAATCGTAATGATACTGCCCATAAGGTCATCAGTTCTAGATCCTGATAAAAATAGTATATTAACAGCACATATGCTGTAAAAAAACATTATGTGCTCGTACCTAATTTTTATACGTCAATTTCAAAAATATAACCCACCAACCACCAACCACATTGGAAGCGGGTGGTGCTTCTAAGCTTCATAAGAAGGGAGTCTTGACCTTATTGTTCTTCCTTAAAATAAGCTAATAATGACTGAACAAAAATAAATTTTATTACTGATTGGGGACTTTAATTGATTTTTTAAAAAAGTTTTTAATGAGAAATAACCTTATACATTTTAAGACAACAGTAAGATTTTATAGTAAGGTATTTAATAAGGAATGAAATCGCTTTTAAATCTTAGTCAGAAATACGTTTCCTGGCGTAGCTATTCAAGAAAACGTGAGGTAGAAAAGGGTTAGTCTGTCAGCGACAAGACGTGCCTGGCCTTTGAGCCAAACGATTAATTTTGAGAAGGAATATATTAAACTGTATACATTTGATTAGGTATTCCATAAAGATTTGACTGTCAGAAATGTTACTGACGATAATACCACTATCCATCCTTCAAAGAATAACCTTTCACTGATTTATCCCTAAAATTATAGTGTGGTGAATACATATTATAAGTTTATACATAAACAGAGCCAGGCCTCCCTCCTTATAGGAGAGGAGATATGGAACGTAGACCCATCTAGAGTAATTCCAATTTCTAACTATGTATTTTTTTGCGAACTATTTCGATATATATTCAGAGGAATTCCTTTCTAAGCGTGCATTTTTCTTACCGAGAATTCACTGTGCAGTTTCTAACGCTTTTTCTCCTTGACTGTGAATGAAAAGGGAGGTGCTACACACTTTTCTTTCCGGTATTTACGTAAAACAGTTTTCTTGCACACCTACGCAATACTACATTTTACGCTTTATAAACCACTGACAATCGTCATCAACATCTACATCAATTTCTTCTTTATCATTCAGTGTAATGTTAATCTCTTTATAGGGGAATTTTAGTTCCATCACACTTTTTCAATGTATCTTGGTGAGATGTCTTTCCAACGATCACTGAGTCGAGAATGATCGATGTCATGTCGAAAAATTCAAAATTCAAAATCGTTTATTTCAAGTAGGCTCATTATAAACACATTTGAAACGTTAGACTGTTTTTAGTGATTCTACCACCGGCTCGAAAGTCAGATTTTGTGGAGAAGAGCCGGTAAGAAACTCAACAATTGCTCTTTTTAAATCATCAAATTTTTAAAGACATAAATCATCGCTTATTTTCTAACACCGATCTCTTACTGAATAATTTTCTAGAAAGGAAAATTAGACAAGAGAAATATGGGTAAATTATAATTTGACTTAATCCTTGAAACAAAGACTGTATGATTCCTAGTTTCAGCCTGCTTATATATTTACTGATCTTCAAAATATCCTGATGCCATGTTTCTGGGATACTTTTATATCTTACACGTTTAATCATTTGATCCTCTTATATTATAATTATAATTATTATAATTATAATTATAATTAACAGGCTGAAACCCAATGTGAGAGAGCTGTTAGTAATTAGGTATCATACAGTCTTGGTTTCAAGGATTAAGTGAAATTATAACTTACCCATATTTCTCTTGTCTAGTTTTCCTTTCTAGAAAATTATTCAGTAAAAGATCGGTGTTACTACCACTTCCTAATTAAGAAGCAGTTACTAAAAATATCACCCCGAAGTAAATTTTGTTTAGAGACTTGTTTACCCAAAGAACACATCACTCAGGGTTATCCGGAACAAAACAAATGCCCGATACTTATCCCCCAAAACAGGAAGGGCCGTTAATACGTCTAAATTGTGTAAAAGATGGCCGAATCCCGCATTGCGACGAAATCGGGATTTGACGAAAACTTTGCT
The DNA here is from genome assembly GCA_034621355.1 of Mycalesis mineus. NCBI lineage: Eukaryota > Metazoa > Arthropoda > Insecta > Lepidoptera > Nymphalidae > Mycalesis > Mycalesis mineus. The sequence continues at coordinate 4,397,766 of CM067882.1, forward strand.
TTAAAAAAGGTTGAGTTTTTCTAATACATTGTATTTACCTTTGAACCATTTTATTTTTAATTTTTGTTGATATAAAAACGGAAAACATGGAATGGATGGGACCTTTTTGTTTAGAGAAGATCAGTGTTTCGAATAGTATTATAGTACTGCTTCATCGTTCATCATCATTATCAACCTATTTACGGCCCACTACAGGGCTATAATTGGTCTATTGGTTAGTGCTACTTATATCTAAATAAAACAATTGGGAGAATAAAATAAAAATAATGTTCATGTACAATCTCGTTCGAGCCTTCTCCATCTACGTGACTCTGGCGATATAAGCTGTTCCCAGTTGGTACAAATGAAAGCCATAATGTCCCGTAGCTATAAATATATATATAAAAGGGCACTTTTGCCATTAAATGATTGGTACATGAACCTCTAATTTCATAGTCATTGTTTGCATTTATTAAGGTGCGATGTAGAAAATGATAATTTCTAAACTCGTATAAAAATGTCATAAAAATAAAAAGGGATAAAAATAAATCATCCGAAACAATAACTATGAACCCGCCGGTGCTTGTCGCTTAGTTTATAACTTTTTTAATTGATATTTTTATGAAGTTTCCGCAAGTCATTAAAACTGTTGCCACATAGCGGAGCTCGCGCAAATTGTAATAAGTATTTGAGCGAGTTGTTATAAAACCTTGTGATAAGTTATGAAATACTTTAAGTTACAACTTAAACAGATTTAGGAAAGTTATGGCGCTCTTTTAGACGAACAATTGTGAGCGTCTACAAGAGAAAATGTGTGTATAATTTGATTTTGTACTTACCGAAAAGACTCGTGTACCTACTCGAAGAATAATAGAAATAGAATTTATATTGTTTTATACAGGAAATTACAATGATGTTATACATAATAGTACAATATTTCAGTGTATTGCCGCATACATAGCATGCAAAATACAGATTATTGTTCATATTGTTCAAGTGTTGTAGGTACCTACCTATAAACAATTATTCCAATTGTGCGTAAATGGAGAATTTATACAAAAATCAGTTAGTCAAATAGTAATAGGAATTAAAAAAGAAAAAAGATACTTAGGCACAAAAAATGTTAGACAGACCGCATAGAAAAAACACAAGTTTTGTCTTGAGTGATAAATAATGTTAGATGTTTAGTTATTTAATAGTTACAAATTAAAGCAGTGAGGAATTCGTTTACTGAGTAGTATGATTTACTACACAGCCAGCGATAAAGATTCATTTTAAAATTGCGAGATCTACTGTTTTTAATCTGAGTCTAATTTATTATATTTTTTCATGCACTTAGTAATAAGTGATGAAAAGGATGATATGGCTATTAGATAAGGGTCACAGAATTATTCAAGCCTTATCCTCACTTTTATTCACAATATCTACGCTAAATTGCTTAGCAACATATTTTACCTATAGAAATAGGGGTAAATATAATTAAATTTCTTAATGTTCATTAATGTTAATGAACCGTTGTGTTCATAAAACCTGTAAAATTATAAGATGCAAACTGCTCTTGTCAGCTGTTCTTAAAAGAATTTGCATTCCAAATTGGTGATAAAAGCTTATTTAAAATGAATATGATTTTTATTATTTTTCTAAGAAAAGTAAGCAAAAATATTACACAAAACAGTTGCACACAAAACTAGCATACAAATCGTAAACATTCTTCTGGCAACAGGTTTTCAGAGGCATACCATGAAAGTTTAAATATTACTAGCTAGGGGCTTCTCAGTAGCAATTCGACAAATGTATCAACAAAATGGTTACCTGAGTTGGATATACTTTTCCTGGCGGGCTTTTTAACGTAACGTAAGTGTTTATCTTGACGGCACATCGTGTATTCCACCTTCGAGAAGCAAATCTACAATTTGTTCAATAATACTTTTTTGCTTGAAATGATAGCATAAACTGTTTTCTCTACTCATGGTCAGAACATAAACAGTTGGAACATAAAAATAAATAAAATACAGTCAGCTAAACAGTAAACAGAGTGTACCGAATACTTACGCTTTTATGTTCGTGCTAGAATAAAATTCGCAAAAACAAAGAAACATCAATGTCGTTCAAAGGTGCTAAAAAATTAACAAAATTAAAATTATTTTAACATTTTTCGTTTTTTGGAAACAGTTTTTTATTCGTTTATTTACAGCCTGACTTCATGGTCAGAATAAGATAGGTAGGTAAGGTCAGGGAAAGAAAATCGGACACCACAATTACTTTTTAGCAGCCTATACATATGTTAGAAGAAAAAATTCATTCCGTTTTTCATGGCGAGGTTTATTATTTTTAGATCAGGTTATATAGTAGAGCTCATCAAGTAATCTCAAATGTACCCATTTTGTTACCTGCTCCCGCCTCTAAAGTTAATTCTATCGTCCCTTCCATTTAACCAGTATATATTTTTGTCCTCGACCTATTTAGTGAGGTTGAAACACAATTCAGGGTAAAGCCCTTTTTAGTTAGAGCAACACAAAATTTACTGAATAACTAATGAAAGAAGATAATATTTAATGTAGATGATCATTTTAATGAATGCTGTGCATATATTATGATTGATTGACAAGAGTCAAAATCGTAGGTTTATCTATGTAGAAAAGTTTCTGTTTCAACAGTTACTCTGGTCACAATAATAAAGAACAAGATTCAATAAAATAATGCTGACCTGAGCAGCTAATTTTCTGAAGCCTACCAGGAAAAGAGATTTAATGCAAAGCTATTTCCAGTGGTTCGATGTGTAACGCCCATCAAGAATCTAAATTATCGTGACTTTTATTTACCTAATCTAATACTTTTAACAAGCAATTCTTTTATAATCTGAATCTCAGAAAAGGCTTCAACGATTTTCATGAAATTTTGTATGCAGAGTATTTCGGGGACGAATAATTGGTCTAGCTAGGTTTAATTTTTAGAAAATAATAATAGTATAATTTCTATAAATACTCGTTCAACCACCTCGGAAACAGTTTTAAGAACGGGACAGAAAGCTACTTAACAATAGATGCGATGACGTCGTTATGCCACATAATTTCCAAAAAACAGTATCAGGTATTTTCTTTAATATTGTGTAACAGTACTTATTATTGGGCAGGCATAATCCGACAATATTATGTGAATTTATGTGTTATTTTATTACAATAGTTTTACCAAGTGTGGTAAAATAAAATTTGAAGAAAAAGAATGGGGCTGTTGTGTTTCCAATCTATTTATTCAATATTTAGTGTAGGCCCGACATTATCATTGACCATTGCATGTATGCGGTCTCCCTCAAAACAACTCTTTTTCATTGAGGCTTAAACAAAATACCTAGAAGTCAGATCAGACCCAATGCAAAATGTTCAGCGATACATTGACTGTGTGGTACTTTTCTGAAAATTCTAATTAAAAACTTTGCATGCCCAATTAGAGGGTTCGAATCCGCGCCCTTCCAAAGAGTTTGAGGCCAGGTTGTAATCACGTACAAAACAAACTTCGTATCAGTTTTCGTTGGTGGAAAATGTTTGGATTTTCAAACTTTTTGCCCGCCTCGAATTGGCTCGTCATTTATTTGGTAACTTTTAGTTAGGATTTTCAGTTTATAGAAATCTGAACAATGTGTGGGGAGCTAATATTAGGAGAGTAGGGTAACTTCAATCTCACACAGACGAACTTCAATCATAATACATACATACTAATTATGCTTTCAACTTTTTGTCTCATTACGGTTTTTTGTAACTAGGAAAGCCAAATCGTATCTTCAAAACAACCCACGCAAGTAAACTAATAAACAATAATTAACAAAATAACAACAACATCAGGAAATAACAATTTTATGTGGTGTCAAGATCTTGTGAAACTTATAAAAATCCTAAGATTTTTAACCGAATTAATTTTTTACTGCTTTCTAACGACCCAATCTTTATTCAATACGACAATGAAACTACAAAAGTTGCCTGCACTTCAAACAGCAATTTCATATTAATACCTCACAAACTGAAGCACATTAATATTAAGTAATATAATAGTTACACAAAACATAAAATTAACGTACATCTTAACACCATAGAGGATAAAGAGTGACTAACGTTATTAAAATATAAGAACAGAAAAATCAAATAAAAACATTTAAAAGTTATTATCAAAAGTCTAGTGTGTAAATTTTTGTCGCAATAAAATCGTGACTGCACCACATTTCATAAAAATAAGTTATTGTTTAATGTTCCAATATTCAAATCGGGACCATAAGTAATCTAGGATGGATAGAGTCTGATTTTGAATAGGTTCAAATAATTACTCTATTTTTTCCCTTGGGCACTGAAGTCGTCGACATTATAAAATAATGAACAAAGTGTAAAGTAGCTCTAAATGTAAACACGGCCCAGCCTTATTATTTTCTTAAATAATTTTGTTTACGTAAATTTCGTCTTTTTAAATATTCCGTTTTCATTGGGAACAAAGCTCTTAGTTAAGCCTACTACCCCCTCCTTATTTTAATTCAACGAATTAAGAAATACAGCACGTCAATGAACAACTCGGTCCCCTCTCTCGTTTTGCATAAGTAAATTAACATCGAGCCTTCCAGAATGACGTATGTTAACAGTTAGTGCAGACTACGGACATGTCGATGTATAACCGATAGGGCATGCTGTTCGATTGTGTGTCAAAAATATATTACACTAGCAGTCGCCCGCGACTTCGTCCGCGTGAAAACTTCTTAGCTAATATTTTAATTTTAAAGATAGATTTTCATATAAAGTGTGCTCTTTTCCCGCTATCCCTTTCAATTTAATTTTTTTATAGTTTCCCGCGAAGCAATATCCTCCGTCCCGTCCCTAGTACTAAACTATCTACATTTTTGTAAAACATTGTACTATATTACAGTAAGTACATTAATATTAACAATATATATTTATGGCAAGCTGATGTGTATAGCTTTTATAGTCTATTTCACTTTTGAGTCTAGCTTTCATAATAAACAAAATAATTTACAATCCGACATGCAGATCTAGAGATAAGCCCGTTTAAACAAACGAACAAACTTTTTCGTATATTATATAAATATGGTCTGCCATGCCAAATAAATTGAACGAAAAGATCAAAGATGAAATTCTCAAAAAATATACCCCCTATAACCCCTATTCAGTACGTATACTATAACACGGAGGAGGTCAACTTGATTTGGACGATATAGCGGCACTGTCATGTTTGTTAGAAATTTTGTAATATCTCCGAAACTATATAACCAATTAACATACTGCAAAGGGCAAATCTATAATATCCTTGTGATTATTAAATAATTTATTTTGATGAGGATTTAAGCTCATATATATATATATATATATAAATAATTACGTAAACGTAAGCATATGAATTAAATGATTTTTTAAAACACAAAAAGTTATATATCTGCCAAAATATAATAAATAGATATATGCTATCGCGGACTTTTCTGTAGAACTTTTTAAGATACATAAAGATATCATACAATGTTTTTAATTATATCCAATATCTAAGGCAACGTACGCGCATAAACCTAAATTTAATAAATTTCACGGTCCGACTCGCGTGACAAAAACTCGGGTAATATATACAATACAAATATAAAATATAGCCTATAACACTCAATGATAACGTAGCATTCTACTGGTGAAAGAATTTCTAAACCCCTTTTATTTACAAACTTACAAAATTTACTTCTTTATAATATTAAGAAACATAAATAGGTATAGATATTTAAGTTATAAGCATGCTAATTAAAACACATAATAACGTTCCAAGATTTTCTTTTTTAGGAAAAATATTCTTCTATTAAACTTTTCAATCTTAATATTAAATTGTTTATTTGGATAAAAATTTATGTATGATGACTTTTGAGTCTAGTTTCATAATACAATGTTTTATTACAGAGTCGCACTTTTTAGAAAGTTTTATAATATCTCCGAAACTATATAACTAATTAACATACTGTAAAAGGCAAATCTTATCTCTTTAATATCCTTGTGATTATTAAATAATTTATTTTAATAAGGATTTAAGTTTAGTATAAATAATGACGTAAACGTAAGCATATGAATTAAAAGATTTTTTAAAACACAAAAAGTTATATATCTGCCAAAATATAAAAGATAGATATATGCTATTGCGGACTTTTCTGTAGAAATTTTTAAAATGCATAAAGTTTTCATACAATGTTTTCAATTATATCCAATAGGTAATACAGCGTACGCGCAAAAAGCCGATTTAATAAATTTCATGGTCGGATTGGAATCCGGTTTCATTTAAAAATCGGTGTGAAAACAAAATTTCAGAGAAAAAGCACGTTTTTCAAGATTTTTGTAATCACTTCCGGTTAACGAATAGAACTTGGAAGTAGCTGTTGCACTGCTCAGCACAATTCGTGATATTATACAACAAAAATTATCTAAATCGGTTTGCTAGTTTTTGAGCTAGACGTGTACCCATAACGCACAAACATTTCAACAAACATGCCAAATGCAGCGAAATTTAATAACTCGGCTAGTTGCAACGCATTACACCTAGCATCAATGTACAGTATGCTCATATAGGTCTGTGAGTGACGAAATGGCCAACCCATAGGTACATTTTAACATTAGGTAGAGTGTGTAAAGAAACAATAAACTCGAATCGGAGAACGGCTTCCACTCTCCTCTCCACACTCCTGCATTTTTGCTACGTCCGATATTGAACCCAGTGTTATACTTTACTTGGCTTTCTTCTTTCGATTTGAAAATTTGAACCGGAAGTGCATATTCTAAACAATTTTATGTCTATAAACATTTTCATTTCAACAATGCCATCAAAAATATGTTTGGGTGTTTTTCGCAATTTACACGCACTTTTGGTTGACCTAGGTCAATTGGAAATAGCTAAGAACACTCCAAAGACTTTTCCTATAAGGATATGTCATCAGATCAGGGATCGGCCAAGCCGTTTGGAAGTTGTAAACTTGTAAGGGAACATAAAATATTGCGGACAGACAGACAGACAACATAATTTTAAAGCATTTGACAGAAATGCAGAAGTTTACATATAACACTATAGTGTCTACGTAATCTATGCTATGATAGAGTATACTAGTATTCTATGATGATTATTCTCTATGAAATCTAATATCTTTTTTACAGAATAAGGTGCTTTTACTTTGCACCTATTTTACATTAATATGTTTTTAGTGGGATAATCTTGTCTTGTTTATTGTTGTTGTGTTTAAAAATATGATATACTAGCGCTTATTTCCTGTACCCGTGGGAATATCTGGATACCAATTACCCTCCATACAAAATGTTTCTTTACAATCGTTTCAGAGATTAGATGGAACAAACAGACAGACAGTCAAAAATTATAAAGAATGTTATTTTGGTGTATGTACCGCATATAATATATATTCATATGCATGTAGCTTCATAAGAAGGCTCAGAGTCACTCAGCGGACGATGGAAAGAGCAATGCTCGGAGTATCTCTGCGTGATCGAATCAGAAATGAGGAGATCCACAGAAGAACCAAAGTAACCGACATAGCTCAGCGAGTCGCAGAACTGAAGTGGCAATGGGCGGGGCACATAGGTCGAACAACTGATAGACGTTGGGGGCCCAAGGTGGTAGATTGGCGACCCCGCACCGGAAAGCGCAGCGTTGGTCGACCCCCAACCAGGTGGACTGACGACATTAAACGTGTCGCAGGGAGCCGCTTGCAACAGGCGGCTCGGGATCGTTGTGTTTGGAAGTCCCTAAAAAAAGCCTATGTCCAACAGTGGACGTCTACAGGCTGGTAATGACGATGATGATATGCATGTAGTAAAAATAAATTATATCAATATTACAAACAGACACTTCTCTTTATTTATAAATGTATAGATGATATTGTTTTAGGTGTACGCCTTCGATCAACAATAGTAAATAGATAACGGATCACATACAAAAATAGAGCCAAATTGTGTCCGCACGAATATATACTTATACAGCTACATTTGTTTACTAACAAACGGACGAAAATGTTTTAAGATAGTTTTAAGTTCAACTTAATTACAGCCATACTACATACTACATAGTGCAAGAAATAAGTTACTTTTTCCCATCATAACATTGCTTCTGTTCTGTTCAAATAAATGTTTGTGCCTTTATTGGCGAGCCCTTGGCCAAGGTTACCAACACAAGCACAAACATTTGAAGCGGCGTTTTAAAATTGATAACACTGCGGCATTGTGAGACGTTTTCACATTTGCTGTGTTTCAAGCGTACTAAACAAAATGAGAGCTCACTTCTAAAGTGAGCTGTCATTTACCTAGATGTTTTTCTTGTCCGGACACGAAATCTAGTTACTATTACTATATCATATACTTGATCGAAGGTGTACGCATTCACTAAAATCTCAAAGAAATAGTCGCCCGTTTGCTTTTATAATAACAAAGCAAACTGAACAAGCGCGTTGCTAAAATAATTCCAAGAAATTTTATTAACTTTTCTCGTTCGCGCCTTAATCAAAATTTCTCACCGACGGTACTATTTCAGCTTTTCACATATTTTATAGAAAATTAATTAAACTTTTTGAGTTTATCTATAGCGGACGCATTTTAAAATGAGTCGTCGGATCGGTCGGTAGAAGTGATAAATAACGTTGCTAAATAACTTATCGAGGACGATGTGTGTCACTACTAGGCGTTAAAATTAACTACATACTATCAGTGACAATTATTGCCCGAAGACTCAGTTTAAAATGCGTCGACTGCAAATGATTGTTCATAAAACTTCTATAATAAGGTATACGCAGAGTTAGGGCCCGACTAGATCTAAACTCTGATTGCACGCCCAGGAAAAATAAAAAAAAGAAAATGTATCATTTAGATATAAATATTATATTTTAATATTTTAAACAATTTAAGTGTACTCTCTACTACTTTTACTCTCATGAACAAAATACATGGATATACTAGACGGATTTTTATAAGAAAGAATACAATAAAAAATTTAAATAAAAAAATTAAACCGATTTCAAAACGCACTAAAAGTAAAAAAATAATTGCATCATTTAGTTGATTTAATTTACTTAAGAATATCTATAATGTTGGTGCCATCCAAGTTTAAGGAACCTTTATACTAAAGAAGCACTTTGTGGGTTCTAGGTAACGCCCTTAAAGTAGAAACCTTTAGATAACATACAAGTAGCAAGAATACTGGCTGCATTTCCGTGTAGGATAGCTTAACAGATATTTTGCGCAAAAAGAACCAGCCTTTCTATCATCAATCGATTAATCTAGTTAAATAATATAACTCCATGGTATTTCAAGCGGAATCGCAGTCATGCTCAAACTTTTACAAATATAGTGTAAATTCTTTCCACCAAAGAACATTTAAACATAAATATTTAATGTGTGGGTACTGTAACTGGAAGGGATAGTGATGCGGGTCGTTTAACACTTTTGTTTTCTATTTGTTTTACATTCAACTCATGGGTATACCTCCTCTTATGCTCTTATGCTCTGTTCACATTGTTTTAGTTTGGATATCATGACCTTATACGGACGGTGTCAGCCGAGTGGCGTAGTAGGTAGTGACCCTGCTTTTGCGTCCTATGCAGTGGGTTAGATTCCCACATATCGAAAAATGTTTGTGTGATGAGCTTAGATGTTTCCAGTGTCTGGGTGTTTATTTATACATATAATAAGTATTTATGTATAATATACATAAAAATATTCATCAATTATCATAGTACCCACAACACAAGCTATCTATGCTTACTTTGGGTCTCTATAGCGATGTGTGTAATTGTCCTATAATATTTATTTATTTAAAAGCACTAAGCCAGTCCAATACCTTTAATATTTTTTATTGTTGGACCACGCACATGACTTTCCTGATGTTAAGTGTAAAACGCTTTTAAGCAGAACAACACTTCGTAGGGCATGCAAAGAAAACATTCTGCAAAAAATTATTATTATCAAAACAAAAACCCGACTGCTTAGAAGTAATGAAGAAGATGAAAGAACTGAAAAGAGAAAAACAAGGATCACTTGATCTATATTGAATTCTTTATAGTGCGGCAAGCAGGAACAAACAAGGTTTTGGTGGATCTATCTTTGCCTGCAGTGCACCCCACTTGACAGAGTTTGTTGACTTCCATTTTTTCATATTTACAATATGGCGTCCAGTAGTCGCTACATTAAATTATCCCTAACGTCATGTCTTCAGTGACACTCGCCGAACTAAAAGTAATTGGTTGACGTGTGAATCATAATAATCGGCCCAGGCGTTTGGTCTGTATAGTGCTTCATTTCAAAGGAACATACAAACATACATACACACATAGTCTGATAAACACAGTACCACTCCTTTGCGTCGCATGTAGGGTAAAAAGGCGAACTGTGTCCATAAATCTGAGTCGAAGGTGTTATTGGCCTTCACTTGGCGACAGAAACAAGCATGATAGTTCTCATTACCTTACCTTATGAGCTCTATCGCTAAAAGCTCTACTACTCTTCAAAATTAAAGCATCTAATAGCTTAAACTAAATAAGCTCTATTTATTAATCAGTATACAACACCTTAATAAATCACGCCCGCAGCACGTCGCCAACCCATCCCTTCCGCTGTATAGCAAAAAACTAAATCCAGAGTACGCATCTCCAGCCAAACACTGCAGATAATTTATGCACAGTCTATCGCGTAATCCGGAGTTAATTTGCACGAGCGCAATAATTGCTCGCTTCATCCAGCTTTAGTAGACGCCGTCTGATTGGCTTCTCCTAAATTACTCGAACACTCTTTTCATAAAACGTCTCTAATTAAGCGGCTGCTTGAGAGGGCGATTCTTTTTACTTTCTCTTGAGCAAAACTGCTGTTTGAACGGAACCATGGATGTATTAAAAGCTTTAATAAACTGAAAAAAACATTATTGAACTTATAAATCAACTGTCTTATTGGTACTCTGGTTAATCTATGTAGTTTCGGGTCATGTGGTCTTGATTTCAAGTTATAAAGTACTAAGGGTTACTGTCTTTATAAAAAAAATGTTGGTATAATTGATCAGTCAGGTGGCGTTACTCCTCCGTGCCTCCTCGTCGATTTAGATCATCAATCATTTTAAATAACATTTGATATTGATTGTTGTTGTTGGGGGCCCAAGGTGGTAGATTGGCGACCCCGCACCGGAAAGCGCAGCGTTGGTCGACCCTCAACCAGGTGGACTGATGACATTAAACGTGTCGCAGGGAGCAGCTGGCAACAGGCGGCTCGGGATCGTTGAGTTTGGAAGTCCCTAAAAAAGGCCTACGTCCAACAGTGGATGTCTACAGGCTGGTAATGATGATGATGATTGATTGTTATACAGCCAGATATTATCTCTTTAAGACCGCGTTGGAAAAGTGCTCCATATTCACCTTTATATAAAGGAAAGAGACTTGACGGTATAGGGGCTGTTTTATCTAGTGAATAATTATAATGACGAATCTACACCGTCAAGTCTCATAACGTCTTAATAGATAGAAGTACCTATCATCTAAATCTGATGATAGGTACTAACAACACAAAAGAAACTCAACTTCCACCTGTGAGTTCCCGCGCAATAATAGAATCGCCGTATTATCAAATCGTAATCTAACATCGCTGCCAAAACATTTCCATTTGTTATTCAAAGAAGAGAATAAAAAATGGCAGAAATACAAAGGTACGAATACGAAAGAAATTTCTCATTATTCCGTCCGATTCGCAGCTGTTGCGTATTAAATCAAACTCCTTGAAAAGATTTCTTATTATTTATTCACGTCATCTATTTGCACATGAATTTCCCATTTGGAGCTGTTTCACACTGCCTTAGGCCCGAATCACGATATTGTAGAGTCCCTTCACATTGGCGTTTCTATAACATTGGCATACGTTGTTGTGAGATCAGAACGAATCTAAAACAGTGTGTTGTTAGGGTGTGTACCGTTTGGTTGGCCGGCAACGAGTAATAGATCACGAAATAAGACTGTGCTGCAAATTTCTGATGAAAGTAACAAATAAAGGACATCATTCACGGCCCATACAAAAAATACCAAAATGTCAAAGTGCCGGCCAAAGAAATAAGTAGTTATTTGGATTGAATATATTGTTTTGAACATTTTGACATAAAATGTTATTAGCGTTTAAAAATCAATATAAGTGAAAATAAAGGTTTCACAGCATTGCTGTCTTAGCAAAAAATGTTTGGAACAACGACTAAAAACAAAATTCTCGGCAAAATCCTGCACTTTTAAACTTAAATATAAACGAAAGTAAACGTTTCACAGCATTGCTGTAATAGTAAAAAATGTTTGTGTAAAAAACTACTTTGTTTTTCTTTGGCCGGCACTTTAAGGTTTGGTACGTTTTGAATAATCTCCTTTAGCTAGAATAACGGCTTAATAATACATATATGTCGATACACATAGCTATAATTTTGCTGAATTCAGGGTTAATTAGCTGAAACAAGGCCAATAATATCATTACACAAAAAAAAATTAGTAACCAATAATAAATTAGTAATAAGATAAATCTCATCAAAAGTTCAACATTAATCCGGTTCTATATTCCACTAGTATTTTTTTTTATTTGACTACAAGTTGGCCTTTGACTGCTGTCACACCTGATGTTAAGCGACGATGCAATCTAAGATGGAAGCAGGCTAACTTGTTAGGAGCAGGATGAAATCCACACTCCTATCGGTTTCTACACGACATCGTACCGCAACGCTAAATCGCTTGGCGATACGTCTTTGTCGGTAGGGTGGTAACTAGCCACGGCAAAAGCCTCCCACCAGCCAGACCAAGACAAATTAAGAAAAATCTCAATCTGCCCCACCGGGAATCGAACCCAGGATCTTCGTCTTATAAATCCACCGCACATACCACTGCGCCACGAAGGTCCTCAGGTTTTGCTAGATATCAATCATCGCACAACAAACTTTCCATTAGAAGAATGTCCTTTATTCGTTAAAACTTTCTTAAATACTTATAAACCCTATCTTGACTTATAAACCTCCATGACATGTGCACGGATTTATTAGATAGAGGTCCCGGGTTCGATTTCCGGCGGGGCCGGCTGAGATTTTCTTAATTGGCTGTTGGAAAGCTTTAGCCGTGACAAGTAACCACCCTGACGGAAAGGCGTACCGGCAAGCGATTTTTGTTTCGCTACGATGTCGGGCAGAAACCGAAAGGGGTGTGGATTTTCATCCAACTTACAGTTAGCACGCTTCTATTTTAAATTGCATCAACACTTACCATCAGGTGTGATTACAGTTAACTTAAAAAAAAAATTAAAAAAAAAACATTTTGTCCAATACAGAAATGAATTGAGTTGTCTACCTATTTTAGTATTGTGAAAGAAAATGGATGAAAGAGTCAATTTCAAGAATCAAAATACTTTAATGTAAGTAAAAGTCCCGTAATTTACATAATATAATGCCGAGTAGAAACGGCTTTTTAGGATACAAACACACTAAAGACGGGCCTTGGGTATTTATGTTCTGTGAAAAGCTATTTATAAACCGGCCATTATCCAAATAACCTTTCAAATTTATCATTCATAATGTTTCGTATGAAATTTTGCGAGTTTCCAAACTACGGCGACCCGGCGGTATTGTTTTAAAAGCAATGATGTGACACAAAAGTTTGGGTACTGCTGCGGTCATCGCGCAAATTCATTTTAATTGCTGGCTTTAAATCTATGTACTCATTTATGTGTAGCTAATAATGTTATCAGGTCAATGTTCCCAGCATTTGACGACCTCCGTGGCACAGTGGTATGCGCGGTGGATTTATAAGACAGAAGTCATGGGTTCAATTCCCGGCAGGGCAGATTGAGATTTTTCTTAGTTTGTCTTGGTCTGGCCGGTAGGCTTTCGTCGTGGTTAGTTCCCACTCTAGCGACAAAGACGTATCGCCAAGCGATTTAGCATTCCGGTACAATGTGGTGTAGAAACCGAAACGGGTGTGGATTCCCACTCCTAACAAGTTAGTCTTCCATTTTAGACTGCATCATCGCTTAACATCAGATGTTTTTTTTTAATGCCTACAAGTTGACCCTTGACTGCTATCACACCTGATGTTAAGTGATGATGCAATCTAAGATGGAAACGGGCTAACTTGTTAGGAGTAGGATGAAAATCCACACCCCTATCGGTTTCTACACGACATCGTACCGGAACGCTAAATCGCTTGGCGGTACGTCTTTGTCGGTAAGGTGGTAACTAGCCACGGCGAAAGCCTCCCACCAGCCAGACCAGGACAAATTAAGAATCTCAATCTGCCCCGCCGGGAATCGAATCCAGGACCTCCGCCTTATAAATCCACCGCGCATACCACTGCGCCACGGAGGTCGTCAAAAAAAAAGCAAAAAAGGTGAAAGCAGTTAAGGGCTAACTTGTAAGTTAAGTTATTTTATTTAGGACTATCGGTCGCCTGCGGTTTCACCCGCGTAGTTACTGCTCCCGTGGAAATATCTGGATACAAATACCTTCATGTCAATATACAATAGTGTAGTAAAAAGCGGATATTTCAATATTACAAACAGACACTCCAATTTTATTTATATGTGCCTATAGATTGACAAATAATTTAAAGTTTTCTTGTAGAAGATAACTCACCTGATGTCAAACGGAAAAGTGAAAATGAAACTGAAAAATGAAATGAAAATTTATTGTTTCACAGTGACACATAACTGATAAGGCTGAGACCTTCTAGTAAGTACTAGACAGAAGTCTGTCAGAAGGTCCCAAATGAACTATAATAACTAACATAATATACCTAACGTTTTATACCCCCGTTTTATATAAGGAGGGGAAACCAGGAACTCTTGCATTAGGCTAATAAAGATATGGATAAAAGTTTATATGTTTCGCTTTTAATAAACCCACTTCGAGTCTTGATGAAATATTGCAAAAATTGAAAAACGACAGTGGGTGCCTATTTCAGCCTACGAAAATATTTTTCAAAAAAGCGCCATACGATACGCTCGGTCGCATAGATATTTTCAAAACAACACCAGCAATTCAAAAAATAAAACTTTGTGCAAAACGGTTCCATTTATGACGATGGTAAGAAAGAAATTGAAAAATATCATATTTTTGCATTTTTAACCGACGAAAAAAAACGGAGGAGGTTCTCAATTCGATACGTATATTTTTTTTATGCATGACCACGCATAACTTTTTACGGAGTTGTTCGATTTTGATAATTCTTTTTTTATTAGAAAGGGCACATTTCCAAAATGGTCCTGTTGTCATCATGTTAGGATCCTAGTACCATGTTAGGATTATCCTAGGAAAATTGAAGGAACTCTTCAAATTTTATAGGCACACTTGCAGCGATTTCGGTTTTTGTGTAAGTATCGGTAGCTTTTTGGCTACAAGTGCCATATAATACACTATGATAACTGTGTCGTGTATCGTGTGTGTGTGTATCTATATTATAGTACGAATACGTTACGTGGCGATTAATCACTAAAACGTAAGAAATGAAATTTTTTAACAAAAAATTGAACCGACTCAAAACGTACTAAAAAGTAAAAAATAACTGTGTTATTTAGTTGCTTTAATTTACTTAAGCATATTTAGGAGTCTGTGCTAGCCAAGGTATTTACTTTAAGGACATTACCCACAAATTGCTTTACCTTTACTACGTTAAATAAATGTTCCTTAAACTTGCTGGCACCGACTTCATTAAGTAAATTAAAGCAACGAAATGACACAGTTATCTTTTACTTTTTAGTGCGTTTTGAGTCGGTTCAATTTTTTGTTAAAAAATTATATATTCTAAAAATACGTATCTACGGCAATTGAAAGCTCTTAGAATAAGTCTAGGTAAAAGAAAACCATTCATTAATATTTCAAATGTCGTAAAAATATCTTTGATATTAACTAACCGTATTCAATTCTAAAGAGATCAAATGAAAAGTTTCCTGTATAACTCCACAAATAGAAATTCCAAGATACCTGTTGAGCCTTAAAGAAATTCTAAATACGCAATATAACTTGGAATAGAAAAATCCTGATATTATAACAAGATACTGCTTTTTGTTTAATTTATAAAATAAAGTTTAAATTGTACAGTAATCTTATACAAGACTAGCAGTCGCCTGCGACTTCGTCTGCGTGAAAACCTCTTAACTAACCCTTTTTATTTTAAAGACAGACTTTCATATAAAGTGTGCTCTTTCCCTGCTACCCCTCTCAATTTTTTTTTTTTATATATTATAAGTTTCCCGTCAAGCAATATCCTCCGTCCCGTCCCGTGTACTAAAAATTTACATTTTTGTTAAACATTGTACGATATTACAGTACATTAACATTAACAATATATATTTATGGCAAGCTGATGTGTATAGCTTATAAACATAACACGGAGGAGGTCAACTTTATTTGGACAATATAGCGGCAGTGTTACATTTTTTAGAAATTTTGTAATATCTTCGAAACTATATAACTAATTAACATACTGTAAAGGCAAATCTTATCTCTATAATATCCTTGTAATTATAAGATAATTTATTTTGATAAGGATTTAAGTTAGGTTGTATAAAAAATGACTTAAACTTAAGCATATGAATAAAATGATTTATTACAGAGTCGCGCTTTTTAGAAATTTTGTAATATTTCTGAAACTATATAACTAATTAGGTGATGTTAAAGACAATTTTGTTCACAATTAAATACTCTTAATTAATAACACATTTATATGGATAAAGATCAATATTATTTCGTTGATACAACTCTTAAGAAATGCATTAATATCGACCAAATTTGATTACCATAAAAATGGTTCTAGTGAGTTCATCTTAGAAGATAGACATATACTGTTGTGGACATTTTTTTAGATCATTTCAAGAGGAATAATTCTTTCACACCTATTTTTGGTATCTTGAACCGTTTTCGCAGCGCACGCAACGGAAGCCCTCAAGGATAAATAATTTTCCCCGTTTTTTTCACATTTTCCATTATTTCTTCGCTCCTAATAGTTGCAGTGTGATGTTAAGCGTAGCGTATAGCCTAAAGCCTTCCTCGATAAATGGTCTATTCACCACAAAAATAATTTTTCAATTCAAACCAGAAGTTACTGAGATTAGCGCGTTCAATCAAACAAACAAACAAACAAACTCTTCAGCTTTATAATATTAATATAGATTAAATTGAAAATTTAAAATGGCCCCGGCGAAATTATAATTTCCCATTTTTACGTGGCAGCCATTTTGGATTTGAAACTTTTTATCGAGTCTATATAGTATTCAACTAGTCAAGCCCTTTCATTTGATATCCATATTGAGAGAGTTGTGAAAAAATATGTAATCAGCCATTTTCTAATTTCCAATTCGAATAGGAGCTCAGGCTAGAAGTTAGGAAGTTTGATGGAGTTACACCACCGTGTTAACGCGAGAATGTTAATCAATGATCACAGTAAAGCTACCAAATAATCCCAGTAAAATTAGTAGTGGAATTAAAACTAAACTCTTTTCAATAAGAAGAACTTTTTAGACCTTCTAGGTAATTAAAATTAATTCAATAGTTCAACAAACAAGAATAAAATCTAGGATCCAAAGGTCTCAGTCAAAAATTACGTTAAACAACTGCAGCTTACATAAACTGCTTTTGAAGTCGGTGGATAACCCACTACAGTTAAAAGACCCGGCTCTTTTTAATAAAGCAGAAAAATCGACGCAATCATTTCACAATTTGTCGCTTCAAAAGAAGAGAGGGTCCTTATGAAATAAATTTTTAATAAAAGCGCTCCGCCAGCACGCCTTGTAATAAATAACAGCCCTAATTAATTGTCAACGGAGCTGCTGAAAATATCTGTACGAATAATTAAGCTGCAATATGGGTCTGATTTTACACTACCTACACTTAAGGATATTCCTAGATAATGTAGCGCATAAGGTTTACCCTCTCCTATAAGGAGGCCTGGCCCTGTAGAGGGCCGTTAATTGGCTGATAATTATGATGTAGCCTATGTACCTAGTATACTTATGAATGCACAAGGTTGAGCAGAGTTTTGCTTGGTTTTACTGTACTTGGTACTTGGTTATAACTATGGGAGGGAGGCGTAAATACATTTCACAGTCAAAAATTACGATACACTATTTTCAGAGTAATAAATAATGTGCGGAGAGTAAAATCATACATCAATGAAAAATCCATATCTTACATTAAATGACGTGTAAAAATTAAATCGCTATATATGTATATTTTTTTTATATATTTATTAAGTTTTTATATTATTTTATGAAAATAGGGTATAATGAAATAAAAAAATGACAATTGAGCAAAGTTCACTATTTATTTATTATTTTACAATAATAACTTTAGACGTGTAAATCCTTAAATGATATTAACTCTTATCAATACTAAATAGTTAAAATGATAAAAAAATACTTTCATATACAGTCTTGACAAATTTTGCACTTTGTGCACTGTGCTTTGGTCATCCTCTTTTTTTATAAGAACAAAACCCACAATAACGCTTTTTTTTGGTTCTGGTTCATCACAGGAAGTATCTGTTACAGTCTGAGGCATAGTTTTCAAAACATTTGTGATATTATCGCGTAATGTCCTCTTTAGAGTAGGTGCCTCCAAACGTTTTTGCTGTTTCTACACATTCGTGTGGGTCCTCTATTGGCACGTACAATATTTATAGCAGAGGTCTTGCCCGTGGACTGTCCTTTTGTTGTTGCCCATATATGATTATTAAAGTAACAATTCTGTGTGAAGTCGTCGGTGTTATCTCCTGATTAGCCGCTTTTGAATTAGCACCATTTCGTCTTCACCATAACTCCGTACATCGTCTTGAAACACGCAATCTTCATCTTCAGAGTCAGTGTCATGTGGTAAATAATCCTCTTCATTTTCCAGTATAACCGCTATTTCATCCTGGTTTAACTGTTGACGAGCCGTCATTGTGTCATTTAGGCTAAAATATAATAAATAATAGTAAAATATTACAAAAAAAACCGTTATCTAACTAAAAAAATATAATAAAATAAAACATGTAATATTTGCAAAAATAACATAAAGCCCAAACATACGTCAAATAGACGTGCAATACTGTTATAACTACAAAATGGCGACACTTACCGAAGTGACACAGTCGTCTATAGATAGACCTTCCTACAAAAGAGACAGAAAATTTTCTTCGGCCTATACGTCAAAACGACGTAGATTGGGCTTCTAGGGTTAAGCGTGTAAATCCTTATCTAATAATAATATGAACGCGAAAGTTTGTATGTATGGAAGGATGGAAGTATGTTACTCTTTCACGCAAAAACTCCTGAATGGATTTTGATGAAACTTTACAATAATAGCTTATCAGAGTACTACTACTACTACTACTTTTTGCTACTCGTTTAACTGTGATTATTTTAGAATACAATTTTTTTCACCGCTACTTTTTAAACATTTATCTATTTTCAGATATCATCACAAAAGAATACTTTAAACACAGCTCTCTCTACTGAGAGATTTCAAGTTTTCTAATTAAGAGGCCCGTAGTCTTCATCTCAAGTTAACTATTACGCAATCTGCCTATCGAGTTCACAGATTACGGCACAAAATGTGCGGTGACAAAATTTGAAACTGCAGTCTAGTTGCGGCTCGGCAGTTTGATTTAATCCAGCTTAAAATTCCGACTAAAATAATGTGAATTATGAGTGGAGTGTGACCCAGTTTGGAGGCGAATATTTAAATTGCGTAAACTTTGTTTTTTGGTTAGTAAGTTTTAGAAATACCACAGTATTGGAAGAGTAGAGAGATAGATGAATCTTAGTCAAGTCTTTATTGCATATACAGAAAGAATCATTACTTAATTAGTCTATAGACTAATTAAGTAATGATTTTATTATACTCATATAATAAAGAGGTAAAGTTTTATAAGTTTGTATATAAAGATCTGTTGGGGCTAATCCTCGGAATTTCTGATCTGATTTAAAAAATTCTTTCACCAGTAGAATGATACGTTATCGATTAATATCATAGGCTATTTTATATTTGTATTGTACATATTAACCGAGTTATCACAGTTTTCGTCGCGCAAGTCGGATCGCAAAAATCTGTTAAATCGACTTTATACGCATGCGCTGCCTTAACTATTGAGAATAATTAAAAGAACATGCAAGTGTAACTACTTAATATCAAGTAAACTTCTACTTGTTCTATTATTTATTTCCAAACATTTATCAAACCTCCTGCTTTTCAAGCCGGTTAAACACTGTAACGCTGACAACAAACAGGGAATCTGGAAACTCATTAAGAATACAAGTCTTACCCGATTAAGCAATTTTGTCGAGTTTAATCGAATCCAAGACTAGATGAATAGACAACCGTAATCCTCGCCGAGTTGTACGGAGACGCGGAATTATAACTTGATCAACTAAGTTTTATAGAGAGACAAGCAACTTGGTGTATTAATCTTTGAGTGCTATTTAGGTTTATAGGGAGTTTATTTTACTTGAACTAAAATAAATACCTTACACTAACAAAAATGGCTATGTGGTTAGTTTATACGCAGTAGAAGTGGGTGCGAAAACTATACCAGCAAATTCACACTATTACTTGCTGAAAGACCTTGGCCTTACTAGAAATGCACCAAGCTCGACGAACGAGTAAACGTAGTAACGAGTGTCCAAAGTTGCCCTAGTAGGATCTTTCCAAATTTGGCTGGGCAGGGAGGATAACATGAACAGAGGAGGTGAGTGATGGAAGCGCTTTACTCAGAGATACCTTTCTCTTCCAGGAAGGGAAGTCTACACTTGTGTCACAAATCTTGGACTCTGTTTATATATTTTCTCTAAGCCACGCGATGGACCCGGCTATAGATTATGAAGTTTTAAGGTCGAGTCGGATCGATTTATTTCTTTCTAAGAAATATTCAGTAAAAAATCACAGCCCGGAGTTGGAGACAGAGTTATTACGCTCTGTCTCTCGGGACGTCAAGCCATAATCATCATCATTAACTCTAATTATATATTGTTAGCCATATAGATAGTTATCGTTGGTTAAATTCAAATTCTTTTCAGCCCGTCAAACCGTATTGTAGATGCGTGGCGGATCTAAACACCATCCCTTCTTCTGTAAGAAACGAACAATAACCTTGTAATAGCCCAGTAATGATCACGATTTTATATTTATAAAAGTAATTTTTGATAGACTCGAAAATCTGTGTAAGTGATTAGCATAGGAATAGGGAAATTTGTTTATCATTTAAGCGAGACCCTCCATGTTTGCCGGGTATGGTAATTCAGTTATTAGTTTAGGATGCTTTAATCTACACAACCCAGCCGTACTTAGTACACTTCTGAATAACTCAAAATGCCTGATAAATGTTGAAGATTCTTAAGTAACAGAGACTTAAATATTAAACAGAATGATGATGACAATGGCAAAATATCATGCACTAAATTCCGTCATTTACTAAAAGCAATAAAATCTACAGAAGCAAAAACGCTTTAGTTTCCCGTTGAGATTGATGAGCCAATAAAGCCGTGAGGAAACAAGCAAACTATTTTACCCTGTGTGTTGCTTTAATTTCCTTTCACAGGCCCCTTGAATAGATTTTCATGCTGCAATGCAATTATCTCGTCAAGCAAATAATAGCTTAGGACGCTTCCATTCACGAGTTGTAGCGATTGGTTTATTTATTCTCAATTATCTTTCAAAAGATAAAATAAATCAAATCAAACAAGTATTTCATTTAAATATGGAAATTATTGTTTAGAATTCTTATTTGTTTTCCCTTATAATAATTGGTTTATGTTTAAAAACATATTTTATCGCCATTTCCCGTAACTGTTTCATGTTTAAAAAAAAATTTTTTTATTTTTTAGTTCCTTTCTAATCATCATCATCATTATTAGCAGCCGATAGACGTCCTCTGTCGGACTTAGGCCTTTTTAGGGACTTCTAAACACGACGATCCTGGGCCGCCTGAGGCCAGCTTCTCCATGCGACACGTTTAATGTCATCAGTCCACCTAGTGGGGGATCGACGTACACTACGCTTTCCGTAGCAAGGTAGCCATTTTAGCACCTTGGGCTCCCTACATCCAGCAGCTGTTCGAAGTACGTGCCCTGCCCATTGCCTTCAGTTTTGCGAGTGACTGAGCTATGTCGGATACTTTGGTTCTTCTTTTTATTGAAGACGGCCCTGTTTTTATGCGTGTAAAGTAAAAACTAAACAATTTAAATTCAAATTCGTTAAGTATGTTTTCTGTCTTCTGTCTGTCAGTCAGTGGAGATATTATTGTAGAAGGCTGATAGACATAGAAAGCCTCCAAAACTGTTCTCTAGATATCTCATTTCGTGTATTCCATCGAAGATAACAGACAATTTCATTTTATTTGAACGTTGATTTGTGTGGTATAACATTGACGCAAAACGGCACTTTTGGAAGACTAGGCCAAAGCGTTCCTATGCCTATCAGAACAACAATAGTGGCCAGTTTTTCTGCGAGCCGTGCAACCGGATTATCAAAACTAAGTTAGGTTTCGCCATTTATATCCGGGCGCACTCCAGACAATAGAGCCAAAATGTTGCCTTTGTCAGACACCTAAAGAAGGACATCACACGCTTCTTGTCGAGGATAATAAAAAAAAATACTTTTTTCTGACTTTGGTGAACGTGGTGTTGAACGGAATTACGGAGTTTAACATTCGTCGCTTCCTCTATCGCTTCCTTTTGCTCCTATTGTCAGTGTTCCTAACAACGGCTTGGCGGTCAGCCAAAAACTGCTTTTGGATTAGCTTAGCATAAGGAATTATAACAGCACCAACCAAAACGAACATGTCAGGTGTTTGATGGGAATCTTTTTTATACTTTTTTCTGTAACAGCCATTGCTAACAAAACTACTGCTAAAGATTTATCTGTCAAAGGCCAACCAAAACAACTAAAAGGTACGTACAGAAAGTTGATCTTTCTATATGTTGGTTTCTAAAAGGCGGTGTGATACTAACTTTGTGGCTATTAAAGACAATTAACAGATTTCTCACATAAACTCAAAAATAGGTTTGAAGAAGTTATCTGCACCCAATAACACCACAATTTATATACCCACCAAACGCATGACTGCTAATTTAATGCATGTACTTTCAACGATTATGAAATAACTAAAATCTATAGTTGACGCATTTTAAACTGAGTCTTCTATTGAAAATGATACTGAGGCAGCCTTATCACTTCATGAACCCATTTATATGCCAGCTCAAGCACGCGCGGTCGATGCGTCAACTGACATATGAAAGGTGTCACAAAATAAGACTGCCTCCATATCACTGTCAATATTATTTATAGACTACTCAGTTTAAAATGCGTCGACTATAGCTATTTATTCTTAGTGTTATCTCATTAGGTGGGGAATGAAGATCTAGCTATAACTTTGTAAACGGCCAATATGCGTGTACTAACTAATATAATATTATTTTCTGCAACGACCCATCGTGATCCTACATGCGAACCGCTGGAATCGAGGCAGCTACTCAGGATAAGAGTAACTACCTATCATAGTCCCAGCAGAAACCAATTATAGCCTATAGTTAACCTTTGGAACTATAAAGCAGAATATCAACAAGCAACTTAGTTATTTCTTAATAACTACAAAATATTATATTTATAGTATAAAACTCCAATCTTGAGAGCTGGAACAAACATTTCAGCATATTGCGAGTTTCATTCAGTTAGCGTCCGAACAAGCGGCTGCTTCAGAGGAACTCTTTGATCCTACATTTGAATATGTAAATGGCCTGTCGAGTTAGGGCCCAACTAAACTGTAGCCTCTACTGGATACGAATTAGATTTTGTTTTACCCCAGACCGCTAGTTCTGCAACTCAACTGTTGTTCCACTTCGGCTAATGATATTAGTTTGTACTGAAAAATTATTTCGTCTTTCCTCCACTTTAATGCAGAATTAGAAATTCTCTTTAAATATTATTACTTGATAATGACTATTTAATTAGTGTTTGTTTATGGGTATTAGAAAGCAAGCTAACCTCAAGCTTACCTCAAGCTAGCTACAAGAAGCTAAACAATTTGAACAAATTTTTAACAAAAAATAGAACCGACTCAACACGCACTAAAAAGTACAAAATAACTGTGTCATTCAGTTGCTTTAATTTACTTAAGCATATCTATGAAGTCGGTGCCAGCCAAGTTTAAGGAATATTTATTTTACGTAGTAAAGCAGTTTGTGGGTTCTAGGTAACGTCCTTAAAGTAGAAACCGACTCCTAGATATGCTTAAGTAAATTAAAGCAACTAAATGACACAGTTATTTTTAACTTTTTAGTGCGTTTTGAGTCGGTTCTATTTTTTGTTATAAATTTTTATTTCTTACTTTTTAGTGATTTATCGCCACGTAACGTACTCGTACTATACTGTCATAGTATATTATACGCCAATAGTAACCAAAAAGCTACCGATACCGAGACAAAAACCGAAATCGCTGTAAGCGTGCCTCCAAAATTTGAAGAGTTCCTTCAATTTCCCGAGGATATCATCATCAGATCCTAAAATGATACTGCACCTTGGAAGTATGTCCTTTCTAATAAAAAAAGAATTATCAAAATCGGACAACTCTGTAAAAAGTTATGCGTGCTCATACATGAAAAAAATATACGTGTCGAATTGAGAACCTCCTCCTTTTTTTACGTCGGTTAAAAATAGTTTTTATTACATTGCGTCATGACTTACACCAGAGGTGATCACACCTCTGATGGTAAGTCATGATGCACTCCTATCAACTAGTCAAAGGGTAAACGCATTCAAAGAGATAATAGTTACTTAAATTAATTACTATCAATTAAATTGATTTGTTTAATACTTTTACTTATTTATTACCTGCGTAAGTGTTTTTTGTATTAATTTTCTATTATCTCCTAAACTACGTGAACTAATAACATGTTTTATAGGGATAATTATATATTCATAAAGTCTTGACTAATATGCCATGCCTAAAAATATAACTCATAAAACACTGTTTTTATAAAATATTTTTTATTTTATTGTTGCAGATACTTAATATTTAAAATATCTTATTGTGATATAGTTACCTATATTAAAGCCAAACTCGATTGAGAATACTTGTCAACAAACAAATTTGAAATGAAGGTAGAAAATGCAACACATTTTATGCCTATTACATTTAAAATGATGTTTTGTTTTTTTAAAAATCTTAATTTAAATATATTGAATATATTAATTAGTTTTAAGCTTACTAATCTAATTTATTGCAATGAATTTGTCATTAACTAGTTAATTTAAAAAAAATAGGTGTAAAATGACTAGTGATTTCTACCTTCATTTTTAATTTGTTTCTTGACAAGCATTCTCAATCGAGTTTGGCTTCAGTATAGTACCTTATATTTTGTCATAAGCTACTATAGCAAATTATACGGAAAAATCGTTATGATTTAACATTTTTAACTTATTTGAAGTGTCACGAGATCTTAATTTTCAAAGAGATTATCCTTTGAGCGCTTCAAAAGCCGATTATTATGAGATTTTCGCAGCTCTTTTTCGATATCTTCATTATTTATCAACGCTCCGGAATATAAATGAGCAGTTTGAACAGCTAATGAACCCTGTCAACTTGAAATAATTGGTTTAAGTGAAAATTCAAAACTAGTTTTCAACGCTTTGCACGGAAAAATCGTTAAAGAAACTAATTTTAGTATTAACGCCGTATTTTACGAATCCACTTGAAATTTTTAGCCACGCTGAAAATTTTTAGTCATTAGCATACGATTAGTTTAGTCACTTTAGCTGATGGGATGCTTCTGCCGTGCCTTATTACCACCCTACCGACAAAGATGTACCGCCAAGCGGTTTAACGTTCCAGTAGAAACCAAAAGGGATGTAATAAAAATTTTTAACAAAAAATAGAACCGACACAAAATGCTCTAAAAAGTAAAAAATAACTGCGTCATTTAGTTGCTTTAATTTACTTAAGCATACTTATGAAGTCGGTGCCAGCCAAGTTTGAGGAACATTTATTTAACATAGTAAAGCAGTTTGAGGTTTCTAGGTAACGTCCTTAAAGTAGACACCTTGGCTGGTGCTTCATATGTGGTCCCATAGTCATCAGACTAAGTAACCATATTAGAAGTGTACCCTTTCTAATAAAAAAAAACAATGATCAAAATCGGACAAATTTGTAAAAAGTTATACGTGTAGAATTGAGAGCCTCCTCCGTTTTTTTTCGTCGATTAAAAAACAAGGTTAAAATTTTTGTATCCATCGCTACCTTTTGGACTAGCGGTAAGTCTATGTGACTTCCATGAGGATTTGGGTTCGCAACCACGTGTTAAAACTCATTATTATCGTCAACACCTGATAGTGACTATTAAAGAGTTTAACATTATTACTCTACACCCGCTAACCCAGATTGGATGAGCGTGGTGGATGTAAGCTCCATAATTCCTCTAAAGGAAAGGAGGCCTTTGTAGTGGGCCGATAAAATAGATCATAATGGTGAATAATTGTTATCTGAAATAGAAAGAAATTCTACTTTTCTCAAAAAATGATTTGGGGCTGCCTCGTTGGTCTAGTGATTAGCCTATGTGGGTTCGATTACTAAGTCCTGGGTTCAAATCCTGGGTCAGGTCACGAAATATATCTGAAGTTTTCATGATATTTTCAGGACATTCCAAGTCCAGTGTCAGAAACTTGGTGGTGATACACCCCAGTGCCCGGAGAGCAGGTTAGGCCGCCTGTCCAGGTCACTATCTTAACATCTGATTATGATCATTTATAAAAAGAACATAATCACCTAAGCCTAAGCCCGCCAACCCGTATTGGAGCAGCGTGGTGGTTCTACGCTTCATATGCCTCTCCCATCTCTCCAATAAGGAGGGAGACCTGTGTGGCTAGTGTAAGATTTTACCGCGTCGATATCGAGAACGGTAAACGCAAATTTTATATGACACTGACACTCACCCATTTGAGTTTTCTCTCGATACTGCCAGGGGCGCTGCTTCAATTCCATATAAAATTTGCCTTTACGCGAATGTGAAGTTTTCGATTTGTTTTGATGAAAGCTAACACTAGGCACTCTGGCCCTGTAATGGGCCGTTAAGAATCTGGTAATGATGATAATGATGATGACTTCTTTTCTCAATCTGTATGTCTGTTTGTCCGGCATGGTGGTTTACAACTACTGTCTAAGTTCTGTCTAAAAGAAATGTTGATATATTTTCAAAAATCCTTGTAGAAGAATGACAGTAAAAAATCAGCGAATTCACACAATGGACTCTTTCCGTCCCTTAATATACGGCAGATTAAGGATAAAGCAACAATGCCTATTTTTCCCCCATTTACCCTAAAGCACCGTCCATCTTCCGAAGATATTTATTACCTACTCCCTTTCTGAGTCTGATTTAGAACCTCCTACCTGTTATCTTAATTCGTTAAATTCGCTCTTTCGGTTCCCTTTTTTTAACGGCCGTTTAATGTCTATGGAGTTATTTTAACCGAGCCTAATAAATACTTGAAAATTATTATAAATAGATACATATTTGACGGTCTTCGTGGTGCAGTAGTATGCGAAGTGGATTTGTAAGGCGGAGGTTCTGGGTTCGATTCCCGGCTGGGCCGATTAAGATTTTCTAAATTGATCCAGGTCGTGCTGGTGGGAGACTTCGTCCGTGGCTAGTTACATCCCTACTGCTAAAGGCGTGCCACCAAGCGATGTAGCGCTCCGGTACGATGTCGTGTAGTAACCGAAAGGGGTGTGTATTTCATCAAAGATTGTATCATATTATTAGGTGTGATCTACCGACATTCCTTTTACCTTCTGGTCCTGCCCATCTTGTGCTGTGTATTGTCCACCTTTCGTCTGTGTAACGCGAGACATAGCCAGCCCATTTCCACTTCAGAGTCAATGGATGGTTTTATGCATCTGTAACTCTTGTTTTTGCTCTTATTCTATCACTTCTTATTTTGTGTATTTTTCTAATATTTAACATACTTCTCTCCATTGCTCTTTGTGTAGTTCTAACTTTTTTCTTGACTTTATTTGTAAAAACCCACGTTTGACAACCATAGAGTAAGCTTGGTAGAAGACAAGTATCTACCATAATTTTCTTTAAGTGGATGACCCTAGCAAAGGAAAGGGAGAAATGGTAAAGGATGGGGGAGGCCTTTACCCGAGAAGGGGCTCTTATCTCATGACTATTCTTAATACTTACGTCAAACTTACTAACACACTAACTTTAAATTTTATTTGTTTTTTTTTATTATTACTTTATATTAACTTACTAACAACAAATTGTGAATGCTAAGAGATTTGAGAATAAACGGCTTTTTTATTTATTTATTATTAGGTGTGATTTGGTCAAGGGCTAAAAACTTATCTTAATAGACGGCGTATTTTGCAATGTTTCTCTTGAGTGACGTCCCTAGGTTCGATTTTCGGCTAGTATCAATTGAGTTATTTCTGCATTATAACAAAAATTTAATTAGCATACTCGCTCATGTTATAATAGGTTTTTAAGAGAAGCCCAAGAAGTTCAATTCTTAAATGATACTTAACTTGCGATTAAGTGAGACCCAGTAAACTTCGACAGTAGATTTTTAAGTGGTATCCAGTAAGATTAGTAAACTGGTTTTAAGCGAAGCCTATAAAGTATACAATTTATTATTAAGTGAAACCCAGTAAGTTTTTTAAAATGTTTATATCTTTTTATTGGATAGTTTTAACCACACTTCAGGATAATTGCTGTTAAACGTAATTTGAAAAGTTGCGGAACCAATAGGATAATTATTTACTAAATTATTTACTATTTATCACAACAAAGAAAAACATAGAACAGAGACATAAAATGGAATAAGAAGAGCTGGTACAAAGGCGGCCTTATCGCTTAACAGCGACTTCTTTAAGGCAACCTTAGATTCAGGAAAACATAAAAATACTAAGGGCTAACGTGTGCACGCTCGCGGGTGTATAATGAAAAATAGTATGGACAGCGCAGGCGCGTGTGACGGAGCGCGGGCGCGGGTGGCGAATTGTCACCCGCGCGGCGGGTGGCAGGCAAACGGCGCGGGCGCCCGCGACGGGCACACGTGAGCGGGTTTGTTTCTACAAATCAGATAAGCGCCGCTAGATGCCACGGTCACACGCGTCGGAGGCTAGGTACAATCATGAACATTGATACAAAGCGCGTAATAATTGAGGTGCAATTTCGGCCAATATTATGGAATATGGCGAATGAATTATCGAATTCTCCGCTGAGTAACCTACTTATCAAGAACAGGTTATACAGTCGACGTTGTTTTCGTTGACGTCTTTTTGCCAAATAATAAATTAGTAAATAATCCATGTAATCTACTCCACACAACTGTACACGCTCGACATCAAAATTATACTACTGAGACAGGCGCACGCGGCGGTCGCCCGCACCCGCACCCGCCCGTGTTTTAGCGTTAGCCCTAATTTAGGTGGTCAGGACATTAATGCGTATAAAATACATACATTCAAATACTTGTACGCTAATACATAAACAATTACACAAAATATCTATAAAAAATTATAATAAATACCTTAAGATAATACTAATATATATTTATTGCAGCATAAATTCAAGGTCGTCTTTATATTAAATCCATTTTTAACTAATACTGACTGATGTTTAAATAGGTAATCGAACTCAGGAACTCTTGAATTGTAGCATTTTCTCCAATGCTATTGAGGTTTAATCTACTAAATTCCAACCAGTATTGAAAGTATATTTAAACTTTCAGATGAACTGATAACTAAATATTTTATTCACATACCTCAGTGTCACTGTCCATAACGTTAGTTTGGAGAAGTGCCAAACTGCCCACGACTCAGCGGGACAGGTTTACCGTGGGAAAATATAGATTATTCCGAATTTAAGTTAGTGCTCTTTGTGACAGCGCTTGACCGGGAAAGTACTACATTATACTTGTTCCAATGGCCAATTAGTATGTCAATTCATGAAAAATACGTTAGTTTTGAAGCCTACGTACAACGGTTGCGAAGCGGATGTAACAGAAATCGGTGTTCTCCAATGACATTTTGCCGTATTGGACTGACAGTCGGACTGAAGGTGGAATGATCCGTGAGATGTAAGCGAGATGATCGCTTGCGATGAGATGCGATGTATTTTTTCAATAATCAAGAAATCATGGCCAAAGAACAAAAAAGCAACGCTGCTAGATGACTCTATGAATTGTTTTGACATAACAGCTCAACATAACATTCAAATGTCATTAGGATTATCGGACTATTTTATCGGCCGTGGGCATATGGGATTTAGACCCATTTCGCCACTGCAATGCTAGTTGTGAACTTAACTTCCTAACCTGTGATAGAGTCAGTACCTAAGTTTAAGAAGTTCTTGTAAACTGAGCCTACTTTAAATAACTTTGAATATAAACCGACAAACCAATGACTCCGTGCTCATAAACCCAACCAAGATCTCATGATCTAAAACCATTAAGGCTTACCATTGGGACATCGATGCAGAGTCAATCAACATTACTATATCCAAATTATTCTCAATACCTCAAACTTTTAACATATATATGTGTATTCCCTATCAACGTAAGAAAGTAGACTATCCTTATGGAAAACTAGGCACGTGTCTAACAAACAAGGTTTTAAGGTTGCGTAGATGTTTTTAAATACCAAGATAACATATAATAAAATGATTTAGACTTAAGAATATGTTGCCGACGATGCTACGAAGATGGCTTCACGTAGCAAATAACACTTTGCAGTGCAGTAAAAAATATAATAGGCAAATATCCTAACATCATGTGGCAGAATGTTAATCTCCGAACAGA
This sequence comes from Mycalesis mineus, assembly GCA_034621355.1. Taxonomy (NCBI): domain Eukaryota; kingdom Metazoa; phylum Arthropoda; class Insecta; order Lepidoptera; family Nymphalidae; genus Mycalesis; species Mycalesis mineus. The sequence continues at coordinate 4,428,579 of CM067882.1, forward strand.
ACCCGAGACTTGTGTCATGGATGTATCTACTTTTCAGGATCTCCTTTGTGACATCTCCTGTCAATTCTGGTAAGATCCTACAAAGAAACTTAGAGAGGTTTTCGTAAATGGTACCTAAAAAATTCTACATTCTACACGGTATCCTCCTCCTCTAGTCGATTTCTTCATTGATCAGGGTGGTGACCACCTCCATCTTCGGTCCTATTTGAAATGTGACGCCACTTTGCTCTATCTTTTGTTACCCGGAGAGCATCGTAGACCGTGGTGCGGATTTTATGAAACCAACGCACGGGGCTACGGCAACCCGACCTTTTTCCTCCACTGTGCCAGTAACTATTAGTTTAACAAAAGGCATAACAAAATCATAAAAAATACCAAATAGGTACGATTTCACAGAAGACAGTGTATCACCCAGATATATTAATATAACACAATAAAGTTATTACTCCTTCTTTAGGGAATAGAAACATGAAACTTGTGAGCGCAAACAAACATTCTGCATATTGTTCTGTTGCGAGTTTCGTACAGATAACATTTCATCGCAAACGTCGGCCGTAGCATCTCTTTGATCCCGAATCTGAATATGTAAATGTAGCGGAGTGAGCCAGCCGATTTGTTAGTTTTACTATTAGAAAGCAAGATTTTTTATTAACTTTAAGGACTTATATGATATCTTTGGAAGCTGGCGTAACTTATGCAACATATTTTTATGTATGACCACGCATAACTTTTTACAGAGTTGACCGATTTTGATAATTCTTTTTTTATTAGAAAGGGCATACTTTCAAAGTAGTCCCATTGTCATCATGTTAGGATCTGATGATGATATTCTGGGGAAATTGAAGGAACTCTTAAAAATTTGGAGGCACGCTTACAGCGATTTCGGTTTTTATCTCGGTATCGGTAGCTTTTTGGTTACTAATGCCGTATAATATACTATGACAGTTTAGTATGAGTACGTTACGTGGCAGTAAATCACTAAAAAGTAAGAAATAAAAAATTTTAACAAAAAATAGAAGCGACTCAAAACGCACTAAAAAGTAAAAAATAACTATGTCATTTAGTTGATTTAATTTACTTAAGCATATCTAGGAATCGGTCCCAGCCAATGTTTCTACTTTAAGGACGTTACCTAGAACCCACAAACTGTAAAATAAACGTTCCTTAATCTTGGCTGGCGCGACTTCATACATATGCTTAAGTAAATTAAAGCAACTAAATGACACAGTTATTTTTTACTTTTTAGTGCGTTTTGAGTCGGTTAAATTTTTTGTTATTGTTACTCAATACATGTTAGCCCTCGAGTGCGATCACACCTAACAGTAATTGATTTTACAATCTAAGATGAAAGCGAGCTAACTCATTAGGAGTAGAATAAAACCCACACTCCTTTCTGTTTCTATACAAACTCTTTTTTTTTCTTTTTTATCATTGATTACAAGTTGGCCCTTGACTGCTATCACACCTGATATTAAGCGATGATGCAATCTAAGATGGAAGCGGACTAACTTGTTAGGAGTAAAATGAAAATCCACACCCCTTTCGGTTTCTACATGACATCTTACCGGACGAAACAGGACGCTAAATCGTTTAGCGGTACGTCTTTGTCGGTAGAGTGGTAACTAGCCAAGTAATTAGTGCAGGACTGCCTAGTAGGGGCCTCAGCGTCTCTAAACCTAAACCTGGGCCAATTCAGAAATCCTCAACCGGATTAAAATCGAGACCTCCGTCTAATACCTATATCCACTGTGCATACTAATGCACCACAGAGGTTGTAGCGATAAAGTTGCCTATTACAAGTGTATCTTAATTTATACTATTCTTTTTACTTGTTACGAATGAAGATTTAATATTATATTAGTTAAAAATGTTAGCATAGTAAAAATTCCGCAGTGAATACTGATGATCACTTAGGCACAGCCTCACAATGCCTCACGGAGTATCGCGAAGTAACGACCTAGTGACCTCACTCGAACGCTCCTTGTTAACTACTCCAACGTGCCCCAACCTCCCCTCGTCCCAACTACACAGGATTATACTTGAAAGGTCAATTTCTTTACCTTTGGCTAGATTGTGTTGTTATATCCGAGAGCTGGTGGCGATTTAGGTATTTGATTTCATCGTCATTGATAACGTTATACGTGATACGGTAGTTTGTAACAATTTAAAATAGCAAGCTCAGGAATTTTTTATACACAAATTAAATTCCACATATTTTATAAAAAGAAGTTGTCAAAAGTTGTCCTGTCATTTCTCCATCAATTATATCCATAGATTAAAGACAACTAGATAGAGCCCATAGCGTGTCCACTCGTGAGACAGCAAATCAGCCTTATTGACATGACATGTCAACATTTAAAGTACATCATGAAACGTTATGTTTTTAAATATCGTAAAATACGAAATATTACTTTATATAAGATAGTTTAGTAAACATGAAATTTGCTAAAAAATAACATATCTAAGCTTTATATCATTAATCAAAGATCCGAAGCCGAAAATATTACAACCCACCATAGCACGATAACGTTTAAATTAATATCGTAACCGCAAAGTTATATTATTTATTAGCAAATTTAATAAAAAGCTAATAATTGCTCAGATATGTCCCTTGTCTGTCACAAACTCCACTCTTGTCAAACAATAAAAACGAACACGCTGAAAGGGACAAAAAATAATCTTGTGTCACTTTCTAATAAAGGCCGAATGAAATAAGTCTGTCACGCTCTTGAACCTACAGCCGCGTTATGACTCTATCTAGTAGTCTTTAATCTATGTACTAAATACGAGCACATTTTGACTGCCTCGTTGGTCTAGTGGTTAGCCTATGTGGCTTACATCAAGAGGTTCTGGGTACAAATCCTTGGCCGGGTCACGGAATAATTCTGAGTTTTTCAATCTTCTATGAAATTTTCCGAGCGTTGTAAGCCCGGAGTAAGGAGGATGGTGGTGTTACAACCCCGTGTCTCAAAGAGCACGTTATGCCGTCGGTTCCGGTCACATCAACATCTGATAGTGATCGTTAATTAAGGAAAAAATATTTGAATAAACCTGCCAATAAGCATCAGAGCAGCGTGGTGGGTCTACGCTCTATATCCCGTCTCTTATAAGGAGGGAGGCCTCCCCCAGTTGTGGGCCCTTAGTAGACTGATAATGATGAAATACATTTTATAGATAATGAAAACAAGGTTAGCAGAAGGATTGAGGGAGCTCTGTATTTTTTTAAATAATTGTTCATATAAATCTTATTATCAACGATGATGAAAACGTATACCTAAATTACCACCAGCTCCTCCGCTATAAGATTTATTGCAAAAATAATTCCATTACATATAAGAAAATAAAGGGGATTATTTAGTAGTACATGTAAGATTCGGTTTTCCTTGATTGAACAAGGTTATTCGCTTATCGAAATGGCACCGCAAGCATTATATTGTTATATATTTGATAGAGAGACTTGCTAAGGTTTGCGATTTTAATTTGGTGAATAAGATACTGTGGTGCAGTGTTCAAACTTAGACGTTGCCATTTGTAATACAAAGCGAAAGTATGACAATTTGACATTACATTTGATATTAAACGCAATTTTTCGCTGTAGGTATCAATCACAGCACACTTACGTTTCATTGCTCAAAGATGCCGCCGGCCTTCAAATCCTTGGCTTCCGACAGGTTAGTCATCAGGATCGACTAGTGGCAGGTTTTTGATAGGCATGTCGCATGAGTCCTATGTTAAAATATATGCAGTAGTAGTAGTCAATAGGTCAGGTGTCTAAATTTTACCCTTATTTTACCCTAAACCGATGTACTTCTATGAAAGTTTTTATGAAGTAGGAAAGAGATATCCAAGGATCATGGCAAGTGGAAAGTCGTGGTCTCTGCCTACTCCTATGAGAATGAGGATAAGTATGCATTATTTTAAACAACTTTAAAATGCGGAGAATTGTAGAAGACGGATGTTCGACATATATTACACTTTTCAATAGCAGTAGTACCCTGACGTATACCAAGCTTACTTTAAGGACGTTACCCAAAACCCACAGTGCTTAGCTACCTCTTGAAATAAACTTTTCTTAAACTTCAATGGCACCGAGTAAATTAAAGTAAGTAACTAAATAAAAGAAAATGTTAACCATTATATTAGCCCAAGCATACCTAGCTATTACACTCCTATTAATTTGACATAGGTACATTGAATCAGCACAGACCAACTCCAGGCAAAAGACGCCCTTACTACGAGTACATGTAAAGGTACAAGTAATTAGTCGAATAGTTTCATTTACTTTCGACAGTTCAGTTGGCTGTTCAGAGTGACTCTTTTGATCCTGTATTTGAATATTCAAATAATACCTACAAACCGTCCAAATGACGGTACAACTGAATTCTCATTTCTGATTCCGAACAAACTTTTGCATAAGCGTATTTTCAGTTCGAAATTTATCAAGCAACAGTATTAATCATTTTCAACCTGTTTTTAACGCTATTTATTAACTTCAAATAGTGCAGTGTAACAACTCGCAGTTTGAAGGCCCGTACTACATTGGGAATTCAGACCCCGCTTTGATGTCTGACGATGACAGTGTTTATACGATTAATAGCAAAATAATGCACATACGTACCTTGGTCTGCTACTGTGCTCGATGATTCTTCACGCGGGACAGGGATTTTCTTATGATGAATTTTACGCGCAACAGCTGTTTTCCGTTTTTTTAGCGAACTGATAGTTTTTGACGTGACTACGTCTTATAATTCGATAGAGCCGGCTGCACGCACGAAAAAACATGACGTCATACGTCGTTACCTCGCTTTGAGGCGTTCCATGTAAGGCTTGAAGTGCAAGCGAGAGCGCGGAACGAGTGACAAAGAAGCACAATCGGCCTTTGAGTTCGGCAGCGTTCGACATGCGTCTATTAAATATAATTATTAAATATATTAATTTTAAATTAAAAATTAATATTTTTATAAATTAATATATTTATTATAAATTTATAAAATCAAAATCAATTATTTTATTAATTTAAATTAATATTTATAAAAATATATGACGGCGCCTGCGTCATCGTACACGACTAGAAAGAAGTCTGTGAACTGCACGTGCACCAGCTACGCTCTGTTGCGGCTGCGCATCGTTCGATACCCCCACTTACCCCACTACTTGAGTCATTCTACGCTGTATAAAAGGAGCGGGTCTACAACTGGTTGGCAGTCTAGGCTCTGGCGTGGCGCGGTGCAGACCTTGTACTTTGCTTATCGCTTAACCTAGAGAACTCTGATAATTAATTTGTGCAAACGAATTAATTATTATTCTCAGCTTGAGACGCAGTGTCTTGAGGTTACATTAATTAACACGAGACGTTACGTATCATTGCAATACCATAATTTGCCAGTAGTAATTCACTGTTAATTAAGTTGCTGTTAATTATTCTTTCAGTTACCTATTTCTAGTTATGTCTGACCCTCTTTCGACATCAGAAGTGGGATCGGATCCATCCCCACTACAAAAACTTGGAAAGTATGGACCTTATCATTGCACTTCCTCACTCACAAAATAAAACAAAGTAAAAGCAATTCTCTTAGTGATGATGACGTGACGGCGGATGATTTAAAAACCGACAGTCATCTAATTAATCTAGAAATTGATAGTCAAATTAATGATATTGAAATTATTAGTCCATGCCAAAACAATTCAGATACCATATCAGTCGATAACGTAACTATGTCTGCCCACTCTGACACTATGTCTGATAACTTTGATACTGACTCTGTACAATGTAAACCTCACAACATTGTGATGCAGGCTGATGTTCACATAACTAATAAAAAATAATAAAAGAAACAAGAAAAAAAATAATGATAAAAAAAATGAAACAAAAGAAAAAGAGAAAAAAAAGAGTAACTATCATTGAAGGCGCAAGCGGACCAATGATAGGGCTATAGGGAATTATGAATTCCGGTCTAGCAAAGGTTAAAAAAAAGAGAAAAAAAAAAACGAAAAAATAAAATAATAATAAAAAAAAAGGAAAAAAAAATAGTCGTTGCAGGGCTTAGCCGGTCCAATGACTTTGCTAAAGGGATCAATGTCCGGTCTAGCACCACCAGCTATAGGGAATTGATCTGGTCTAGCATTATCTGCTAAAGGGATCAATATCCGGTCTAGCATTATCCGGGCCAGTTAATAAACTGAAGGGATCGCTGTAGGGTCTACTGACCGGTCCAGCATAATCTGAAGGAACAGATCTTTATGTTTGTGAGATTTGTAAATATGGTAAAATGTGTCAGGATGATCGAACTGTCATTTTTTATCTCAGATAAACAACAAAGACGCCCACGAGGACGTGTGCTGGTCAGTATGGCCGTGACGGCGCCTGCGTCATCGTACACGACTAGAAAGAAGTCTGTGAACTGCACGTGCACCAGCTACGCTCTGTTGCGGCTGCGCATCGTTCGATACCCCCACTTACCCCACTACTTGAGTCATTCTACGCTGTATAAAAGGAGCGGGTCTGCAACTGGTTGGCAGTCTAGGCTCTGGCGTGGCGCGGTGCAGACCTTGTACTTTGCTTATCGCTTAACCTAGAGAACTCTGATAATTAATTTGTGCAAACGAATTAATTATTATTCTCTCAGCTTGAGTTATAATTACTTGGAATACAAAGGCCTATTTTATTCACAATGTCCTACCCTCTTTCGATAAATTTGGCTGGGCAAGGAGAATAACTTGAACAGAGGAGGTGAGTGTTGACGTACGTCACTAAGAGATCTCTTTTAAACCTACACCCGTGTCACAAGTCTCGGGCTCTGTTCGAAGTTATTCTCTCGGCCACGTTCGGAGTTACTTTCTCAATGTCTCTCAAATTCGAATATGATACCAGTCTTTGTACCTGCGTCGAAAAGATGTCGCCGCCATCCTACATATACTTAAATTAAACATTTTAATAACCAATTAAATGCTACCATTCCATCAGTATTTTCTTCAGACGTTGTCATGTTCAACTACCGTCAGTAAACCGACTTTACAGACAACCAATTTTTTTTTCGTAATTTTTGAATCTGACAACCGATGTCACCTTCACTTGACAGCAATAGCTCCAAATTTTGACGAGTACATGACAGCTTTTAGGCTGTCTGTTGTCATTGTATAAAATTATCAAAATGGAACATGCAGTGTTGTTCTGTATCTAATGAATGTTTTTACTAATCAGCACCTTAGAATTCATCTCTCTTTAAAATAATATTTATAATTTATCATCCTTACTAATATTATAAAGGCGAAAGTTTGTATATTGTGTTTGTATTGTAAGTTTGTGGCGCAAAAACTACTAAACAAATTTTGACAAAACTATACAATAATATAGCTTATATATTAGAATAGCACATAGGCTACATTTTATTCTGATATTCCCACGGAAACGAGAAATACGCGGGTGAAACCGCGAGCGTCCTCTGGTACATAATATAGAGACATTTCAAAACTTACTTTGTGGAGTACCTAATAAAAAATGTTAGGAAATAGCGCTACACGGCTAGACCTGAAGCCTTCTTACATCGAAGGAATATGAAGCTCAGGCCCACCTTATTCAAATGCAGGTTGGCGTGCTTAGTGATCATATTATAATTCTATTTCTATCCCCTTCCGTCGTGAATGGTAATGACCAACAGCTTTTACGTGCACTCCTAAGAACAGGAGTCTCACCGACTTCTCATTTCTAAGCAATTCAAAGAATTTAACTTTTTTTTTATTTATTAACAGTTAGTCCTTGACAGCAATCACACCTGATGGTAAATGATTATGCAATCTAAGATGGAAGCGGGCCAAGCTGGTAAATGTAGGATGAACTCCACACCCATTCCTGTTTCTACACGACATCGTACCGGAACGCTAAGTCTCGGCACGTCTTTGTCTGCCTCCCACCAGCCGGGAACTCCGTCTTAAAATATACACCATCAAACCATATCATTCCATAGTCCGATTTAGAACGCGAAACCAGTAGCCCTATTCTTTAACTTTGTTTTATTAGTTTGACAGACATTGTAAGTTGCGGATTTCTCTCTCTGCCTTTTAATTTATATTATCTCGATAAATGGAGACACATACTCGTAGAGACGAATTCGTTAATAACATAAAGGTCAATCAAGTTATAAAAACATCCTTACAGAATAACCCCTCAGAGCCTTGCGATCCAAATAGGCTAATACATTGAAAACATGATACGTATTAAATTAAGTATGTTTTCAGGCCTTGGGAACATTTTCGAATGATTACGTATAAAAGGATAATGTAACCCCGTTACGCCACGGGTTAAGGCTTAATTAATGATGTCGGAACAGTGCGACAATCTGCTTACAACTTTGGACCCGCCCGGATTAACGATGACGTACGCAAAATAAATCCGCTTAAGTTTGTTTTAAAGTAATATTATTTGAGAGCTGCCAAATTTATAATTATTCAATTTTCACTCGCCTACCTTTTTAAGGATTTTATTTAACTCGCAGTAATACAAGTAAACTTACAAGTACAAAATGGGATATATTTTCATCACAACGTTATTCAAAATCTAATTTTATATTTATTATTCAAATAGAAGACTCCTTTGAGTGTGTATGTATGTTACTTCTTCACGACTAAACTGCTGAATGGATTTTAATGAAACTTCGCAGTAACGACTGCATTTATTCTATTTTTATGCCTCCTCTGCCATACTTAACTTTAACTACCATACATAAGGTTTGGCACTAATAGTTTTCTATGTGCGGCTGTACATACAGAACAGTCTTGCCGTCTGGGACACCTTCTGGCTATTTTTTTATCGACTACAAGTTGGCCCTTGACTGCTATCACATCTGATGTTACGAGATGATGCAATCTAAGATGGAAGCGGACTAACTTGTTAGGAGTAGGATGAAGTCCACACATCCTTACGGTTTCTACACGAATTCGTACCGAAACGCTAAATCGCTTAGCGATACGTCTTTTTCGGTAGGGTGGTAACTAGCTACCTCCCACCAGCCAGACCAAGACTAATTAAGGTATGAAGAGCACCATTCACCATATTCCCATCATTCGATTTCCTTTCAATACCAGTTTAAAATAGGCTAATGTAAAAGGTTGGTGTGCTATGAACACCGAATAGTTGTGCAGATGAGCTTATTACTACAAAATATTGACACCTGACCTACTGACATTTACCAAACTAGAGTTTTAGTAACTATTGCATGTATTATTATCTTAAAGCCATAAATAACAAACCACACCGCATGTACAAAATACACAAAATAAATTTCGTAGTTGTGAATATCATCAAAATTTCAAGCGATGCTATGCTAAGAGCTCATTCACACTTGCTTTACAACTTTTCAATACAAGTGAATATAAAATAGAATACAATGCAAATGCTATGTTCGTTTGGTACGTTTTAATGCCTGTACCTATATATATATATATATATATATATATATATATATATATATATATATATATATATATATATATATATATATATATATTGATAACTAGTGGATGCCCGTGGTTTCACTAGCGTAGTTCTAGTTCCTGTGGTAATTTCAGGTTGCTTTATCCTGAAATTCCCACAGGATTCATAAAGTTAATTGTCTATGCGTTGTTCTGATATGCAAGCTATATTATTGTGAAGTTTCATCAAAAGCCATTCAGTAAATTTTGCGTATAAGACTAACAAACATCCATTAATTCATACATACAAACTTTCGCCTTTATAAATTAGTTAGGATTATAAGTACAGATTGCGGCAAAAATCCTTTTGTTATTTACCTAATTAAACAAAATTAAATAGTATAATGTTTATGATATTAAAGTCTAGATATTAATATCTTTTCTATATATTTAAAAAAAAATAAGTGTATGTATGTTTATTTACATCTACAATAATATTAGTATCGAATTTAGAAATGTCTATAAAAAACTAAAGGCAAAGGTTTAGAGCAGCACGCATCCGGAGCACGATTTTAGGTTCATTTCCTTTGAAGCGCAGATAAAAGAGACGTGCACGAATAGACGTATTGGATTCTTGGGACAAAACGTGATAGAATTATCACATCTCCTGCCTAAAATCTAGTTGATCTTCACCTTCTAGTTCACCTTATAATAAATTTGATCATCAATAATATAGTCAATTAACATTAAAGAGTAGAACCTCTTCTACCACTTTGTGAAAACCACCGCAACTACAAAATATGTTTCCTTACCTTCAAGCCTCAAAACCTCTAGTAATCGAGCATTTAAAATTAATTATCTCCAACTCGAAGAAAAATAAGTAAAATTTTAGTTAGGATGAGTCTTCTACAAGTAGAATAGTTTCCTCACAGGAACTGTTTAAGTAGAAAATGTTCGATAAGTCGAAAACTCTACAACTCAAATATTCTGATGATAACCAACCAATGGTAAGAAAGAATGGAATTGTGATTGTGTGCTTAAGTAAATAAACTAAATGATGCAATTATTTTTTACTTTTTAGTGCGTTTTGAGGTCGGTTATATTTTTATTTAAAAATAAATTTCATACTTTTTAGTGATTTATCGACAACGAACATAAGAAAAAGCCTATTCGTACTAAACTATGAATATACCATCATCAGATCCTAACATGATGATTATAGGACCATTTTAGAATTACCTTTCCCTTTCTAATAAAAAAATAAATATCAAAAATGGGACTCTGTATTATGTGGTCATACATAAAAATATACGCGTGGAATTGAGTACCTCCTGCATTGCTTAGTCAGTATCAGTCTATTAAATAAAATAATCTATTTCATTAAATAGTCTCTTAAATAGACTATTTCACATTTGAGTCTAGCTTCATAATAAAATGTTTTATTACAGAGTCGCACTTTTTAGAAATTTTGTAATATAACTAATTAACATGCTGTAAAAGGCAAATCTTATCTCTATAATATCCTTGTTATTATTAAATAATTTATTTTAATAAGGATTTAAGTTTAGTTGTATAAATAATGACGTAAACGTAAGCATATAAGATTTTTTAAAAAACAAAAAGTTATATATCTGCCAAACTATAAAAGATAGATATATGCTATTGCGGACTTTTTTGTAGAACTTTTTAAGATGCATAAAGTTTTCATACAATATTTCCAATTGTTAAGACGGCGCACGCGATTTAATAAATTTCACGGTCCGACTCGCGTGACAAAAACTGTGATAACTCAGGTAATATATACAATAAAAATATAAAATATAGCCTATATTACTCAGTGATAATGTAGCTTTCTAATGAAAAAATAATTATTAAAATCGGTCCAGTACTTTTTGAGTTTATTCGCTACATACAAAAATACAAGAACACAAATCTTTCCTCTTCATAATATTTGTGCAGAAAATCGCGCAGAGAACGCGGTTTTTGTGAACAATCTCTAGTATGACGATGTTTGCCAAATGGAAGAGGAAAATAAATCTGCTTTGCATTTTATAACGAAACAACAGGAGATTCAATTAACTCCACCCGTTTTTGCCTTCGTTGTCATATTCGTGTTTTCCAAAAGCTAAATTAAAAGCTGTTTTTTAAACTCAATAACGGATGTAAAGATTATAACGGTCTGTTTTTTTCCTTAATTGTATCGCGATTGATTTTAATGACATTAAAAGTTTTAATCACTGTAGAACGTAAGATGATTTGTCAATTTATCTGTGAATCCTTAAATTCGATAAGGATCAAACACATAGACTAACCAACGCCTAGTTATTCCAGTAATTAGTTATGACTGACTTCAAATCACGAATTCGTGGATTCGAGACCTGGGTCAGGCTTTAAAATTTTAAGTTTTTCTTCCTTTCTAGAAAATATTAGAAAACTCTACATAATTGGAAATCTGCGACACATTAGATGTCCACCCAAGTAACACTGAGCCTTCTTATGACGCTCGCTGTTAGCGACCAACACGCACTGTTTAAAGACTCTTTTCTTTGTAAATTTATTGCGAGTGTTAATATAAGTAATTTTAAACGGTTATTGTAGGCGTGGAAAATTGTAGCTACTGCAGACGATCAGCCAATTCATTCAAAAAGTGCTCTCTATTCTCTTTTCGGTACACGAATTACAGCGGGGCAGCGTAAACAAAACGCGGCGCTGCCAAACGAGGGTAGATTTTAAATTCAAGCGGATACCGCTGACTTCACGTACACTTCATCTCGAATTTTCATTTAGGGACGTTTCGAAAAATTGTTCACTTCCTAGGACTGATAGTAAGATCTCATTTTAAGGTTTTTAAACTGTTCTTATTCAGGTTACTATACTTGTTACAGAGAACGGCTAAATTAAACGTTCGCTTGGTCGTGTTTTCTGCCGTGTTTAAATAGTTTATACATGCAATTTCCGGCATAATCAAAACAAAATTATTGTGCTCAGTTATAATTTTGAGAACATTTTTTATTTCTATAATGGTGGGCCCAGTTACGGAATATGGCTATAACTTAATAACCATTATTCTTATACCTTTTCCTTAAGTTACTCTATCAACTGGTAAAAGTTGCATGGAAATAGTTTTTGAGTTTATTGCTAACTGAGAAACAGGTGAGGGCAAAACAAACCTTAGAAATAGTTGTCTAAGACTTTAAAAAAATAATAATTATCTACCTAAAAATGCTTTTTGTATTAATCTTCTTATTTTTTGTTAACACAGTATTAAAAACTTTTAAACATTAATTTCTACATGAAAAATTTTAGTGAGATTCCAAGAACTACTAAAATATTTTCCATTTTGCCAGCAGAACTTTATCAGCCAAAGTTTTTTGGAAATTTTTAGCAGCATCAACAATTCGGCCAATTCGTTGAAAAAAAGCTTGACTTTCGTTTTGGTGCATGAATTATGAAAATGTAAACAAAGTGAAACGCTACCAAACGAGGGCTAGATTTGAAATTCAAACGGCTGCCCTGTACTCGGGTAGATGCTCCTCCAATTTATTATAACAAAATTTAATTTAGGGATGCTTTCAAAAATTGTTCATTCTCTTATTACGTGGTTACTTCTTAGGGAAGACATTTCTGTGCTCTGTTTATGGTGTCATCTCGTGTTCAAATTGTTACGGCTTAGTCAAATGATGGATGCCTCGATAGTCCAGTGGTTAGTCTATGTGGTTTTAGATGTAAAAGCCCGAGGTGTTTCTTCTTAGAAATTTTCAGTAAAAATTCTAAGCTGGAGTTGGAATGTTTCTGATTCACACCCTGTGCCACGTTAAGCCGTTGGCCCAAGACATTATCATATAAATCTGCTAGCAGCTTTAGGCTGAATTGGTGCAGCGTAGCGGGTTTCAGCTCCATATCCCCTCTCCTATAACCGTATATGCTGATAATAGTGAAGAGAAAAACTTTATTAGGTTTGGGTATTATGAATCTATTGAAGCTAAAGCCTTGTTTGGAACTTGGTCACGACAGTAATAATAAAAATACCAAACTAAAATCTTAATCAAATTTATTTTTCTTGTCGCTATTATTGACTTAATATATTACAGTAACCTTAGTACAAATAATTCTTACGGCTAACTTAACTAAGTAATATCACATATCATCAGCGACGTCCATTACGCACGAAATAATAATAAAAAGAGAACACTTTTTCAAAATGTCCTCGGTTTTGGCAAGATTTTACTTTAGGCTCAACACAGACGGACGACTTAATGTGAGATATTTTCGCTTTTTGTGGTCAAGGTTATATCTTTCGTCATACCAATCTTAAAGCAGTAACAACACTCGTCTTGCTACCGACATTCTTATACCTGCCTCTACGCAACATTGCTGTGTTCTTTTAAACAATTTGGGCATTATTGGTATTCTAATGTTATACAGTTTGGTAAAGGCAGTTCGAGACACATGCGTTTGGATAATTTTAAAGTCTATAATGAACATAGAAACACTATTGGTGTTTTGTTCGTGTAGATAGAAAGGTAAGTTGTCTAAGTTGAGCCTTGGTCAATATAATAAGTAGTTATTATATATTTGTGACGTCACAAAACACTGCACTTTAAATCTCACAGTTCAATACAATGCATTTCGTTTTCATTTATTATAAATAGTTTATTGATGTTAATAATCTGTTTTGGCTTAAACATCACATATAGTTAATAAAAGGTAATGGTTTCCAATGTGTACAATTATTAATAGTTAACTATTTCTATTCTACATAAAAAGCCACAATTAAAATGTTAGAAATAAACGCCATTTATTTTAGTTTAGAGGCGACATAAAAATAAAAATATAGTTGGTACAAAAAGTACACTTTCACTGTCAATGTTTTTCTTACGCATTATTTACACCTATTGTTCCATGATTTCTGATATAAAATGTCGACTTAATAAATTCCACTTAAAATCTGAGTTTATGATCAATAAAGTAAACAAAACAAATATAAGTACTATCCAATAAATAAACTATATACAATATACATGATTGGAAATACTAAATACACGATTTTCGTATACCTACGTAACTTACAAATAAATTAAAAATCATTTAAATAATAAGTACAAATTCGTATTTCACTTTCTAAAAAGTAATTAGCAGTTGTATCAAAATTTCACGAAGTTTTTAAACTACTTAAGCTACTGTACAAAAGAGAAACTAATCGTTGTAAGATATAGTGAAACTACAATTAATAGGAATTAGGAAAATAAATTACAGATTCATGATTAAAAAATGCATGCATTATTATTTATTCCGTCGCAAGCATTTTTATTTTCATAATCTTAAAGTGCGTTTGCGCACGGAGCCGAGCAATAACGAAGTCGATTGCTCGTCTCGAGCATAGTTCTCAAAACCTTTGTGTTCGTCAAAAACCCGACAATTGGCGGAGCACAAAACACTGCACTTTAAATCTCACAGTTGGCGGAGCACAATGCACAAGCCGAACGCTCGACGCGTGCTCGTTCGTGGCTCGTAAGTTAGACCATATAACACGAATTCATGCTCGGCTTATGATCGACCCATGCTCCGAAGCAAAGAAACACCTTTATATTTGGATTTGAACAGGATTTGGAAGATTTTATTTTTTATTTTGATGCATTGTGTGTGGTAACCCTTATAAAAGTAACCACAGCCAAAACATTGTTTGCCCAGACGTAAAAGGATTGGCTAGTCACCTAGAAATACAATAGGAACAGTTACCGAAAAACTTTTCCCTTTACGTTGATACCCGTTTTATTTTTACGAGTATATTATAACGCTTGATCCTATTTTTATGGGGCTAAGTCACGGAGCGGGCTCCGTGGGCTAAGTACACGTGAGCATAATAAAATGACCAAAATAACATAGTAAGAAATTATTATAACACTTAGATTAAAGATTGGTCTCGGCAAATTGGTGTAAGGGTGTGAATTCGTAGCCGAACGTTGACGATATTTTTCTACGTATTATGGTTTGTACATAGAAAAATTACTTTTGTGACCAAAGACTTTATATAAATACATTACAAATCAGTAGTGTCTTTTTGACACACAAACACATTGCTTGCAGTTGTTGTCTGCAGTCGACTAAGAACCGGCACCTTAAATTATAGCGTGAATATGACGACGGCTTTAATACAGTAAGTTTGACATCACGTTTTGGTCTTATCTAAAGACATGTAAGCAAGTGGGAATAAATTCATATATAAATATTTACAATTTAAGAAATACTGATAACTACTTCTGAACAGTAACCTAAATAAAACAACAATAATTGATAATAATAAATTGGTTTTAGATTTTACACTAAAAAGTTACGTACCGATTATTGAATTCAATAAATAAACTAACCATAATGAAATGAAAGCTGATGATCTTAAAACAGCAGCCGACGATGTAGTACCATTCATATAAACTACGGGCCACCAATGCGTAATGGAAATTAAAGGATTATCACTTGGATTAGGTTTTGACGTAGTTGCATGCTCCAGCATATTATCTGGCATGTAATTACCACACGTTGGAAAATCATGTGGCACAGGTGGCATATCTCTATGTTCTCCAACCTTAAACACTAAAGCCATACCAATTTCTACGTGAAACTCTATATGACAATGGAACAGCCAATAGCCAGGATTATCAGCTTTAAAACGTATAACTGTGTAACCTCCATCCGGTACTGTGACAGTGTCTTTTAGTGGAGCATTCTTTAAATTCCTTTTCAAAAGCCCTGCTTCATCAAACGCTTTAACTTCTTCTATTGTTGTCATGTTAGATAGACGTCTCATTCCAACTACTCTAAAATTGTGACCGTGTAAGTGGAAAGGGTGATTTGCATCGAAAGTGACACCTTCGTCTACAATAATGACTTCTACGACTGCATTTTTTCTTACAGATAATACGTGAGGACATTCGCAATAACCGTGCTTGCAGTCTGCGGCTATGCTTGAGGCGTTGCAAAAACCTTCTGGTGATGGACGGCTTATTAGAAGAGGACTTGATGGCATCTTCATACTAATGTGGTTTAATTGTGGCGTGTACAGACGATTTGTTTGTTCTGGTACTGAAAAAAAATATAACAAAGTGAATACAAATTTTAAAAAAATGTTAAACAATTCGTACTTATATTATGTAAGTGAAAATTAAATATGTCAGCTTTTTTACTACACCAACATTTTTAGGAACTTTTGTACAGTGTCTTATTTGGTCCTTGGTTTAGACATGATCTGCAATTTATTGTAAAAATAATACGTGGTGGAAGTAAAATTAACGTCTAAATAAAACAGAATAGTTTAATTATGACAGAAATTATAACTATAGCATGCAAAATTCTGAACTATGTTAAGGCAAACAGAATTAGTTTTCAATAATTGGTCTTTTACAGCTCTGTAAGCAAATGAAGAAAAAGAATTTTTAAAAGTTAAACTTCTTGACAAAAAATCTTGAACACAAAAGATATCCTAAGTAATGCGGCAAAAAGTAAATAGGACAATTACATACATCACACACTATATAAGCGTACTCGTAAGTAGCTTGTGTTATGGGTGCTATGATAACTGATATATGCTATGATAAGTACTATAATACTTATAATATATAAATAAACACCCAGACACTGGAAAACATCCATGCTCATTACACAAACATTTTCCAGATGTAGGAATCGAACCCACAGCCTAGGACGTAGAAGCAGGGTCACTACCCACTGCGCCACTCGGCCGTCGAAAAAGTAGACATTGAAGTGGCTATAAAATAAGAACAATTAGTACAACATCATCATAACTTAATACAGCAGTCTTACCTTGGTAATACCCGTAATATGGGGAGCGGTGGAAATGTGAATTGTTCTTAGCGTAGAAATCATACGCTACGTAGAATTGGTAGTCTGCGTGTTCTTTCAAACTCTCATCATAACCTTCTAGGGATTGCATTTCAGCTACGCTTATAGTCTCATCATCTTCTTCTCCTTTGTTTAATGCATTCAGTTGCTATAACAACAAAATATAATACATAATAGCGGTTAAATCGTTCGAGTGATTATGAATTTGCTTTAAACGTTCTGTTACATCCCTAAATTCTATATCAATAACGCTAACCTGCAACTATCGACTGACACAGATGTCAACGACCAGTCAGCAATATATTTGCTATAAAAACCATAGCTCTGCTTCAAACAGTCAGTCGTTTTGGTAATTAGTCAAATTGCTGTCCAAGACTACGGACCTGGTTTCTGCCCGCCGGTCTGGACTAGTAGTGAGACTAAGGTCCTGCCCATTATAAGTCACCGTCAGACCTTTTGAAGGTCCTCGCAAATCGTTGAATAAAGTGATTTTAGTAAACTGTCTAAGTTGTGTGAATTATAAAATAATATAAATATTTAATAAAGTAAGTTTCTAGCTAGTGTTGTGTTTTTTTTTATAAACACTGAGAGCCCGAGACTAACAGTTCGCTTAAAGGTGTGCTTACATGGATTACTGAAATCGCTTCCTTTTAACCAGGACATGGAAAAACTTATTTCAATAGCAGTAAACACCATCGTTGCTGCTAACAACAGGCTCTACAATTTTTCCGTAAACGCACATTTAAGGATTACGTTTCAACAATTTTCCACTCAGCTTTATTTTAGTACGAATTCTTAACTCAAGGATTCAACTTGAGAACGGCAACACTGTTTATTCTTTGTTTTAACTACAAGACTGTACCAATTAGTTTTGTGTAAATTTACCGATATTTCAATAACAATACCAATAAATCTCGTCGGAGTATTAAGTCTGCCAAGTAATTATTCCGTTTTTTGGCAGTTAATTGGACAGTCGATTGTTTAATTTATTCGAAAAATGACGAAGTATTAAACTTACCAATCCTTCGTTGTGCAATTCTTCCCAAGTGGGGTCACCCGACGGTTCAGTTTCTATAGCCCCTTCATAATGCAGTACGGCCACTTGTTTCGCCTTCGTGAATCTACACATATAAATAAAATTGAAGTGTTTTTTTGTAGTTTTATATTAATAACTATTCTCTAAATTCATATATGGTATATACGGAACAAAAAATAATAATTTTTGAAACTTCTATCTGTCTGTTTCTTTATTCCAGAAACTCTAAAATTACCACTTTCATTATGAAAATATTATTTGTATCTAACAGCCAGGCTTACGAGGAGTGACGTAAGCAAATTGGTATCCCAATATATCCACGGGATAAGTAACAACGCGGATGAAACCGCGGGCAACCGCTGTTCTATAATAATGAACGGGAAAATACGCAATATTCGAGAGAGGAAGTTTTTCTTTATTAATATCCTTTCGTTCCGTTCTTTTACATTTCAATAAAAAATATTTTTAAGCTTTCCGAATCCAAATAGGCAATACTGGCGATGAAATGCTTTATTTATTTTGTTTATCTTTAGTAAGGCTGCATTCACATAATATTCGGTATTACTACTATGAACAGGTTTAGCTGCGAACTGTCTTGTTTTCCCTGGAAATGTCTAAGTTTGTGTCCTGGGCTGTCCTGTCCTGGATAGTTTTAGGCAACATCCTATGGTTTTAACACCATGGTAAAAATACTTAAAATTTGCGCGGAATTTCAACAATTCTTATGATATAAGCGGACCACACAATATGAAAATTATTAGGTATTCTACATTTCCATTACAATCAACCGATTTTTTTTATCGACTACAAGTTAGCCCTTGACTGCTATCACACCTGATGTTAAGTGATGATGCAACCTAAGAAGGAAGCGAGCTGATTTGTTAGTAGTAGGATGAAATCCACATCCCTTTCGGTTTCTACACATCGTACTGGAACGCTAAATCGCTTGGCGGCACGTCGTTGTCGGTAGGGTATAAATTAAGAAAAATCTCTATCCGCCTCCTGCCGGGAATCGAACCCAGGACCTCTGTCTTATAAATCCACCGCGCATACCACTGCGCCACGGAAGTCGTCAAAAAACCGATAAAGGCATTGGAATATTAAACAAACACTATGTAAGTATTTATAGATTATTTAGAAATTTCTTGCTTTATTTCACCAATTTACATTAAAAAGCTCCATTCTTAAATTTATTTAGTAACCTTTTCTCATTACAAATATTTTACTAAGTAACCTTCCGATGTTAAGCGATCTTTTTCAATTTTAAAACTTAAGTACTATAGATATAATTTCTGCATTTATTAGTGCCGATAATGTGATCGGTAGATCGGAGTTTGTTATTAGGTAACTTATAGTAAATATAGTTGTTTCCAAACATACCTCTCATCACAATCCATCAGTCCTCGGAACCGGATCCAGTAGTTATCAATCTCGTTATTAGCCTTCAGCAGGAAGTCGTAGCGTTCTCCCGCGTACGTCACAAGGGAAGTGGCTATAATAGTAGTATATTGAATTATGGCTTTTGTTTTAAAAAAATCATCATTGATCTAGTGGTTAGCTTTAGGTCCTAGATTCATTCCTACGTTAGCGTATAACATACTGAACTTTTCTTTCAAAACTTTGTGGTGGTACGAGAGAGAGCCTAATAGAGGACATTGAGTTATCTATCCTTAAGATTCTCCTATCATTAAGATCGTTACAGAGTCACCATCATCATTCCTCCCTCCTTATGTAGACCCACTACGCTGCTCCAATGCGGTTTGGCGGGCTCGGTGGTGTGTTACAGATTCTCTCTCATTGGTACAAGGAAAGAGGTATGACTATTTAAATAGACTGATGATGATGATTGTTTTCAAATGCAACCTCACTTGAATTGACGCAAGTTAAGATAACTAAGTTACGAGTCATAACTCAAGTGAACTTTTAAGTTAGTAACTCGCTCACTTAAGAGGTAGTTTAGTTTTATAACAGTTTTATATCTTTTTTTTTATTTATTTAATAAGATTACTGCCTTGTAGAATGTTGAGTCGACGATTATTGTTCCTATAGTCGTTTCAGTTAATGGTCTTATAGCGATAAGCTTCGATCAACATTTTAAGAAACTTTCGCTTAGTCGTTAAATCGAGGATCGGATACAGAAGGCAGTTCTCAATTCAATTCTTGAGACGGCGCGTATTGTGAGGAGATTCCTCACTCTGGAGCCCTGACCATCGGTTGTTTGGGCCCCCTAGCCTCGCAGCAGGCGGGTTGGATATTTTTTTATTATTTTTAATAGTGTTTTTTACAGTTTTTTATTTCTCTATCAACATACAACTGTATGTATCTGTAATGAACTCACCAGTAATAGGAACAAGATCATATCCATCGGAAGCGATCACGGTGATGTTATGTCCGTCCACCGACATCTCGATTGGACAGTTGAGGAACTCGGCGTTGATCACTCGAAACCGATACGTGTAGCCCTGGGAATAGAGCTCCATATTACTTGAAGTTTTGTGCTTTTCCTGTTTATTTATTTATATTTGTGACTACAGACACTATCTTTTGGCGTCGCTAATGTTAAATGTGTCCGTAAAATTTTACGCGAGACGTAAAGTAATTTTATTTCCTCTCATATTTTATTTTGTTTCATACATCACTTCAGTTATGAAATTTAAAAAAATATCGTGCTTGTAAAATAAATCCGATTTAACAAAGTACACTTACTCTGGGTTTTAGTTTTTGGAAAATAATCAGTACATAATTATATTTAAATAGATAATTATACATAATTATTTTAAAAAAAATTATATCCTATGACAGTGGTCAGTTTCTCTGTAAGCAATAAGTTCAAAGAACGGATTTTAATGCGGTTTTCACAGATAGATAGAGTGATTCCTGAAGAAGGGATAGTTTATCATACGTTTAGTGTAAATTAGCTGAAATATGACGCTTTTAAGCTGGTAGCTGTTTAATTTTTAGAAGACCCCCGCGCTTTCACTCTCGTAGTTCTTGTTTCCGTAGGAATTTCGGAATAAAATGTGGCCTTCACAATATAGC
This sequence comes from Mycalesis mineus, assembly GCA_034621355.1. Lineage (NCBI taxonomy): Eukaryota > Metazoa > Arthropoda > Insecta > Lepidoptera > Nymphalidae > Mycalesis > Mycalesis mineus. The sequence goes on from CM067882.1 coordinate 4,449,919, forward strand.
TTACAACAACTACAATATATTCTGATGAGTGCATCCCAGTATCCCCTAAATTTTGTTCTATAGAACTGTTGATACACCATATTAGTGCTAAGTGTCCCATTAGTTCTATATAGAACTAATTTAGATTTAGATATAACAAAATTCAAGAAATGTCGATATCAAAATCTTGTTTGTAAATGTCCACTTAAATTTGAGAGTATCTATAAACACACTATATCGAATACAGGTTTGCTTAAATTGCACAAAACGTCTTTAAAATGGTATTGAAGTTTTTAATATAATTTTTTTCTAAGCATAAATAGTTTGCGCAAAAGATACTTCCAAAGTGGTAAAATGTGTCCCCCCCTGTAACTTCTAAAATAAGAGAATATTTTTTAGACACAACTACTACTTGGTTTTAACAACTTTTGTCGCAAGGGACATTTTTTTGTTAAAAACAAAATGATATATCAATCAAAATAATATAAAGTTTTATAACTTATATGGTATAAATAAAGTCAAGAGCAAAAACTATACTACAGTACTATATAGAACTATTGGGATATAATTTGACAGCACGGAAAATATCCCAACAGTTCTATAGAACTACGGTACGGGGTACTACTGGGATGCACCCATTCTGGTATGTAAGCTATATTGTGAAGTTTCATCAAAATCCATTCAGTACATTTTGTGTAAAAGAGTAATTAACATTTATCCATACATACAGACTTTTCTTTATAATATGTATTAGTAAGGATCTGTGGAAAATTACCCTGTCGGCAAAGACATACTGCCAAGCGATCTTGCGTTCCGGTACGAAGTCATGCAGAAACCGAAAATGGTGTGGATTTCATCTTACTCCTAACAAGATAGCCCACTTCTATCTTAGATTGCATCATCACTTACCATCAAGTGTCATTGCAGTCAAGGTTTAACTTGTCATAATTAAAAAATAAACGCACCTGTTCAACATTAAACCTGGCAGCCTGCATATACATAGGTTTGTGGGACGCCAGCTTCTCAGTCTCGTTGAAAATGTTGAAACGTCCCACGCCGTTGATGAGCAGAGTGGGCGGTTTGTTGTCCCCGGACGAGTGGTGGTGGTCCGTGAACATCCCCACTGATATCTCGTGGATCCAGTCTGTTACTATCATCACGTGATCTGACCTAAAATGAAATTATTAAAAACAAAGTTTGTTAACGTCTTTCTCAAGTTGCAACATGATTTCCTTTCCCATTTCCCATTAGTTTTTTCTACAGACATACTAGGAAAAAACTTAAGGTTTAAGTAAAAAGTGATTAAATATTGTATCATGCGTTCATTTATAAACAATCATCATTTTCATTTATTTATAATCACTATCACATGTTGATAATAGTGACCGGGACCGACGGCTTAACGTGCTCTCTGATCTGAATCACGGGGTTCACTACCAACTTTCCAAGTCCGGGCTTGAATTAACTGAAAATTTCATATGAGAATGAAAAACTAACTTGACCCAGGATTCGAACTCAGAACCTTGTGATCGAAGCCACATAGACTAACCACTAAACTAACAAAGAAGTATAAACAATACAAGAGCACAATGTGTGGATGTGCTACGGTGCCAGGTAAAAAATCTACATATAAGGGCAGCGATAATTAAAATAATTTGCCACGTTTGAAGCTGATTCTGCATAGTTACCCTAAAATTTCCGCTTATATTTGATCTAAAAAATAGTTTAAAAAAAGAATAATCATATGAATTTTATCAGTATGATCCTTGTTTTTCTCTTTTCAGTTCATTATTCTAAAAAAAATTTTATATGAACTTTTTAGCTTTACGTTGTCGTAAGAAATGAGACGGTACACTTGGTACACTTTTTGTCATTTTTTATTAAAACAGTAATATGAACAAGATATGATATTCATATTTTTGAAATGGTCTTTATATAGGAAAAAAATCTTTGTTTGAAAATTCATATAACCTATGTCACTTCTACATTTCAAGCCAATCTTTGTGAGATTTAACGTAATAATTTCAAGAAATCTTTGTGGGATTTAACGTGCTAATTTCAAGGAATCTTTGTGAGATTTAACGTACTAATTTCAAGGAATCTTTGTGGGATTTAACGTACTAATTTCAAGAAATCTTTGTGGGATTTAACGTACTAATTTCAAGGAATCTTTGTGAGATTTATCGTACTAATTTCATCCCCTGTAAACAACATTTCAACACACACAGCGTGTAATTCCTGAATACACATCGCGAGCTAATTCATCTCCGTGATGTAATACGACAATTTGCATATGCATTAAAAGCAATCATAAATTGTATCAAATCCTGTTTTAAACGTTGATTTGTGTTTGATAATTATCATTGAAACAGGAGGTGAGTTTATGACTATAATAATAAGTTCTATTATTAGTCAAAATTTTTAACACAATATTAATTATTTTAGACTAACATACCGTTATTATTTCTACCTGGTATAATACCAGGGTATCTATTAGAAATAATAAGGGTCTTGTACTACACAAATGTACATGTACATAATAATTTAAAACGGATTTATAAGATGGAGGTCCTGGATTCGATTCCCGGCGGGGCAGATTGAGATTTTTCTTAATTTTTCTTGGTCTGGCTGGTGGGAGGCTTTCGTCGTGGCTAGTTACCACCCTACCGACAAAGACGCCAAGCGATTTAGCGTTCCGGTACGATGTCGCGTAGAAACCGAAGGAGTGTGGATTTCATCCTACTCCTAACAAGTTAGTCCGCTTCCATCTTAGATTGCATCATCACATAACATCAGGTGTGATAGCAGTCAAGGGCCAACTTGTCGTCGATAAAAAAAATGGCCTACTTCAGGTCACAGGTCTCCTCTCTCATATAAGAGGAGGATTGATGCTTATCCACCACAGTACTCCGATGCGGATGTCAGGTTATGGATAATGTTTGACTGTGTAACCATCATTATCAAAGCATATTTTGGCTTAGGATGGCTCATGTTAATCTATAACATGTTTAAATTAGTTGTTCCTAATTATTTAACACTTAAGTCATCTTAAGTGTAAAATGGTGCATCTGTTTATAATGTCAATTATTTTTAAAAGAAGCCAATATTTTTTTTTATCGACTACAAGTTGGTCCTTGATGAAGCGGGCTAACTTGTTAGAAGTTGGATGAAAATCCACACCCCTTTCGGTTTCTACACGACATCGTATCAGAACGCTAAATCGCTTGGCGGTACGTCTTTGACGGTAGGGTGGTAACTAGCCACAGCGAAAGCCTCCCACCAGCCAGACCAAGACAAATTAAGAAAAATCTCAATCTACCTCGCCGGGAATCGAACCCAGGACCTCCGTCTTATAAATCCACCGCGCATACCACTGCGCCACGGAGATCGTCAAAATCATTTCACGTCAATATAATTTTCTCGTACCTACCTATCATAATCATACATCTCTCCGAACGGATCCTGGGACTTGGGTTTACGAATGATGAAAGCACCGGCCGCTCCATCGGCGCGTTGCATTCCTGAGTGGGAGTGCCAGAAATGTGTCCCTGAATGGGTGGCATTGAACTGGTATCTGTAAAAAATAAGATTAAAGTCACAATTCTTATTATACACAGATATACATAGGCAAATAATAGAGTATGAATGAATGAATGAATTACTCTTTATTGTACACCAAATAATAGAAAATAACTTTAAAAAATTAATGTACAATTGGCGGTCTTATCGCTAATGAGCGATCTCTTCCAGACGACCAATATTGAAAAGGAAAGGTGCATCCATTGGAAAGGTTCGGGTGTACGTACAGTCAAGTATAGGAAGTTACTGTATCAAATTATGTAATATAGAATATACTTACATAAAATACTAAATAAATACATACATACACAAATACATAGATACATACATACATACATACATACATACATACATACATACATACATACATACATACATACATACATACATACATACATACATACATACATACATATACAGTATAGTATTATCCTATTACTATTATTAAGGCGAAAGTTTGTATGGATGTTTGTTACTCTTTCACGTAAAAACTACTGAATGGATTTGAATGAAACTTTACCACAATATAGCTTATACATCAGAATAACACATAGGCTACATTTTATACCGAAATTCCCACGGGAACGAGAACTACGCGGGTGAAACCTTAGTTAATTTCCATACCACCTTACGGAGCCCTTAGTCATGAGCTTGCTTGTTCCTGTAACGCGGCGTGAAGCAAACTCTAAGGACCTCGTATAGGTTCGAAACTAGTCGGGCATACTCCGACAACAGTGACGAAAGTTTCAGCCGTTTATATTATAATAATTTAAAAATACTCGCGATAGTTTAAATTCTAATAACAATATTTATATATTTATACTAAAATAGCATTCGTGTTTGAAAAAAAAAGCGTTCAATTAAAAGAGATTCATTTAAAAACAATAACATGAATAAATCAGAGACGAATATCTTAGCATTCCATGGATTCACCGTGCGGGTGCCGGGTCCATCGCGTCCTCTGTTCAAGTTGTTCTCCCTGCCCAGCCAAATTCAGAAGGACCCTACTAGCAGCAGCTAGCAGCTTTGGACACTCGTTCCAATATGGAGCTTACTGCATTTCTGGTAAGGCCCCTCGCTCCCACTTCTACCGCGTATAAACTAACCTCATAGCCATTTTTGGTTAGTTCATTAGTAAGGTCATAATATTTATTCACTTTGAATACATGGTCTTTAGGGATGTTTGTTTCCCACGGCACTGTAAGCTCAACTAGTACTATACGTTTGATTTGTTTGGAAAAAAGAAATATGTCCGGTCTAGATTAATACAATTTAAATCATGATCTTAATTTAATAAATTACCTAATTAATAAGTTTGATTGGTATGAGAATAGGTTTAAAAGTATTTTATTAAATTTAGCCAGGGTAGTCAGCAGGTTAAAATATAATAATAGGTGGAAACTTCCACAGTACCTAAATGTTGATTCCGGTAGAATTGGACACTGGGTAACGTATGGTGTTCCATCCATGTACGGCGTTCCTCGTTGATGTTGCCCATGCCAATGGACTGTCGTACCTTCAGTCATCAGATCATTTTCCACATCCACTATAATTCTATCGTGCTGGCAAACCTGAAACAGATTAATATTTATAATATGCTTCTGAGAATGAAATTCATCGATGCCGAAAATAGAAAAAAGGGAAATACAAATTAATTATTAATTTTAACAACATGCTCAATTCTATAAAGATTAGTGACATGACACTGGTCTTCATTGTATTATAGTGACTGGATACAATATGATTAACTCTTCATAATCTCAATCGATGGACATCCACTAGTGTAGTACACGGTGCGGTGGGTGGTGATGTTTCGAGAGGAATCTCACACTAATCACTTTCGACGGAGTAATAATCCAAACTATATTAATATAAAGACTGTTTAATTATCTTCTATGAATTATTTTACTAATGCTGCCCCACGGTTTCATCCGCCTATATCCCGTTCCTGTATTATGATTGAAAGTAGCTCGTAAATACATTTATTATAAGTTATTTGTGCTTGTTATTTTTTTCACAAAAGAACAATATATTACTGTAATTATACAACCATTTGTATTTTAGTAAAAATATTGCTATTTGCATCATAAACTTAAGCACGTAATTTCAATTTCCAAGCGCATGTTTTACAAAAACTCTGAACAAGATTTTCCTCGTGCGGAATTATAAAGTGTAATTAAGAGTGACGATACACCCTCTCCACCGCATCAAGGATCTGTTTCATTATACAGCGCTTCAGTTGCGTGGCGTTGATGCACTTGAATTTATTTGATGATCCACGAGTGGTTACATAGATCCACTTACAAAAATTAATGAAGCAAAATATACTGCAAACTAAGTACAGTGCGGTCCAGGCATCACTAAAATAAACGTATCAAAGGATCGATGATGTCGTTAGGCCACCTGGTGGGGCGACTGACGTCATCAAATGGAAGAAAGCCACTGCCACAGGCAGCTCTGGATCGTTCTGTTTGGAAGTCTCTAAAAAGACTTATGTCCAGCTGTGGACGTCCGCCAGCTGTCAATTATGATGATGATGTAAGGATCGATATGTAAAAGCGGACGAGTATTGTCTCTGTCCTTATCTTTCGCAAGCAAAACTGTTGTCAGTTGTTCAAAAATGATTTATTTGTTTTCTTTCGCTTCGATAGTTTATTACAAAAACTGTAAGTACATCCATACAAATAAATAAAATTGAATTTGCATATGAAAATGTATACGGTACCCACTTAGACAAAAATAATTTTTAAGATTTGTCTGTTTGTTACAGCTATTCTCTAAAATTGCCAGTAGATTTGTAAGAAATATTTATCAATATAATAGCCACACTCATAAAGAGTTAGTGTCATATGCTGATTTGTATTCTGACATTCCCACTGAAACAGGATACGGGTGAAACTGCGGGCGTCCGCTAGTTAAATATTAGAATAAATCTTATGACAAAATATTCGTCATCACCTGATAAACTTAGCAAGCAGGTAACACTAAAGAAGAAAAAATAACAAGCAATAACAATTATGTTTGACCAATTAGCAAATCAGATTCTTTTAGGGTACTTGAATTAATATGAGCAAAAAACCTCGTGCGAATTTGAAGATCGTAAATCCAATAAAAACTTCGTACCGACGATTTTCCTTATAATATTTCGTTAGTTTCGCAATTCATTCTAATTCGGAGAACTTATTTTTTAGTTATAGGTATGCTTATTAGTTTCTTAGTAAAAATCTTTACATACTAATGTATGTAATAACTTATAACCTTTCGCATATTCTTATAATAATATTTATATCAGATTAAAACAGAAATATCCAATGCTTAATTAAAGTGAGAAATTACTTATTTATTTACACAAAACGAAATTTTGATATGACATTCCACTAGTTACATTAAAAATCCCGTCTAAGTGAGACTCTGCCTTGCAATGGAAAAATACCGTCAAACAGCTAAATACTATAGCTAGCACTTCAGACTGGGAGGACATAATGAGAACATAGATACTGTAAAAGTTCCCTTCTTTGACTACTTATACGTACAAGCAAAATGTACTTCGCATCAAAAACAGTCAATGTTCATTTGCTCACCTCTATCGCAGGTCCAGGCATTTTTCTGTTAACAACATTCAGTGGTCTATTGATTCCATCTGCTGGTATGCAGTCTAAACGTTTACAATCTTCTGCATTGTATGGACAATCGTAACACGCTTTACTCATCGTCTGATACCACTCTAAACTGAAATGATAATAGCAAATCATCGGTTCTTCCCCTTCTTTACATTCCCTGTGACATGGATGATCACCGCCAATCAATTCTCCAGTCACTTCATCATACTGTACATGAGCTTTCAAATCATTTTTCTTTTCAAGTCTCTTAATAGCCTTTTTTGTTACTAGATTATTGTCAACTGATTTTACACTTCCTGTATTATTTTTTATCCTAGTTTGATATTTAAAATCATTGAAAGATAGATTTGATACCATCGGTAGTAGTACTTTAGAAGCACTTTCAGGTATTTTTACTTGCTCACTACTATCTATAACTTTTTCGTGTGTCGTTTCACTTATTTTATCGTTATTTGAATCTATTATAACATCACTTAAGCTTTTGTCATCATCTCTGAAAGGTTTATTGTGGTCATGATTGATCATGTCTGCTATTTTTTGTTCTTCTGTGACGGATTCCATTTTATATTCTGTAGTTGTTTCTATTAAAGCTGGCACGTTAATTTCCTTTGCACCTGTAACAAAGAATTTGTATTCATAATATTTTGTTCATACACATCTGCTATCTTTAACTATGCTGGTTTAACCAATATGATCGCACTTCAGAACCTAAACAAAGGATACGTTATTAGCAAGTATATTATTTTGTTGTTTTAAAACCGTAAATAATTTATAATTGACACGAGAGAAATCTCGTCATAATAACCATATAGGTAGCTTTAACACTATAATTGGTTATAATTGTTCAAAATGCACAAAAAGTTAATGCAAGCAGCATCTAGCTAGGTTATTTGAATTGGTAATTTAGCTTAACACAGTCACGTACTATTTAACAGGTATATAGGTAAATTTAATAAATTGTTTGCATTGTTAATGTTATTTTTGGTAGCAATAAAGTACCTAAATAACTCAATAGCAAGACAGCTCTAAAATATATATCTCAATGCGACAGTGCTCGCCTAAGAAAGTATAAGAAGTAGTAGTAATCTTTTTTTCTAATAGCAATATTTTGAGAATATATTACAAAGTTACTCCTCAAACTCAACAGTCACTTTGTTAGCGAGTCAAGAATTTTGTTTAGTTAAAATATACTTGGGATGAGTTTCAATAAAACTCGGAAATTACATTCTTTAAGGCTTGGAAGGACTTCTATGGGATGTTACTACGTTAAGGAATTTATTTCAAGAAAAGAAAAGAAATATAAACTAAATATGTAGGTAATATTTTAATAAATTTATTTGTTGCGTCCATTTAAAGTTGTCGTACATCATTCTTTTAATTCGGTTGAAGAGGTTCCAGGAACCAAGTTAAACGAAATAAAAAAAATACCAGAAATATCTGATTATATGTGGCAATGTTATGGTTGTCCTTCAAAATTGATGTTTGGCGAAAATCTTCTGGGTTCAGCTGTTGGCTATTCACTTGATCCAGCCCTTTTCAGACTCGTAATAAGACAAATCATCTCAACTTTAAATTCCAAATTTAACCTGCGGTACCTAGAACATGGCGAGGAGGAGGAGATGTATCTTCAGTCATACAAGACTTATCAAAAACCATTCAAAACTTTTCGGAAGGAGTCTTACACATAAACTACTAACAATCTGAGATGTACTTTCGAGAAACATTAGGAATTAAAAAAAATTAAATATAAATAAATTTGAGCATAAACCTTTATTGAACTCTACATTTTCTATCATTATCATCATATTTTAGAACTTGAATCCAAAAACGTGTTCTAAAGCCACGTACGCAAACCACTGGACTTACGAGGCAATCTTCATTACAAAATGTAAAACATTATAAGTGAAAAAAAGGGCGTCTATTTTTACCATGTTTTTTCTGGTCAGCAAGTAAATGGGATTTACGTGTCTGTCGAGCGTCATAACAGGCGTAACTGAAACGTTACGTCGGCGTTTTATTTTTTGTTAACTTAGAATAGCAAACATTTTATAAAACGAAAATAAGAGACGAAATTTTTAGAGGCTTCTTTTAGAGTTAAAGGCACTTAGCATAGCGAACATTTTATTAATAGTTCCCTTTCCTGAGCAGTTCAGTAAATATTATATTATTATTAAAAATAAATTATACATCAAGCTTTAAAGCTCTTTTAATATGAATTATAACATGAAAGGTGAAGGGCTAAAATACGAGAGTTAGGGTTAGGTAATCCTTGGTTTAATCCATATGCGTTACACTTTTGTCCTGCATAGTCTATACGTGGGGAAATCTTGACAGTTAATCCATGAGGATAATCTAGGATAATCCATGGGTAATACCGACTGACTAAAACTCCACAGTGTTTCAATTCGTCACCTGGTGACTGGGCTACTGGGACGCTTTTACAAACGACCACAATTGAAATACCCTATTCTAGCAAAAGAATTTCGCTACTTTAGAAGGGAAAGTAAATCATGTTTAACACACAACTTTTTTTAATGACTACAAGTTGGCACTTGACTGCCATCACACCTGATGTTAAGTGATGATGCAACCTAAGATGGAGGCGGGCTAACTTGTTAGGAGTAGGATAAAGAAATCCACATCCCTATTGGTTTCTACACGACATCGTATCGGAACGCTAAATCGCTTGGTGGTACGTCTTTGTCGGTAGGGTAACTAGCCACGGCGAAAGCCTCCCACCAGCCAGAACAAGACAAATTAAGAAAAATCTCAATCTGCTCCACCGGGAATCGAACCCAGGACCTCCGCTTTATAAATCCACCGCGCATACCAATGCGCCACGGAGGTCGTCAAAGCTAATATTAAAAAATGATATTACTCATTTGTTACGTCACTTTAATGGAAAACTTCTCATCTAGTATGTCATATTTCCAGTTGTCTGCAAATAAAGCTAGTTGTAAAATCGATAAGTAAAGATTATCTTATTCCAAGTTAAACAAATTAAGTTAATTAAGTAACAAGACGGAAAAACAGCTATGTGCCATTACAAAATATTTATTACGCAAACAGTTCGGTCTCGCAAATATTTGATGAATATTATTAGAAGAAATCATTTTAATGTCATACTTTAAAGGTACTTGAAGATATAATATCTAGGCATTACTCGTTTTTTCCGAGTATAATACTTACTGCCGTGCAATGATTGTTGATATTACTTTTCCACAGGACGAAAATATGGTGAAAGCTAAAAAAGAAAATACTTGGGCTTTGCTCACAAGATTACCGCCATGTCGACGATTGTTGTGCCCATAGTCGTCTCAGTCAATGGTCACTTAGCAAAAAGTTTTGACCAACATCTTAAGAAGCTTTCGCTCAGTTGTTGGATCAAGGAATACAGGAGGCGGTAAATATTGAGACGGCGCGTATTGTGAGGCACCTCACTCTGGAGCCCTGACCACCGGGTGTTTGGGCCCTCGAGCCCCGCAACAGGCGAATTGGATATTTTTATAAATATTTAATAGCATTGTTGAAAATTTAAAAAATTGGTTGTCTGTAAAGTCAACGATAGTTGAACGTGACAATGTCTTAAGAAAATACTGATGGAATGGTAGCATTTAATTGGTTATTAAAATTTTTAATTTATGTATATTTTTATAAATATTAATTTAAATTAATAAAATAATTGATTTTGATTTCATAAATTTATATTTTAAATTTATAATAAATATATTAATTTTTAATTTAAAATTAATATATTTAATAGTCGAATGTTTTGAACGCTGCTGAACGCAAAGGCCGATTGTGTTTTTTCGCCGGTCGTCGCTCTGGTTCCGCGCTCTCGCTTGCACTTCAAGCCTTACATGGAACGCCTCAAAGCGAGGTAACGACGCATGACGTCATGTTTTTTCGTGCGTGCAGCCGGCTCTATCGAATTATAAGACGTTGTCACGTCAAAAAAATAAATGATAAAACTTAAAATATCATGGATCAGATCAGATCTGACCAAAGAAGTCTGTATCAAACGTTTATTGATTTACATTTCACTATACATGTATATGTGTAACATTGTGTATTTTTTCTTCTTATTATAATTATTTTTTCTTTAGTAAAGTTCTTCTACTGCTATAAGTGATTGTTATTCACGCAGTTTAAGAAATTATTTTTTCCTTTGGCTGTGTACGATATTCTGAAAACTTATTTTAATTAATTATCTTGTAATTCTTAATAGGTTGAGTAATGTTAGCTTAAAGCATTATTATTTACTTTGCTTTGATCGTTGAGGATTGAACATAATGGACATTTTATTAAAATTACCTCCTAATTACCATGTTCTTTGTTTCTTTGAGATCAAATAGGCATAATAAAGCTGTTTTCTTTAAAATACTGATTCCTCTCGGCTAACCGCAAGTAAAATAATAAAGATATACGTACTTTTAATTTAATGGAAACTAGACTAGCCTGTAAATAAATTCAGGCTGACATTTATGCCTAGAAAACATATTGCATAAAGCAGTGCCTTCAAATTTACGATCCCCGAGTTCTATGACTGTGGAGAAGGGGCGGAAATGTTGTGAACATTATTTATACGTATAAATCACAGTTTTGGATTCCTGTGCTTTAATGTTGAGTGAAAATACAGCCTCCGCATGTAAATGGCTTTATAGTGGTATTAATAGTTCAGAAATGGTAATCAAATTATTAGTTTATAAACTGTTACCCTTGTCTGTTTCTAATACCCATTTCCGTTATCGTACTCAACTATAATAAAGCGAAAGCACTTGATGTTTTTGGAAAAGCTGAAAGTTCGTCATGCCAAGAAGGAAGGAAGGCCTTAAAAATACATGTCCTTAGTCTGTCCTAAGCTTCAGATACTTAGCTTCGTGGCAACCCTTCGAAAAACACCGCTGATGTTAATTTTATAATGCCAAAGTCGAATATAAGTATAGCATAGAGGACAAAAAGCTAAGTGGAAGTAGGTATACTCTGTCATTACTTACTATCCTATAGAAAATATTTAAAAAATACGCTTTCATCATCATCATCATCATCATTTTCAGCCTATTAACGGCCCACTATAGGGCCAGGCCTCTCTTCTTATAGTAGAAGGGATATGGAGCGTACACCCACCACGCTGCTCCAATGCAGGTTGGCGGGTTTAGGGTGATAGTGTTTCATTTATTAACTATCAGATGTTGATGATAGTAACCGGGACCGACGGCTACGCTTTATATGTAAACAATTAAAGTGGCTCAAAAACTGTAAGCAGCATACGCTGTTATGCAGCCACATAGGCTAACCACTAGACCAACGAAGCAGTGAATACGCTTTATATGTAAACAATTAAAGTTGCTCAAAAACTGTAAGCAGCAAACGCTGTTATTTGGTATAATAAAAGCTGTTTCGTAGCTTTTGCTGCTTAGTTGACCTCGGCCAACGGAGAGACAGAAATAGCGTAACTATACGGTCATTTTCACACGCTCAGCGTATTATGTATATTTAAAATGGTTTGTTGATAGATCTTGGTAGCCTGCCAACTCATAGCTATGCCTACTCCTTTCTCAAAGGAGGGCATGCCCTGCCAAGTAAACTCTAAAAATTGAGCAGACTGACCGAAATTTGGTCAGATCCTTATCATTCATTCTCTCAACACTCCAGGTTACATCAAAAACACTTCCAACCCGTACATACAGAACCGCCCTGTGGCCGAGTCCATTCGGCACGTACAGAGTACGTTCGACGCACTAATTGGGAGCCGCGCAAAATCTACGAATGTCGTTCCATAAACGTTTCCCTTTGGGGTTGTCGATACTCTTCCGTCGGCACGCCACGTTTGCATAACACGGCAATTGGCAAACATTGGCTTCACAGTTGGATGGAATGCACTCGTTCTGAATATTTCTTTGGTAATGGACCAAGGCAACTTAGTATGTACGATTTTAACCAAACTACTTAAGGTTATTTTAGTATGTTTTTGGAACGAAGTTCCTTATCGCGCGTTGTGAAAGGGGGCTAGACGGAAAAAATTCGTACGAAAAGTTGTCACGACACTTTTTGATCAAAGGATCTTGCCGCCGCCTTTGATGTGTGTGCGCGTGAGCGGCAGGGGGCGCCCGCGCTGTATGCTGTCTCACGCTCTCGTGGCGCCCTCTGGTGTTTCGGTTTACAACAACAAACGCGTGTGTGGTACGCGTCTGTGTCTGATTAAGTTTATATAACATTATATTTGTTAATAATAAAAAAAATATTATTATTACTTAAAAAAAATAAAATTTTATTACAATTCCTTCACTAATTAATCGAAAGGAACTTCGTTCCATCTGGGTGTCCCTTGACACCTCTCAACTTTTTTTCATCATAAAGTATAGAGTTTCTTTAAGCTCATTTACATCTTGGGAGTGATGGCGATACCTTGAACATTTGGAGATCTCTACTGGAAAGTTCTGCTAGTTCGATTCCGTCAAGCCCAGCACATCCTTTTATATTATACTAAAGTTATCATGCCAATATATCAGTAATAGCGATATTAATAAAAAGATAAAAAATGTGTGCGTGTACTAGCGTACACTCGTAAGAAGTGAAACTAACTAACTAACTTATCAACATTCAAGTATTAAAAAAATTGATACCATAATTACACCTAAGTAAAAGAAATGTAATTACTTACTTTTTTTAGAAATTCACTGGAATTAGAATTAAAATAAACCCTTTGTTTTTGCTGATCACTTCAATATAACATATATTCATTATCATATTATTATATATATATATATATATATATATATATATATATATATATATATATATATATATATATATCATATCACTTCCATAAGTCAAAGATGGCGCGTAACGGAAAAATGTGACGCGTAACGAAAAAATGACCACTAAATTTTTTTCCAACCCCGATAAAGAAGTTTCACTTCAATAAGTAAGTAAAGCATATGTAAACATGAAGTCTAGTAAATCTAATAGTTGACTGACACAGTTCCTTACAAAGATCCTGTATTTGACATGGGTTTTCTTATCAGTAGCAGATGTATTGAGTACTGTGTGAGTGGTACAGTAAAGTTGGCAGAGTACACCTACGGGGACTTGTTATTCACAAGAAATAGCATGTACCTAATTGCTACATTTTTAGCCCTAAGCCGCATTAGAGCAAATTGAGCTTTAAATCCATCTGTAAGCCATTAAAAAATGGCTTCTAATTATAATATTCAGGGAACAAGCGCATTCTAATTCTAGCCCAGGCTGTTTATCACATAGCATCGTGCTAGCATGGTGCTAACAGGCATGCGATACTGAAAAGGATAGATTACTAAAAACTTCAGTAAGCCTGTACCTCTGTAACACCATCGTTTGATTGTCAGATCACAATCACAGAGCCACCAATCAAGGCTGTACCGACTTGCTCAACCTAATCGCTCCATTTATCTTGCGCTTACTCTACTGCGACGCAAGGTTTTGATACTTTAACCCACATATGAACTTGTTTATATTGAACTAGCGGATGCAACAAATTCGTGTTTAAATAAAACAGTGCAAACTTACAGACCCTTTTCACCACTTGGGATCAGAGTCGTAATCAGCAAATTACGCGCCCTGTGCCAGCGTGCGCAGTTACACATAACTGCGCCCTATAGACTTGCAACAGTCTCTAAATAAGGTATTGTTTGTATATGGTCTGGTAATTTCTGCGCCCCTCCAGGGTCTGCGCCCTGTGCCTGGGCACCGCTGGCACTGCCCTAGTTACGGCACTGCTTGGGAAGGGACTTTCTAAATTCTTACAACATAGAGTTTGAAGAAGTAAGAATTTAGAGATGATATTAGTTTTCGTGAAAATATCTCAATGTGATTTTTGGCAATATATCCGAGACAATATCAGTTTCAATAAAAACCCTTCAGTAGTTTTCCATGAAGACGTAAACGATAGGCAATGTTAGCCTTTCTAAATATCATCTTATATCACGTGCATATTAGTACCTAAATATATAAGAGTGGCTGCCTCGTTGGTGTAGTGGTTAGCCTTTGTGGCATCGATCAAGAGGTCCTAGGTTCGAATCCTGTGTCGAGTTACGAAATGATTCTGAGATTTTCATTCTTGTATGAAATTGTCAGTTCTTTCCAAGCCTGGAGTCGGGAAGTAGGTGGTGTTACACCCCCTTGACGGAGAGCACGTTAAGTTGTCGGTCCCGCTAATTATCATCTACATCTAATAGTGTTCAATAATAAATGAAACATTATCACCACATCGCATTGGAGCAGCGTTTTGGGTCTACGCTCCATATCCCCTCTCCTATAAGGAGGGAGGCCTGGCCCATTAGTGGTGGTTAAAAAACTGATAATGATGATGATGTAAGAGACCTTTTGAGTCTACCCAATCAATTTGTACAATTATTTTCGTGTATCTCAAGCTGCCTAACAAAATCATTGAATATTTTGATTGTCATTAAATGAATACAATAATCAAGTCAAAATAAAAACGGAATTTCCTTAATTGTTTAATACCATAACATCATTACCACAAACTTTTTGCACAATCCTATAACTTCAACAAGAGATGCAACCATATAAATATTTTCACGGTTCGTCAATTAACAAAATTTGTTAAGTAAGACGGCACGGTACCGAGTATTTAGTTGAAATTGGTCCAAGAAACTTTATCGCGCCTTTAACTTCTACCAAGTTAAATAAATTCCATTCCGGACAGCGCCGCTCGTGGTCGGTGAAGTATTTAAAGTTCGAAATGTAGACAGGAGAATTCCGTTAACTGATCCTGTTTTTAAAGCTGTTAAAATTTTAGATAAGTTCTCGAGCTACGTCACATGTGATTTAGCGAGTCTGCAATTTGCGGTTGGTAAACGTTTAACCGACGACCCGCATTGGAGCCGCGTGGTGGGTATACGCTCCTTATCCTCTAGCTTATAAGAAGGGAGGCCTGGCCCAGAAGTGGGACGGTAATAGGCGGTTAACGAGTATTTGAAATTTAAAATAAATATAAATGACTACTATTATAAAAAAAATGTTGAGAGGTGTCAAGGAACACCCGGATGAAACGAAGTTGTTATATAATTTGGTCGTGTTCGGTGTGTTGTTTGTCTTCCCGCGGTGTGTGTTTTGGAGTGCTGTCGAGACGACGACAGCACAGAGCAGCAGCGCAACGCAGGTAGCTTTTCCTTCCCAAGCGATACAATAGCTTACTATAGCTAAAAGTGTCGTAACAACTTTTCATGAGAATTTTTTTCGTCTAGCCCCCTTTCACACCGCGCGATAAGGAACTTCGTTCGTATTCGTTCCAACAAATATTTTATTTTGATGTAAATTATACCTAATTATTTTTCATTTCGTATTATCTTTGATAGTTTTAAAAAGACAATTTTATAACATGTTATAAATAAGGTTTATATAATTGTTAAAGTGATTGTTTGTCCGAGTTTGAGAAACAACATGTCTGTCAATAACTTTACAATCGGTTTACCACATATTCGGAAAGAAGATTCAGGCGGAAAAATTAGGAAAAAAAAATTATCATTAACCGGAATAATTCATTTATTTTTAATAGTATTTTACTGATTTAATGATTTTAATTTACTTTGACAATCAAAAACTTAACTTTCAAGTATCAAGAGGTGTCAGGCGCGCAACTCAATCCGCAATTCATAGAGGTACCCTCAAATCCATGAGCGCTGTGATATTAGGATCGACTGTTATTGTTGCAGATTTATGTGCAACCTATCCTTTGCTGCGTATCAATCATTGTTTTCACTCATAATCACAAAACTGCCTTGTTATTCTATGGATTTGTATCACGAAGTCCGGGTCCGGGTTCGAGTCGTACGTATTTGGGAGTTGGTGATATTATATGCTCGTGCCTCAGAGAGCATGATAAGCAGTCAACTCCAAGCATTATTATTATGATCAACTTTTGTAACAGAACTGAATATTGTTGATCACTACGCTTCGCTTTATTTAGAAAAATAAAATATATTGCAACCGATAACTAGCCATTAAAGATAGGTTATTATGAAAATTGCACTAAGAATCATAGGTACTACTATTATATAGGCGAAAGTTTATGAGTGTGTATGTTTGGTACTTCTTCACGACTAAACGGCTGTAGCGATTTTAATAAAATTTGGTATGGAGTTAGCTGATACTCTAGATTAACACATAGACCATATTTTATGCCGAAATTCCTACGGAAACGAGAACTTTTTATTTTTTTTATTGACAAGTTGGCTCTTGACTGCTATCACACCTGTTGTGATGATGCAATCTAAGATAGAAGCGAGCTAACTTGTTAAGAGTAGGGTAAAATCCACACCCCTATCGATTTCTACACGACATCGTACCGGAACGCTAAATCGGTTGACGGTACGTCTTTGTCGGTAGGGTGGTAACTAGCCACGGCGAAAGCCTCCCACCAGCCAGACCAAGACAAATTAAGAAAAATCTCAATCTGCCCCGCCGGGAATCGAACTCATGACCTCCGTCTTGTAAATCCACTGCGCATACCACTGCGCCACGGAGGTCGTCAAAAACTACGAACTACGCGGGTGAAACCGCGGGTAGACAACAATAAAATTATACAAGAAGTATTCGTTTTAATAAACACATTATATTTTACAGGATAGGTTTCAGTATACAAAAAGCTCAAAGGAAGCTCATTGCTCATTAAAATATTAATGTTATTGGAACCACTCCGAACGCAAGCTTTTCGCTTAGTTAGAGGACAAAAGGTGTTTGAGAGACACAGATAGCGCTTCGTATGCTTTATATGAAAACAAAATATGTAATTTTACAACCATGCGCTTTAGTTATTATATTTTATGCAGGCGTTGCAGTATTTTAGTTAGCAAAATCATCATTATTAGATAAAGTTAAATGATCTACTGTAGTTTTTTTTTCATTGAGTACATGTTGGCCCTTGACTGCTATCACACCTGATGTTAAGTGATAATGCAATCTAAGATGGAAGCGAACTAACTTGTTAGGAGTAGGATGGAAACACCCTTTGCGGTTTCTACACGACATCGTACCGGAACGCTAAATCGCTTGGCGGTACGTCTTTGTCGGTAGGGTGGTAGCTAGCCACGGCGAAAAGCCGTCTCAATCTGCCCCGCCGGGAATCGAACCCGGGACCAGTACCACTGCGTCTCGAAGGCCGTCAAAAAGTAGTAGTATCCGTAGTGCTAAACCAAGAATTTACAAGGGACAAGAAGACACCCGCCACTGCTCGCGAGAATAGTAGTGGATGCAACTTTTCAAGAACATCAAACACCTTACGTGACCCTTGTTTTTAAGAAAGAATGGATATAACAAGCTATTCTTTAAAGATAGATAAATGCCTTCGCAGAATTTTGGTGGTACTAGTAATGAGAAACAATTATTTCATACATTGTTTTGTTATATCTCAAAAGAATTAGACAGCGTTTTAAATTAAAGCTACCAGGCTCGTAAATCTTCCCACTACTATCGTCATATAAGTGCCAGTTTGCAAAAAACTTTAACAAATTATACACTCAAACCTTTCTTAAGAATCACTCTATATATTAGTGAAAACTGCTTGAAAACTGCCGTTCGGCCGCCTTTGAGCTTATCGCAAATAATTAATGATAATGATCTTAGACCCCCACGAAGTTTTACCCCTCGCTGAGTGAACTGTCGACGTCAAGAGGGTTACAGGAGCAGTTGCATACAGGCGGCGGTGAAATCCGCCACTGTAAAGGGAGTTGGATTTCCTACTCCAACAAGTTAGTTCACTTCTTTCGTGCATTGTATCCTCACTTACCATCAGGTGTGGTTGCAATCAAGGGCTACTTTTAATGAATAAAATAAATGGACTCTCGTCATCACATGGAAAGATACGAAACCATTGTTTTTTTTTGATTTCCTTTAAAGTGGTATATCCATTCAGTATTCCATATATTCATCCAGTAAATAGACTCAAATCAATGATGATGATGCCATTGAATAAATCAAAATACATATCAAGACAAAGAACACCTAAACAGTATGCGAATTAAACAAAATAGACGCAAAATTATTACTGACATATTGCCGTAGCGCAGCGAACGTGTTAGTTTGCTTATTCCACTCGGCAAATGGGTTGCATAAGGTGTTTGTACAGCATTAGGGGACTTGCACATAGGACGAAATGTTAGCGTTTGTAGATTACTGAATGTAATGCGCGTAAAGCTGCTTCTAATGCCAATGTCCTTGAACAACATTACTGCAAACTCCATATTAGAACGAGAATTCAAAGCTGGTCTACTAGGAACATTTCAAATTTGGCTGCTCAGGGAAAATAACATGAAGGTGAGTGTTCACGTGCGTCACTAAGGCCTGTATGCACCAACATTTCGGTTATCATAACCAACGGTTAACATAACTTTAATGTTAACAACGGTTAACATTAACATTAACATAACGTTTACGTCCTTAACCGCCGTACGGGTTGTCGTGAACAGTAAATTTATAGTAAAGTTATGTTAACCGTTGGTTATGATATCCGAAATCTTGGTGCACACATGCCTTAGT